>JAUNZO010004934.1:0-474739 GCA_031894775.1 Chloris gayana
CGGTTTTTGACCAAGGGACCCATTGTCGGCGACTATAGGTCAAAAGAGGGCCGGTGGGCCGAAGGCCGACGGCCGCATGGACGAGTAAGAGGCGCGTCCCTCCCGGGAGTCGTGCACGGATGCCAACCGAAGAGCATAATATTGATGGGCCTGGCCCACGTTGTAAAATTAGAAATAATAGTTTAATTTTGGAAAGAGATCCTAGTCGGTTAGGAAATCGGCCCGAAGAGGGTCCGAGTAGGATTCTTTGTGCCGGGTATAAATGTGTACCCAGGTGTAACCTGTAAACTCGATTCACATCCAATACAACTTTCGGCGCATCGCCAAACCCTAATTTTCTGTCAAGTCTTTACTTGTTTTCGCGCGGGGATCTTCGGGGCTCCGGTCGACAACACGTTGGCTTGATAAGGTAATTATGTTGTCTAGTTCTCGGCGCATTGTTCGTAATTAGATGGCTTAATTGCTAGTTATCCGGCGATCGGATCTGTTCTTGATCGTCGTAGTGAGTATCGGCGGGATGAGTCAAGTCGACCTGGTCGGGCTCGTGGTGGAGGTAGTTTGACTTGTCCTACCTCCCGTCCCGGCCTTTGCTCGCAACGCCGATTGGCTCGAGATCTGGTCGTCAGAGTCACGATAGCCGCTATGAGAATTCTTTTACATCTTGGCCGATTCGGCTGTGCGGATTCGGTTGACGTGTCCTGTGTTTGCCTTTGCGATAGTTGACTTGTCCTAGGCGCATGCAGCCGATTGGCTAGGATGTAGATCTACTTTCATAGTTAAGGCGTTTATGATTGTGCTTGTCCTGAATCGGCCGGGCGTGCGCGGCCGTTAGACCTGGTCGATCGCGTGCCATCGGTTGACTTGTCTGTTGGAGCGGCGAGTCGATTCGGGATCTGTGTGGTTGTATTTGTCTTACTTGTTCTTTCGGAGTGTTTAGCCGATTGTTTATCACGTTCATTAGCTGTTTTATGTTCAATTAGTGCCAAATCTGTTAAAGCTGCCTTTGAACCTGAGTTATTAGTATGATTTCATTGATCATCATTATCCATCTAGGTAGATCTAATAACTCACTTGTTATAATCGATAGCGAGAATCGGCCGGATGCCCGATCGGCCGATTCTCTGCTACGATTGATGATTGAACCATCCTTTTGCTATCAAATTAATTACATCCCATTAACAATTACCTTGTTTATATTTTATTCGATAATGCATCCCTGCAAGGTCTTAATGATTTGATTGCTCACCGACGAAATCGAGTTGCTAGCCACCGATCGTATGTTATAGCGTCGGCCGATTTCGTATCGTTTGTATCACGGTTCGATTGCCTGGCATTTAATACATAAATGGATGGGCCGTGCTGCTCCATGTCGATGGCCGAATTTTGTCTATCTTACGCGAGAATCGGCCACGGCTGCACATCGGCCTATACGGGCCGATGACCGGAATTTTACACTTTTTATTGTCTTTGTTGGTTTGCGGGAAAACCATCGGCACGCACCCGGCGCACACGAGAATCGGCGAGGCTGAGCCGGTCCGTTGGGAGCACGGGGCCCTGCGTCGGCGGGGTTTCGGTGGACTCTCCGGACAACGGTGTGTTGGCGACTTTTGACGTCAACACACTTTTTGGCACGCCCGGTGGGACCGAAGCAACCAAGATCAAGATGTCGTACATGCGAGGCTGTCGGGGAGGACGGAACACCAATGGTTGATGCTGAAAATCGGCCGATTTTTGTTCCGGTTCCTCTCGGGACGGATGGCAAAGGGCATGGAGAAGTTTACGATGACAACGAGGTTTCGGCACTGGGGAAAGATGACGACAGAACAAAAGCTGCGGTACCGGGAATACCTGGCCGAAGCAATGAAAAAGTACTTTCAAGCCACTGAAAGTGACACGTGGCGAGTGGCCACAAAAGGAGACATCCCTCGGATTACTGCATCGGAAGAACTAGACCAAATCAAAGCCCGAGAGGCTGCCGGATGCCAACCAACTCGGTGATATGGTCAACTCGTCCGTTCATCGAGGCCCTAATCAATCAATCGGGCGTGTTGACCAACACCATCGGGAATTTGATCAAGGACACGGTTGATGGCGGATTGTTCATTGAAGGATATTACGGACCTGCATACACTCGGCCTTTTGGCGCTCTGTACTGGCCGATTCGGGGAATCGGCCTCCGAATACCACACTTGCCGGCGGGGTTTCAGCCCCTATACGGCATGCCACCTCATCTATGGCCTGGCAAGGATGATGCAAACGCAAGTACCGGTACAACCCAGCCGGGCAAAGAAGATGACGGTGACCCCAAGAAGTCGGTGACGGAAAAGGGCGATAAACAAGATGTACAACCGCCGACTTACGAGTCGGGGGCAGCAACCAATGTTGCGGCGGCTCCGCGGATGGCACGGCAGCCCAATTTCTTCTACGTACCAAATACCGGCCCGAGTAGAATTGAGAACTCACCCACTATAGTACGGCCGATATACTGGTATTCCGCGGCCAGCTGCATCGGGTGGGGGACAAGGATTCATGAGCTGGACGGCCGATCCAATCGGCCATGAATTATGGAATCGCTCCGTAGATCTCTGTTCCCGACTACGCGCTTGGGATTTACGGAAACGGTCGGTCGGTACACCCGGCGGGGGACAGCCTAACACAGCTTATATGACGGGAACCGGATCAGCAAGCTGCTGAACCCAATGATATGAGTAGCCTCATGACTAAGATCGCCGATATGATGAAAGATCGGTTCGATTTGAAGCCTAAGGAGAAAAGTGCATTGTATCGGCGACCTTACCATGATTGGATGGATTCCGTGGCTTTACCCAATAAGTACAAAATTCCTGAGTTCTCCAAGTTTTACGGGCAAGATAATACATCAACTATGGAGCACATCGGCCGATATGACGCACGGCTTGGTGAGGCGTCTACTCGGGAAGGCTTTGCGGGTTAGGCTATTCCCACTTGTCATTGTACTGGATCGGCCTTTTCATGGTTTGCTTCGCTATCGCCTGGTTCTATTCAGAATTGGGCCGATGCGGAGAAAAGGTTTCACTCGTACTTCTTCACGGGCATTACCGAGCTTAGTTTGTCCGATTTAATGGCGGTGAAACGAAAGCGGGAATCGGTGGCCGATTATATACGAGAGGTTCGGGACTACGAGGGGACGATGCTACAATCCGAACCTGACGAGCAACGGCTGGCCGAAATCGCTTATGCGGGGCTATTCTCTAATATCAAAGAAAAGTTTACCCCACATGAGTTTGATGGGCTGGCACGGTGACCCGTAGAGGCGATCGGCCGAGGAAGAGAATCTCCAGCTCACCGAGGAATCGGCGGTATCGAGACGGCATATGCCGATTTCGACAATGAGGATGATGAAGAGGAAATTAATGCGGTTGAGTGGACTAATAACAAACGACCAGATATTTTCTCCGCATGTCAAACCTAAGGAGAAAAAATATGATTTTGATTTATCTAAGGCCGACGAGATATTTGATCAGGCTGCTGCGGGAAAAGAAGATCCGGCTTTCCCCTCATCACAAAATTCCTACGCCGAGAAGAATTGAAGAAAATGGCTAAGTGGTGCAAGTGGCATGGAAATTCGCATCATAACACCGTTGATTGTTATGCCATGAGAGATGAAATCCGGAGGGCGGTTGACGAGTGGGGTATTGCGAGCGGGCGATGTAAAGAAGAAAATGAAAGTTGATGGGCACCCTTTCCGGCTAATACGATGTACATCAACACCATCGGCGGTGGATCGGCTGGTTTCATACGCCGATATGAGAAGAAGAGAGAGAGGAAGAAAGAGCTCGGGTGGCACGAGAACGAGGAATCTATCGACCAAAGTCAGCAATACGAGACAAGACGTGATCGGCGAGAAGATTTTGACCCACCTTGGGCTTGTCCTTTCTTTCGATGCTTCTTGGGACCAAAACATGAAGCTTCCATCTATCGAGAACTGCCCGAGTGCATTGGCCGTAAAGAATGTCGTGATGGCGGGTCATCAAGTTCCCGAGGGACGGCCGATTAGTCGCAACTACGAATCACGACAATCGGCCCCCGGAAGAAGCGATCGGCCATGATCACGGATACGCGAGTGCCAAAGAGAACCTCCGTTCACGATCGGTTGGGGCCAATCAACGATGAAGAAGAGTTTGATCGGCAATACCATGAAGATTCGAAAGGCGATCAAACCAAGAACGAAGAACGGTGGTGCCCCGGTGGTTTGCTCAATAAAACCCGGAAGAGGAGGCTCCAAAGAATGCGCTGTCGAGAAATTAAGGGTAGAACGGTATTACGAGAGATGACCAAGATGATGAGTCCGGGCCCAAAAGGGAGTGGAGGCCCAAAGTGCGATCTCGGGTGGTCGGGGCTGAAGCCGCGGTGAATATGATATCCTTGATGCCCGGGATTGTCGGATCGGCCGTAGAGGATGAATCGGTCGATGAAAATTCGGCCGAGGAAGAACCGGTTGGGGAGACTTCGAGAGATTACGTGGACGCCGGAATCGGCGGTATTTGATAAGCCGGTCGACTCCGATCATTTGCATCTCAAGGCATTGTACATTAGCGGCTACATCAATGGGTCGCCGATGAGGAAAATGTTGGTCGACGGAGGAGCGGCGGTCAATATCATGCCGATTACTACATACGCAAGCTCGGGAAGACGCCGAGAAGAAATGATGAGGGCTAATCGACGCTCAAGGATTATAGCGGGAGAAGCCAAGATGTGCGTGGGGCCGCAATAATGGAGATCAACTGTGGGCAGCAAAACCATACCCGCCACATTTTTCATCATCGACGGGAAAGGTGCATACACAACTTTGTTGGGGAGAGGCTGGATTCATGCCAAGCTGTTGCATCCCATCAACCATGCACCGGTGCTTGATTCAATGGGTCGGCAACAAGGTCGAAATCGTGCGGGCCGATAAGTACGCAACCATCGCGACCGCCGATTTCGAGTTTGCCGGTGCGGAGAGCCTGCCTTGTTTCTCGGGCACATATTGGGATGCGGAAGCCGTAAACATCACCGACGACGGAGTTATTGTGACCGGGGGTCGGGTACCCCCGGCTGCTCGATGGGCCCCACGGGAGAATTGACGGACAATCGGCCGATCGACACTCGCATTGGGGATATGATGGATCGGCCGATTAACGAACCGAGAAGACGGGAAATTAGGCCACGGTTTTGTGTCGGCCGACGAGTTAGAAGAGATAGATATAGGGGATGGAGACAAGCCTCGGCCGACATATATTAGCAAGAAATTGTGTAAAGAAGTAAGAGATGAATTGGTGGCCTTATTGAAAGAATATAAAGATTGTTTTGCTTGGGATTATAGCGAGATGCCTGGACTCGGCCGATCGATCGTTGAACATCGGCTGCCCACCAAACCTGGATATCGGCCGTATAAGCGGGGGCTCGGAAAATTGACCCTAAGTATTATGAAGCCGTCAAAGAAGAGATTATCAGATTATATGAAGCCGGCTTCATTAGGCCATGCCGATATGCGAGTGGGTTTCCGGTATTGTGCCGGTGGAAAAGAAAAATGGAAAGATGCGGGTCGCATCGACTTCGAGGAATTTGAATAAGGCGACTCCGAAAGATGAGTACCCAATGCCAAACGCCGACTTGTTAGTTGATGCAGCCGCCGGCAACAAAATTTTGAGCTTTATGGATGGAAATGCTGGGTACAATCAGATTTTTATGGCCGAAGAAGATATATCGAAGACGGCGTTCGAGATGCCCGGAGCGTTGGGACTATATGAGTGGGTTGTCATGACCTTCGGCCTAAAAAATGCTGGTGCCACATATCGAGAGAGCCATGAATTTTATATATCACGATTTGATCGGCCGATTGGTGGAAATTTATATTGATGATGTCATGGTGAAATCAAAATCGGCCGAAAGTCATGTGGCTGATCTCGGAGAAGTGTTGAAGAGGACAAGGCAATACGGATTGAAGATGAACCCGCTCAAGTGTGCTTTTGGTGTCTCGAGTTGGACAATTTCTAGGGTTTATTGTACATGAAAAGGGAATTGAAATCGGCCCCAAGAGTATTGATTCTATCGAGAAAGTCTGGAACCGCCAGACGAACAAGACAAAGCTCCGAGTCCCTGATCGGCAAGATTAATTTTATTAGGCGATTTATCTCAAACTTGTACGAGTCGACTTGACGTATTTACGCCATTGTTAAAACTCAAGGCCGATCAAGAATTTCGGTGGGAGCCGATCCATCAAAGGGCTTTAGAAGATATCAAGAAATATTTGGTGTCCCCGCCGGTGATGGTTCCGCCAAAGTCGAGGCACACCCTTTAAGTTATATTTATCGGCGGATGATAGGTGCATCGGCTCGCATTGACTCAAGAACGGGGAGGGAAGAGAGCGGGTCATATTCTATCTCGGCCGCAAATTAATTGATGCAGAAACACGGTATCCGGAGGTGGAAAGGCTATGTCTCTGTACGTATTTTTCATGCACAAAACTAAGGCATTATACGTTAGCGAGGAGTGTCTTGTGGTTTGCCGAGGCCGATGTCGTAAAATATATGCTATCGGCCCCGGTCCCCACGAGCCGGTTGGGCAAATGGATGTTGGCAATCGCGGAGTTTGATCTAGGCTATGAATCAGCCAAAGCGGTGAAAGCACAAGTATTGGCCGATTTAATAGTGCAACACGGTGAACACTCGGCCAAATACGTTGAACCGGTGCCATGGACGGTGTTCTTTGATGGGTCAATTTGCAAGCAAGGAAGTGGAATCGGCTTGGTTGTTGTGTCGCCTCGGGGGGCAATACGTGGATATTCTATTACGGTAGAGGCGCACACCAACAACCAAGTCGAATATGAAGCGATGTTAAAAGAGCTGGAACTACTCATCGATGCCGGGGCTGATTTTGTGGAAATTTTCGGCGATTCCTTGTTGGTCGTGAGTCAGGTGGCCGATGAGTATGAGTGTAAAGATGAAATATTGTTGCAATATCATAGAAAGTGCCAGAAGTTAATGAAAAGATTCAAGTGTGTTAAAATCGGCCATATACCAAGAGAGCGAGAACTTGAAGCAAATAACTTGGCTCAACTAGCATACGGATATCGGCTCGCCGAAAACAGCTTGGAAATAGCCGATATTGAAGAGGCCGATTGGCGTACGGAAATTCGAAATTTTTGAGCAATCCATCCCAACCTACGGATAAGAAGATACGATATAAAGCCTTGAAATATGTTACGTTAGATGATCAATTATTTTTCAAGACAATTGATGGGGTGCTTCTCAAATGTATTAATGACACGAAGCCAAAGTGGTAATGAGCGAAGTACATGATGGGATTTGCGGAACGCATCAATCGGCCCATAAAATGAAGTGGCTGCTAAGGCGAGCTGGTTATTGCTGGCCGACAATGTTGACCGATTGTTTCAAATATTATAAAAGTTGCCAAGATTGCCGAGAAATTCGGGCCTATACGAGAGGGCACTGCGTCGGCCATGAATCCGGTGATCAAACCTTGGCCGTTCGGAGAGCTGGGCCATGGATATGATCGGCCGGATAAATCCAGCATCAAGCAAAGGACATCAATACATATTGGTAGCTACAGATTACTTTACAAAGTGGGTTGAAGCGGCACCCTATCGCAAAGTCTCGACGGCCGACGTGATAATGTTTGTTAAGGAGCATATCATTCATAGATTTGGCATTCCGGAAACGATCACGACGGATCAAGGATCGGTATTCACGTCGGACGAATTTCAATCTTTTGTTGAAGAGATGGGGATTAAATTGATTAATTCATCGCCATATTATGCCCAAGCCAATGGTCAAGCTGAAGCGGCAAATAAGAGTACGATCAAGTTGATCAAGCGGAAAATACAAGAGCATCCTCGTAAGTGGCACATGAACTTGATGGACGCTTTGTGGGCTTATCGTATGTCACGGCATGGGGCCATGCAAGTCACGCCGTATCAGCTTGTGTATGGGCACGAAGCCGTGCTTGCCATGGGAGACGGCTATCGGCTCCAGAAGGGTTGAATTGCAACAAAAGCTATCGACCGGTCAATACCACGGGTTGATGATGGATGAATTAGAAGACGTGGTACAAAATCGAGCTGGATGCATTGGAAAAGATAGAGCGAGAATAAGGCGAGGGTCGCCCGCCATTATGATAAGAAGGTTGTGCGAAACGAGTTTAAAAGGGGCGATTTAGTACGGAAGCTTAGGATGCCGATCGGCGTGAAGGACAATCGGTTTGGTAAATGGTCGCCTAATTGGGAAGGACCTTATTTGATTAGCCGATCGGCACCGGGTAATGCATATATTTTGAAAGAGTTAGCGGGGGAAGAATTCGGCCGAGCACTTAATGGGAAGTATTTGAAGCAATATTATCCTAGTATTTGGATTAATTCATAGTGTTCGGCCTAAAAGAGACTACGGCCGATGTCGATGCACATCGCCTTGAGACGGCCGATGCGAGAGTATCGCCCTTAGCCAAAAAATATAAAAGCAAAACGCAGGAAGTCACGAGACAAATAAGTTACGGTGATGTTTTAAACATCGTCTTCGGATGGCCGATATTACTGTATATCGCCCTTAGTACAAAATATTTACAACAAAATCTTGTTCAAGTCCTATTACATCTAAGCACGGTCGACGGCCTCGGCGCGGGACAAAAGGTCTTGGACGGTAGATAATGCACGGGCCGGCATGGAGTCAAGTTTGGCCATGACCAACGAGGTCATCCTCGATGGGGCCGACATCGGCATGCGCCGCGGCGACCATCTTGTCGGCCGCTTGGATTGCTTCGTCCGTCGTCCTCTGTTGGGCCGCCACATCAACCGAGCAGCTGTGCAATGGTGGCTTCCGGGGCCGCCGCCTCCTTCTCCTTGAGAGCCGGCGCTGCTCTCAAATCGGCAATCTCCTGGTTGATTACTGCGGTTCACCCTGCCGATTTGAGAGTTGCTCTTGCATCTCCGGGGTCTTGCGGGCCTCCTCCTCGGAACGCTTGATGGAGCTCTCGGCGAGTAACGCAGCTTGCTTGTTGCTCCGCGTGGCGAGCCAAACGCTGCTGGGCACGGATGAAGTCCATCTGCCGGTACTCCATGTATGCCACGCGGTGCGAGCATCGCGCACATCATCCGGGAGCTCGGTCCGGACCTCCAAGTACCGCGCCGGATGGGGTGGGCGTCGGCCACCAAGCATTCAACCGAGGACGCCTCAAGCCTGCGCGCGATTTCGGCCATGATGATAAGACCAGAGGTAGGTACCGAAATCGGCGCGGGACGAGGGAAGGCGAGCGCACGAAATACCAAGAAAAATAAGATAAAACTAATGATCAGCGACGAATCAAGGAAGAAATAGTAAAAACAAACCTGCGAAGCGTCGGCGCGAATCGGGCTGGACGTCCATCGGCCGTGCCATTGAACCCACGGGTTCGTGTGTTCCAAGCAGCTCTCGGCCGGCCGATCCACCTTCACCGGCGACATCCTCGGAGGCGGCATCGGGCGACGCTACGCCGGCCGGCTCGTCGGCAGCGGTACCTTCAAGAGAGGCCGCGGGCGGCTCTGGCCGGCCGATTCTTCGTCGGCGGCGGTGCCTTTGGGAGAAGCCGTGGGCGACACATGGCCGGCTTGTTCGGCTTCGGCGACGGCCTCGGGAGACGCGAGGCCGATCCGAGCGAGTTGGGCTCTCCGTAGGGTTTGGATCGGCCTGGCTTGAGTACGACTTCGGGCTCGGAGCTGTTTGAATCGGCCTTTCGGGCGTCGGCGTCCTGGCCGGTGGAGGAGTCGGCGGGCGGATCGGCCTATCGGGTGTTGACGTCAGAGCCCGAGGAGAAGAGACCGCCGATTCCTGCTAAGAACTCATAATTAGACGGCATGTTAAGAGAAAAGAATCGGCGATCATGCAATAACAACTTGACGCAGCGGAGACGGTTCGCTATAGTAATCCGGGTCGGACGAGCGCACGAGCTGCTTTAGCGGCGCGCGGTATCGCTCGGGGCTTGAGTCGACCGGCGGCGGCACATTAGCCTTCCTCTTTTTGGGGGCGGCCGTTTTGGTTTTGGCCTTGCGGACGGTTGGCGCCCCTCGACTCATCGCCGCAAATATTTGAGCGGGAGTGCGGTCGGTGAAGCCGATGTTCGGAACGATTGGGCTCGGCAATAAATATGCAATCGGCCGGCCAGCGATGCTTTGGGTCGGCGGCTCCTCCGAGTCCGGCGAAAGAGAGGATACAAGGATGAGCATTTGGAGTGGCCGATTTCATTTACAAAATCGGCCTTACAAAAATAAATCAGCTACACGTACCTCGGCGAAAGGTTCTCCCGGGACTAGGCCGGAGAAGAAGGAAGCGGTGTTCCGGCTGCGAAGGTGCCGGTTCCACTCACCCCACCAACGGTCAAAAGGCGGGTACTCCGGGCGCCGGGAAAATCCGGCCAAGTCACCGGTGACGACATCGGCGGTGCGGCCGATGAGCCAATTCCAGCTGAATGGCATTGTCAACGGCAGCCCGCGCCTTTATACGCCCCACATAGAAGAGGCTGGGGAGCAGGCGGCGAGCCGAGTTGGCGGGCCGCTACCGACGGGTGGTAGAACTCATAGGAGCGGAAGGCCTTGCTCCCGGCAATAAGTCCCGTCGGCGGCGGACGGGGGCGGAGGCGGGTGGTGAAGATCTTGACCGCATCCCCGTCGGCCGTTGGGAAAGTTGGGTCGATCGAGAAAAGGAGTGTCATATTCCCTCTCGAAGAAATCAATGTACGGGTACCAATCCGTACTTTCGTCGTTGAGGCCCTTGTAGAAAGCGGCGAACCAATACGCCGGGTTCTTGTCGACATGGCCGCCCCTGGTGCCATGGATAACGCCTCCCCGAAAGAGATGCACCGGCTGAATGCGGGCGCGGCCGATTCGGCGTAGTCGCCGGGGAAGTTGAGCACGGCGAGGTCCGGATCGATGGCCTTGGTGGTATGAAGGGTCAGCCACATTTGGATAAACCACCAAGGGCCACCCAGGTTTTTGGCGATCGGCGGCGCGCAGCTCCACCGAAACCTGGTGAAGAAGGAGGTACGCCGATCCCGAGAAGATACTTGCCCATGGGAAGGGCATAGGCTGTCGGCCGACCTATCGGCCATCGGCGAGAAAATTGTTTGTGGGGCTCACGCCGACCCCACAAAAGAAGAAGTGGTCGAGCCACATGTTGAGGAAGGCAACATGCTCGCGGCGATCGGCCGTGCCGTGCCCCTTGTTGTAGGTACGAATATAGACCTTCCAACCCCTGGTGTCTTTAGGGTTGATCCGGTGGGAGGACTTAATGCGGACAGCATCCGGAGTGGCCTCCGCCGTGATGTTCGAGATCGGCCAACATGGCCGTATCCAATAGGGTCATGGTAGCGGGCCGTGGCCGAACATGAAGCGATTCGGGGCGTCGACCGAGAAATAGCAAGCGGCCGCCGACAACGGTTCATTCTTCGGTGATCGGCCGAGAGACGGCTTGATGGCATGGGCGATGCCGATGTTGGCCCAACCTTGCAAATAGACGGCCGACACCCGGTTATACCAATCACGCCATCCTACGACGGGGGTCGGCCATGACCGGAAAGCTGTTGGCCCACTCGGCCGATAGCGGGGCTGTTGCCGAAACGGAACCCGGTCCGTTTCGGCACGGATGAGATGCGTGGGGTCGGGATCGCCCATAGGACCCAAGAAGAAATGAGTCGGGATGTTGGACGGAATAACGACTTGGTTCGGATCTCCTAAAAACAAGAAATAGGGCTAAAATGAGAAGCGGAACGGGAAGAAGATAAAGCTGTGAAAATGAACAAGAACAAGAACGCGAAGAAAAAAACTGCAAAGGTAGAAAAAAGGGATGCCCAAATGTACATTACCTCCGGAACGGCGTTGGTGAGTGGCGGCAGACGCGGCCGGCGGCGGTGGCCGCAGCGGCAGCAACAACGGGGTTCATGGTCGCCGGAGAAGAAAGACGGCGACGGCGCGATGAAAAGCTGAAAAGGCTCGAGGAGGAAAAGGTCGCCGGAACGAGAGAAAGATGAAGGCCAAGGAAAGGAAGCGGATGGGAAATGACCGGGGGTGGCTCCGGGTTTTATGGAGGAATGACGGGCGGTAAAACCGGCGCGATAAAAGAGAACGAGATCGGTCCGACGCATGCGTTGCATACCCCAGGCTCGGGGGACATGTGTTGACGCCGGTTTTTGACCAAGGGACCCATTGTCGGCGACTATAGGTCAAAAGAGGGCCGGTGGGCCGAAGGCCGACGGCCGCATGGACGAGTAAGAGGCGCGTCCCTCCCGGGAGTCGTGCACGGATGCCAACCGAAGAGCATAATATTGATGGGCCTGGCCCACGTTGTAAAATTAGAAATAATAGTTTAATTTTGGAAAGAGATCCTAGTCGGTTAGGAAATCGGCCCGAAGAGGGTCCGAGTAGGATTCTTTGTGCCGGGTATAAATGTGTACCCGGGTGTAACACTGTAAACTCGATTCACATCCAATACAACTTTCGGCGCATCGCCAAACCCTAATTTTCTGTCAAGTCTTTACTTGTTTTCGCGCGGGGATCTTCGGGGCTCCGGTCGACAACACGTTGGCTTGATAAGGTAATTATGTTGTCTAGTTCTCGGCGCATTGTTCGTAATTAGATGGCTTAATTGCTAGTTATCCGGCGACCGGATCTGTTCTTGATCGTCGTAGTGAGTATCGGCCGGGATGAGTCAAGTCGACCTGGTCCGGGCTCGTGGTGGAGGTAGTTTGACTTGTCCTGCCTCCTCGTCCCAGCCTTTGCTCGCAACGCCGATTGGTTCGGATCTGGTCGTCCGAGTCACGGTAGCCGCTATGAGAATTCTTTTACATCTTGGCCGATTCGATTGTGCGGATTCGGTTGACGTGTCCTGTGTTTGCCTTTGCGATAGTTGACTTGTCCTAGGCGCATGCAGCCGATTGGCTAGGGTGTAGACCTACTTTCATAGCTAAGGTGTTTATGATTGTGCTTGTCCTGAATCGGCCGGGCGTGCGCGGCCGTTAGACTGGTCCGATCGCGTGCCATCGGTTGACTTGTCTGTTGGAGCGGCTGAGTCGATTCGAGATCTGTGTGGTTGTATTCGTCTTACTTGTTCTTTCGGAGTGTTTAGCCGATTGTTTATCACGTTCATTAGCTGTTTTATGTTCAATTAGTGCCAAATCGGTTAAAGCTGCCTTTGAACCCGAGTTATTAGTATGATTTCATTGATCATCATTATCCATCTAGGTAGATCTAATAACTCACTTGTTATAATCGATGGCGAGAATCGGCCGGATGCCCGATCGGCCGATTCTCTGCTACGATTGATGATTGAACCATCCTTTTGCTATCAAATTAATTACATCCCATTAATAATTACCTTGTTTATATTTTATTCGATAATGCATCCTGCAAGGTCTTAATGATTTGATTGCTCACCGACGAAATCGGTTGCTAGCCACCGATCGCATGTTATAGCGTCGGCCGATTTCGTATCGTTTGTATCACGGTTCGCTTGCCTGGCATTTAATACATAAATGGATGGGCCGTGCTGCTCCCTGTCGATGGCCGAATTTTGTCTATCTTACGCGAGAATCGGCCACGGCTGCACATCGGCCTATCCGGGCCGATGACCCGGAATTTTACACTTTTTATTGTCTTTGTTGGTTTGCGGGAAAACCATCGGCACGCACCAGCGCACACGAGAATCGGCGAGCTGAGCCGGTCCGTTGGGAGCACGGGGCCCTGCGTCGGCCGGGGTTTCGGTGGACTCTCCGGACAACGGTGTGTTGGCGACTTTTGACGTCAACACACTTTTTGGCACGCCCGGTGAGACCGAAGCAACCAAGATCAAGATGTCGTACATGCGAGGCTGTCGGGGAGGACGGAACACCAATGGTTGATGCTGAAAATCGGCCGATTTTTGTTCCGGTTCCTCTCGGGACGGATGGCAAAGGGCATGGAGAAGTTTCGATGACAACGAGGTTTCGGCACTGGGGAAAGATGACGACAGAACAAAAGCTGCAGTACCGGGAATACCTGGCCGAAGCAATGAAAAAGTACTTTCAAGCCACTGAAAGTGACACGTGGCGAGTGGCCACAAAAGGAGACATCCATCGGATTCCGCATCCGGAAGAACTAGACCAAATCAAAGCCCGAGACTGCCGGATGCCAACC
The DNA here is from genome assembly GCA_031894775.1 of Chloris gayana. Classification (NCBI taxonomy): domain Eukaryota; kingdom Viridiplantae; phylum Streptophyta; class Magnoliopsida; order Poales; family Poaceae; genus Chloris; species Chloris gayana. The sequence goes on from JAUNZO010004934.1 coordinate 14,174, forward strand.
AACTCGGTGATATGGTCAACTCGTCCGTTCATCGGGCCCTAATCAATCAATCGGGCGTGTTGACCAATACCATCGAGAATTTGATCAAGGACACGGTTGATGGCAGATTGTTCATCGAAGGATATTACGGACCTGCATACACTAAGCCTTTTGGCGCTCTGTACGGCCGATTCGGGGAATCGGCCTCCGAATACCACACTGCCAGCAGGGTTTCAGCCCCTATATGGCATGCCACCTCATCTATGGCCTGGCAAGGATGATGCAAACGCAAGTACCGGTACAACCCAGCCAGGCAAAGAAGATGACGGTGACCCCAAGAAGTCGGTGACGGAAAAGGGCGATAAACAAGATGTACAACCGCCGACTTCGAGTCGGGGGCAGCAACCAATGTTGCAGCGGCTCCGCAGATGGCACAGCAGCCCAATTTCTTCTACGTACCAAATACCGGCCCGAGTAGAATTGAGAACCCACCCACTATAGTACGGCCGATATCCGGTATTCCGCAGCCGACTGCATCGGGCTGGGGGACAAGGATTCATGATCGGACGGCCGATCCAATCGGCCATGAATTATGGAATCGCTCCGTAGACACTATTCCCGACTACGGCACCGGGATTTCTGGAAACGGTCGGTCGGTACACCCGAGCGGGGGACAGCCTAACACAGCTTATATGACGGGAACCGGATCAGCAACTGCTGAACCCAATGATATGAGTAGCCTCATGACTAAGATCGCCGATATGATGAAAGATCGGTTCGATTTGAAGCCTAAGGAGAAAAGTGCATTGTATCGGCGACCTTACCCCGATTGGATGGATTCCGTGGCTTTACCCAATAAGTACAAAATTCCTGAGTTCTCCAAGTTTTCGGGCAAGATAATACATCAACTATGGAGCACATTAGCCGATATGACGCACAGCTTGGTGAGGCGTCTACTCGGGAGGCTTTGCGGGTTCGGCTATTCCCACTGTCATTGTCCGGATCGGCCTTTTCATGGTTTGCTTCGCTATCGCCTGGTTCTATTCAGAATTGGGCCGATCCGGAGAATTGGGCCGACGCCGGATCACCTACGAGGCGGATGGAAAATAGTTTGTAAGTTTTTTTAATTCTATTCTATCCGTTACATCACCTTCATCTCACACTCGTTGTACCGTCCGCCCCGATCTCGTATTTCTAGGTGTTACATAGTAAGAAAAAGATAAAACAGCCATAACCTGCTCGTGTGATGTCCGATCTAGCGCTGTTCGGGTGTCTAGAAATATAATGACAACGAAACGACCATAGAGTCTAAATATTGGAAATACTCAGCCTCCCAATTGTCAAATAGACGAAAAATAATTGGATTTCCGAGCCCCTCTACAGCTCAATAGTACCACAACGGTGGCGCTAATTTTTTTGTCCGCCACCGCGGATCACCTACGAGCCGGATGGAAAAGAATTTGTAAGTTTTTTTTAATTGTATTCTATCCGTTACATCACCTTCATCTCACATTGTTGTACCGTCCGCCTCTGATCTCGTATTTCTAGGTGTTACGGAGTAAAAAAAAAGATAAAACAGCCATAACCTGCTCGTGTGATGTCCGATCTAGAGCTGTTCGGGTTGCTAGAAATAAAATGACAACGAAACGATCATAGAGTCTTAATGTTGGAAATACTCGGCCTCCCAATTGTTGAATAGACGAAAAATAATTAGGTTTCTTAGCCCCTAAACAGCTCAATAGTACATATTCTCCTCAACGGTGGCGCTAGTTTTTTTGTCACGCCACCGCCGGATCACCTACGAGGTGGATGGAAAAGAGTTTGTAAGTTTTTTTTAATTGTATTCTATCCGTTACATCACCTTAATCTCACATTGTTGTATCGTCCGCCTCCGATCTAGGTGTTACGGAGTCAAAAAAAAAGATAAAACAACCATAACCTGCTCATGTGATGTCCGATCTAGGGCTGTTCGGGTTGCTAGAAATAAAATGACAACAAAACGACCATAGAGTCTTAATATTGGAAGTACTCGGCCTCCCAATTGTCGAATAGACGAAAAATAATTGGGTTTCTTAGCCCCTAAACAGCTCAATAGTACATATTCTCCTCAACGGTGGCGCTAATTTTTTTTGTTTGCCAACGCCGGATCACCTACGAGGCGGATGGAAAATAGTTTTTAAGTTTTTTTAATTGTATTCTATCCGTTACATCACCTTCATCTCACACTGTTGTACCGGCCGCCCCGATCTCATATTTCTAGGTGTTACGGAGTAAAAAAAAGATAAAACAGCCATAACATGCTCGTCCGATGTCCGATCTAGGGCTGTTCGGGTTGCTAGAAATAAAATGACAACGAAACGACCATAGAGTCTTAATGTTGGAAATACTCGGCCTCCCAATTGTCGAATAGACGAAAATTAATTGGGTTTCTAGGCCCCTAAACAGCTCAATAGTACATATTCTCCTCAACGGTGGCGCTAGTTTTTTGTCTGCCACCGCCGGATCACCCACAAGGAGGATGGAAAAGAATTTTTACGTTTTTTAATTGTATTCTATCCGTTACATCACCTTCATCTCACATTGTTGTACCATTCGCCTCCTATCTCATATTTCTAGGTGTTACGGAGTAAAAAAAAGATAAAACAGCCATAACCTGCTCGTGTGATGTCCGATCTAGGGCTGTTCGGGTTGTTAGAAATAAAATAACAACGAAACGACCATAGAGTCTAAATATTGGAAATTCTCGGCCTCCCAATTAACGAGTAGATGAAAAATAATTGGGTTTCGAGCCCCTAAACAGCTCAATAGTACATATTTCTCCCCTACGGTGACGCTAATTTTTTTGTCTGCTGACGCCGGATCACCTACGAGGCGGATGGAAAATAGTTTGCAAGTTTTTTTAATTGTATTCTATCCGTTACATCACCTTCATCTCACACTTGTTGTACCGTCCGCCCCGATCTCGTATTTCTAGGTGTTACGGAGTAAGAAAAAGATAAAACAGCCATAACCTACTCGTGTGATGTCCGATCTAGCGCTGTTCGGGTGTCTAGAAATATAATGACAACAAAACGACCATAGAGTCTAAATATTGGAAATACTCGGCCTCCCAATTGTCGAATAGACGAAAAATAATTGGGTTTCTTAGCCCCTAAACAGCTCAATAGTACATATTCTCCTCAACGGTGGCGCTAGTTTTTTTGTCCGCCACCGCGGATCACCCACAAGGGGGATGGAAAAGAATTTTTACGTTTTTTAATTGTATTCTATCCGTTACATCACCTTCATCTCACATTGTTGTACCATTCGCCTCCGATCTCGTATTTCTAGGCGTTACGGAGTAAAAAAAAAAGATAAAACAGCCATAACCTGCTCGTGTGATGTCCGATCTAGGGCTCTTCGGGTTGCTAGAAATAAAATGACAACTAAACGACCATAGAGTCTAAATATAGGAAATACTCGGCCTCCCAATTAACGAGTAGACAAAAAATAATTGGGATTCCGAGCCCCTAAACAGCTCAATAGTACATATTTCTCCCCTACGGTGACGCTAATTTGTTTGTCCGCCGACGCCGGATCACCTACGTGGCGGATGGAAAATAGTTTGTAAGTTTTTTTAATTGTATTCTATCCGTTACATCACCTTCATCTCACACTTGTTGTACCGTCCGCCCCGATCTCGTATTTCTATGTGTTACAAGTAAGAAAAAGATAAAACAGCCATAACCTGCTCGTGTGATGTCCGATCTAGCGTTGTTCGAGTGTCTAGAAATATAATGACAACAAAACGACCATAGAGTCTAAATATTGGAAATACTCGGCCTCCCAATTGTCAAATAGACGAAAAATAATTGGGTTTCGAGCCCCTCTACAGCTCAATAGTACATATTCTCCGCAACGGTGGCGCTAATTTTTTTGTCTGCCACCGCCGGATCACCTACGAGCCCGATGGAAAAGAATTTGTAAGTTTTTTTAATTGTATTCTATCCGTTACATCACCTTCATCTCACATTGTTGTACCGTCCACCACCGATCTCGTATTTCTAGGTGTTATAGAGTAAAAAAAAAGATAAAACAGCCATAACCTGCTCGTGTGATGTCCGATCTAGGGCTGTTCGGGTTGCTAGAAATAAAATGACAACGAAATGACCATAGAGTCTTAATATTGGAAATACTCGGCCTCCCAATTGTCGAATAGACGAAAAATAATTGGGTTTCTTAGCCCCTAAACAGCTCAATAGTACATATTCTCCTCAACGGTGGCGCTAGTTTTTTTGTCTACCACCACCGGATCACCTACGAGGCGGATGGAAAAGAGTTTGTAAGTTTTTTTAATTGTATTCTATCCATTACATCACCTTCATCTCACATTGTTGTACCGTCCGCCTCCGATCTCGTATTTCTAGGTGTTACGGAGTCAAAAAAAAAAAGATAAAACAACCATAACCTGCTCGTGTGATGTCCGATCTAGGGCTGTTCGGATTGCTAGAAATAAAATGATAACAAAACGACCATAGAGTCTTAATATTGGAAATACTCGGCCTCCCAATTATCGAATAGACGAAAAATAATTGGGTTTCTTAGCCCCTAAACAGCTCAATAGTACATATTCTTCTCAACGCCGGCGCTAATTTTTTTGTCCGCCAACGCCGGATCACCTACGAGGCGGATGGAAAATAGTTTGTAAGTTTTTTTAATTGTATTCTATCCGTTACATCACCTTCATCTCACACTCGTTGTACCGGCCGCCCCGATCTCATATTTCTAGATGTTACGAGTAAAAAAAGATAAAACGGACATAACATGCTCGTCCGATGTCCGATCTAGGGCTGTTCGGGTTGCTAGATATAAAATGACAACGAAACGATCATAGAGTCTTAATGTTGGAAATACTCGGCCTCCCAATTGTCGAATAGACGAAAAATAATTGGGTTTCTTAGCCCCTAAACAGCTCAATAGTACATATTCTCCTCAACGGTGGCGCTAGTTTTTTTGTCCGCCACCGCCGGATCACCTACGAGGCGGATGGAAAAGAGTTTGTAAGTTTTTTTAATTGTATTCTATCCGTTACATCACCTTCATCTCACATTGTTGTATCATTCGCCTCCGATCTCATATTTCTATGTGTTACGAGTAAAAAAAAAGATAAAACAGCCATAACCTGCTCGTGTGATGTCCGATCTAGGGCTGTTCGGGTTGCTAGAAATAAAATAACAACGAAACGACCATAGAGTCTAAATATTGGAAATTCTCGACCTCCCAATTAACGACTAGATGAAAAATAATTGGGTTTCGAGCCCCTAAACAGCTCAATAGTACATATTTCTCCCCTACGGTGGCGCTAATTTTTTGTCTGCTGACGCCGGATCACCTACGAGGCGGATGGAAAGGAGTTTGTAAGTTTTTTTAATTGTATTCTATAGGTTACATCACCTTCATCTCACATTGTTGTACCGTCCGCCTCCGATCTCGTATTTCTAGGTGTTACGGAGTCAAAAAAAAGATAAAACAACCATAACCTGCTCGTGTGATGTCCGATCTAGGGCTGTTCGGGTTGCTAGAAATAAAATGACAACAAAACGACCATAGAGTCTTAATATTGGAAATACTCGGCGTCCCAATTGTCGAATAGACGAAAAATAATTGGGTTTCTTAGCCCCTAAACAGCTCAATAGTACATATTCTCCTCAACGGTGGCTTCAAATCTGCAATGTTAAAAGTGGAACTAACCCCGAACTCGGGAGGCAACTCAAGTTTATATGCATTATCATTAATCTTCTCAATTATCTTGAAAGGACCAGCAGCTCTAGGCATTAACTTAGACTTTCTCAATTCAGGAAACCGATCCTTTCTCAAGTGCAACCATACTAAATCACCCGGTTCTAATTTAACTTCCCTTTTACCTTTACTACCAGCAATCCTATACTTTTCAGTCATCATTTCAATGTTGTGCTTAGTTGTTTCATGCATTTTTAAAATAAACTCAGCACGTTCCTTAGCATCAAAGTGAACTCTCTCACTAGTAGGCAAAGGCAAAATATCAATAGGAGCACGGGGATTAAAACCATACACTACCTCAAAAGGACTTACCTTGGTGGTCGAATGTGTTGCACGATTGTATGCAAACTCCACATGAGGCAAACATTCCTCCCACATCTTTAGATTTGTCTTTAAAATAGCTCTCAACGTGGTGCCCAATGTGCGGTTCACTACCTCGGTTTGGCCATCGGTTTGTGAGTGACATGTTGTAGAGAACAACAACTTCGTTCCCAACTTATTCCATAGAGTGCGCCAAAAATGACTCAAGAATTTGGCGTCACGATCTGAAACAATAGTAGAAGGCATACCAAGCAAACGAACAATCTCTTTGAAAAATAGATCAGCAATATGAATAGCATCATCACTCTTATGACAAGGTATAAAGTGAGCCATCTTAGAAAATCTATCCACGACAACAAAAATACTATCCCTCCCCCTCTTAGTCCTAGGCAGTCCTAAAACAAAATCCATAGAAATATCCGCCCAAGGTATTGAAGGAACGGGAAGAGGCATATACAAACCATGTGGATTCAAGCGAGACTTCGCTTTTTGACAAGTAGTGCAGCGAGCCACAAAGCGCTCAACATCTCTTCTCAACTGTGGCCAAAAGAAGTGTGTGGCCAACACATCCGCCGTCTTCTTTACACCAAAATGTCCCATCAATCCACCTCCATGCGCTTCCTGTAACAACAAAAGACGAACGGAACCAACTGGAATGCAAAGACGGTTAGCTCTAAACAAATATCCTTCATTTATCACAAACTTGTTCCATGTACGACCCTCTCTACAATGCAGCAAAACATCTTTAAAATCAGCATCAAGAGCATATTGTTCTTTAATTGATTCAAGCCCAAAAATGCGACAATCAAGGTGTGACAACATAGTGTATCGTCTAGACAAAGCATCGGCAATCACATTATCCTTCCCTTTTTTATGCTTGATAATATAAGGAAAAGACTCAATAAACTCAACCCACTTAGCATGTCTACGGTTCAAATTACTTTGAGAACGAATATACTTAAGCGATTCATGATCAGAATGAATAACGAATTCCTTAGGCCATAAATAATGACGCCATGTTTGCAAAGAACGTACAAGAGCATATAATTCTTTATCATACGTAGAATAATTCAGAACAGGGCCAGTTATCTTTTCACTAAAATAAGCAATAGGTTTCCCATTTTGCATCAAAACACCACCAATGCCAATACCACTAGCATCACACTCAAGTTCAAAAGTCTTACCGAAATCTGGTAGTTGCAGCAGCGGTGCATGTGTAAGCTTGTCCTTCAAAGAGCTAAAGGACTCGTCGTGTGCTTTGCTCCATTGAAACACAACACCCTTCTTTGTCAACTCATGCAAAGGTGCAGCGATAGTGCTGAAATCTTTGACAAAGCGGCGATAGAAACCTGCAAGACCAAGAAAACTTCGAACCTGTGTGATGGCTTGGGGCTGCGGCCAGCTAGCAATAGCGTCAATTTTCTTGTCATCCACCTCTATACCCTGTGGAGTAACAATATAGCCAAGAAAAGAAACTCGATCGGTGCAAAAGGTGCACTTCTCAAGGTTAGCAAATAAACGTGCATTTCTTAAAGCAGTAAAAACAGCACGTAAATGATCCATATGTTCATCTAAAGACTTGCTGTAAATCAAGATATCATCAAAGTAAACCACCACAAAACGCCTAATAAAAGCCCTCAAAACCGCATTCATTAAGCGCATGAAAGTACTAGGTGCATTAGTTAACCCAAAAGGCATTACTAACCACTCATACAATCCGAATTTAGTTTTAAAAGCTGTTTTCCATTCATCTCCAAGTTTCATTCTAATTTGGTGGTAACCACTACGCAAGTCAATTTTAGTGAAAATTAGAGAACCGCATAACTCATCAAGCATGTCGTCTAGCCTAGGAATAGGATGATGATAGCAAATAGTAATATTGTTAATGGCTCTACAATCAACACACATGCGCCAACTACCATCTTTCTTAGGAACCAAAAGTACAGGAATAGCACAAGGACTAAGGCTTTCTCGTACATACCCGCGGTCCAAAAGGTCTTGGACTTGTCGCTGAATTTCCTTTGTCTCCTCGGGGTTGGTCCTATAAGCAGCACGGTTTGGCAAGGTAGCTCCCGGAATCAAATCAATTTGATGTTCTATTCCTCTCAAAGGTGGTAATCCGGGAGGAATCTCAGCTAGAAAAATATCCTCAAACTCCTGCAAAAGGTTAGTGATAGCAGAAGGCAAAGAGCTAGCAATATCATCAAACGAATACAAGGTGCGTGTGGGCCTGCCATAACACCACTCGCGGAAGCGGGAGGTCGTTTGCTTGCTGGTGGAGATGGCCGGGAAGAAAACCCCGAAGACGGCGTCGACCGTGGGGTGTAAGAAGGCCTGCTTGTACTGCTGCTCCTCTGTTGCTTCTCCCGTCCCTGCAATTCTTTCTCTACAAGCATAGCAAACTGGAACAACTGGTTGATGGTGTTAAACTCCTTATAATCAACAATGTCCTGTATATCACGTCTCAAACCAGAGTAAAAACGAACAATAGAGCTCTCATTATCCTCTACTATCATGCAGCGTTGTAAACCCTTTTGAAGCTCACCATAATAGTCCTGCACAGATTTATCCCCTTGTTCTAAGCGCTGAAGTTTTTTGCGTAAATCTCTATGATAAGAAGGAGGGACAAAACGATCACGCATAGCTTCCTTAAGTTGAGTCCAAGTTACAGGAATATCATCAGCAGTTAGAGAATTCCACCAAATGATAGCAAAATCTTTAAATTCACTAGTGGCTTGTCTAACTCTATGCTGCTCAGGAACTAGGTGGCCACTAAATTTTTGCTCTACTGTCATCTCCCAATCTAGGTAACCCTCCGCATCATATTGCCCCGAAAAAGGTGGAATGGTAAACTTAATCATAGCACAAGGATCATCGGGGACTCGATTATTGTTACCTTGTTGTCGATGTAGGCCACCCATACCTTGGGTATTATGTTGTAGACGCCGGTGAAGCCTTTGTGCTCGTATAGCTGCGTCATCGGCGTCGAAAGTGGCATCATTCACCGTGTCATCTTTCCTGTTTCCTCCGGCTTTGCCACCGGCCTCATCTTCATGGATCTTCGCACGGTTCTCCACCTCTGTCAGCTTGCCAGTCAACGTTGTCGCCACTTCGCTAGAGTATTAACCGTGTCCGTCATCTTGGACAAACGCTTATCGATCCTCTCAATCTGGTTGCCGAGATTGAGTTTGTTGATGCCGTCGGTAACGGCCTTGTTAACAGCTTCTGTCATCTCCTCACGTGCCCTGTCAAGAACAGACTGAAGCTGCCCTTGACTAACACACTCGTGGAAATCTTTAGGGGTACCAGCGTCCGCAGCATCTCCTGCCATAGCAAATACCAAAATAGGAACAAACAGTGAAGGTTATCCCTAATAACACTACTGCTATGGTGGACAGTGGTGACTCTCACAAAAGCAAATGGAAACGTCTCACCAAGTTCTTACAAGGGTCTTACCAAGCAAGGCAAAGGATACCTAGAAGGCGTGTACCACGATTGCAAGGGTCAAAAACCTGTGTTGTCCGAAGTAGTATGTGGAGCTAGGAAGGCCAAATATGTGAGTGGAACACAATTCAAAAACAGATAGTAATGCTGAATAAATGTCCAAAGCTACTTGTCCTTAGTTGCTGGTCTACACGTATCCTAGAACAGTAGTGCGAGGCAAAGCAAGGATGACAGGCACAAAGGAAACAAAGCAAAAGGTAACTAGCAAGGAAGAAACAGCAACTAAACACAAAAAAAAGGCCAAAACCCTGTTTTGTCTTTTAGCACTAGTAGAAATCATAAATTTTTCTTTTTTGATATTATTTTTTGATATTTTTCTTCCACTGAGAGGCAACAAAATAGGAACCACACAAAGTTTCAGGTCAAACAGAGAAGGAATGTGGCCTACAGATTTTCTGTAAGATGCAACGATGACGGGTTCCAAACTTTTTCCCTCGGATCAGTGGGCTTAACTATTTTTTTGATTTTTTTGAGATTTTTCCTGCCCGGCAAAGCCGGGACAAGCAGATGCGAAATTTTTTTCTACCCAATTTCAAAAAAAATTTGCCTAATTTCGAGTCCGTATGCGAAAGTTATGGCTGTTTGAAGGAAGGGACTCCGAATTAGGATTTCGGTGGACGGAATTGCAATCGGGTAGGATATTTTTTTGTTTTTTTTTCGACGATTAATGTATGCAACGGAAACAGGAGTAGGTCTTGTTCGTGGGGTGTTGAGTTCTAGATGAAAAGGGTGGGAGTGTAGGGTGAGACTATGGTGGATGCAGCGGAGGTGACAAAAACTCTCAAGACAAAGCAAAACTTGAGGTAATTCGGCTAGGGTTTCAAGGTGGCACAAACCGACGACAAGAACACGAACTAAACCAGCAACACAACAATCACTAGAACACAAACTCAACACTACGGACTCTGAAATTGAAACATGCAAAGGCTAAACACGGCTTGGACAGGATGAACCCTAAAACTAAAAAAAAAAAAATTGGCTTTTTCGTGGATGATAGGATAATAAAGAAACAAACTAAACTAAAGGTAGGGCGAACCTGACGGTGCACCTGAAGCTCTGATTACCACTTGATGTGGACTAGGGTCCCGATCTTCCGAAAGGTTCAGATAACTCTTGATTTGGCGAAGATGTGACACACGTCGATCCGGCTCCTGAACAACACATTCGAACCCCGCAATCGCAGCACCACGTCCTCTATGGTTATCAACCGGCGTTGCACGGTCGACCTCGCCCAGAAGCCTAATCCCTGCCTGCGAATCAAGAACACAAGCAAGAACAAGAAAGAACGCAACCAAATTTGCAGATGTATGATTAATCTCACAAGTTGGGGTCTCACAAACCGATGAACGGCGAAACTGTCTAAGCAGAATAATCTAAGCAAAACCCAACCCTAACATGGGTGGCGGCTGCTGCTAATAAAGACTTGGGGACGTGCAAGAACCCCCTGGATGCTCCCCTAATGGGCTCACACGAGATACACGGCCCAAAGGCCAAAAACGGTGACGCAGCACCAAAAACAGATTCTGGACGTTCCAATGTTTCGATGATTCCGGTGACTCCGGATGAATTTGACGTGGGACCGGTTCCACTGGAAATCTTATGAAATTATCTTTCCATCCATATGTAGAACGTCCAAATCCGACTTCGTATGCGATGTGGGCGTCCGTTTTAATTTAGATTGTTCCTGGACTCCGAAACAGACTCGAAGTCGACTTGGTTTGGGAGTCCACAATGCCTTGCGCCTCTTGCTGGACCTCCACGCCTCCAAGCCCTATTCCATTCATATTATGGTCCTCTCCTTGACTCCTAATCATAATAAAATCATTAGGTAGCAAACTATTCTCAAAATTATGAAAGGAAAGACTTAGGAACGAGCTCACCTCTAAATTCAATTGTCGGGCGCGAGCTCTAGTGATTGGTCCTTGAATGTTCAACGGAGTGTTATTTGTATCCAAAGGAGTGATGTCCTCATCAACATCACATTCATCTCACACTCGTTGTACCGTCAGCCCCCGATCTCATATTTCTAGGTGTTACGAGTAAAAAAAATAAATAAAACAGCCATTACCTGCTCGTGTGATGTCCGATCTACGGCTGTTCGTGTGTCTAAAAATATTATGACAACGAAACGACCATAGTCTAAATATTGGAAATACTCGGCCTCCCAATTGTCAAATAGACGAAAAATAATTGGGTTTCTTAGCCCCTAAACAGCTCAATAGTACATATTCTCCTCAACGGTGGCACTAGTTTTTTGTCCGCCACCGCCGGATCACCTACGAGGGGGATGGAAAAGAATTTGTAAGTTTTTTAATTGTATTCTATCCGTAACATCACCTTCATATGACATTGTTGTACCATCCGCCTCCGATCTCGTATTTCTAGGTGTTACATAGTAAAAAAAAAGATAAAACAGCCATAACCTGCTCGTGTGATGTCCGATCTAGGGCTGTTCGGGTTGCTAGAAATAAAATGACAACGAAACGACCATAGAGTCTAAATATTGGAAATACTCGGCCTCCGAATTGTCCAATAGATGAAAATAATTGGGTTTCGAGCCCCTAAACAGCTCATTAGTACATATTCTCCTCTACGGTGGCACTAGTTTTTTGTCCGCTAACGCCGGATCGCCTACGAGGCGGATGGAAAAGAGTTTGCAAGTTTTGTAATTGTATTCTATCCGTTACATCACCTTCATCTCACATTGTTGTACTTGTCCGCCCCGATCTCGTATTTCTAGGAGTTACGGAGTAAAAAAAAAGATAAAACAGCCATAACCTGCTCGTGTGATGTCCGATCTAGGGCTGTTCGGGTTGCTAGAAATAAAATGACAATGAAACGACCATAGAGTCTAAATATTGGAAATACTCGGCCTCCCAATTGTCGAATAGACGACAAAATAATTGGGTTTCGAGCCCCTAAACTACTCAATAGTACATATTTCTCCCCTACGGTGGTGCTAATTTTTTTGTCAGCCAACGCCGGATCACCTACGAGGCGAATGGAAAAGAGTTTGTAAGTTTTTTTAATTGTATTCTATCCGTTACATCACCTTCATCTCAACTGTTGTACCGTCCGCCCCGATCTCATATTTCTAGGTGTTACGGAGTAAAAAATAGATAAAACAGCCATTACCTACCCGTGTGATGTCCGATCTAGGGTTGTTGATGCGTCTAAAAATATAATGACAACGAAACGACCATAGAGTCTAAATATTAGAAATACTCGGCCTCCCGGTTGTCAAATAGACCAAAAATGATTGGGTTTCGAGCCCCTCTGCAGCTCAATAGTACAAATTCTCCTCAACGGTGGCGCTAATTTTTTTGTCTGCCACCGCGGATCACCTACGAGCCGGATGGAAAAGAATTTGTAAGTTTTTATAATTGTATTCTATCCGTTACATCACGTTCATCTCACATTGTTGTACCATCCGCCTCCGATATCGTATTTCTAGGTGTTACGGAGTAAAAGAAAGATAAAACAGCCATAACCTGCTCATGTGATGTCCGATCTAGGGCTGTTCGGGTTGCTAGAGATAAAATGACAAAGAAATGACCATAGAGTCTTAATATTGTAAATACTCGGCCTCCCAATTGTCGAATAGACGAAAAATAATTGGGTTTCTTAGCCCCTAAACAGCTTAATAGTACATATTCTCCTCAACGGTGGCGTTAGTTTTTTGTACTGCCACCGCGGATCACCTATGATTGGGATGGAAAAGAATTTGTAAGTTTTTTTAATTGTATTCTATCCGTTACATCACCTTCATCTCACATTGTTGTACCGTCCGCCCCCGATCTCGTATTTCTAGGAGTTACGGAGTAAAAAAAAAAGATAAAACAACCATAACCTGCTCGTGTGATGTCCGATCTAGGGCTGTTCGGGTTGCTAGAAATCAAATGACAATGAAACGACCATAGAGTCTAAATATTGGAAATACTCGGCCTCCCAATTGTCAAATAGACGAAAATTAATTGGGTTTCGAGGCCCTAAACAGCTCAATAGTACATATTCTCCTCTACGGTGGCGCTAGTTTTTTTGTCCGCCAACGCCGGATCGCTTACGAGACGGATGGAAAAGAGTTTGCAAGTTTTTTTAATTGTATTCTATCCGTTACATCACCTTCATCTCACACTTGTTGTACCGTCCGCCTCCGATCTCGTATTTCTAGGTGTTACAGAGTAAAAAAAAGATAAAACAGCCATTACCTGCTCGTGTGATGTCCGATGTTGTGCTGTCCGGGTTGCTAGAATAAAATGACAACAAAACGACCATAGAGTCTTAATATTGGAAATACTCGGCCTCCCAATTGTCAAATAGACCAAAAATAATTGGGTTTCGAGCCCTTCTACAGCTCAATAGTACATATTCTCCTCAACGGTGGCGCTAATTTTTTTGTCTCGCCACCGCGGATCACCTACGAGCCGGATAGAAAAGAATTTGTAAGTTTTTTTAATTGTATTCTATCCGTTACATCACCTTCATCTCACATTGTTGTACCGTCCGCCTCCGATCTCGTATTTCTAGATGTTACGAGTAAAAAAAAAAGATAAAACAGCCATAACCTGCTCGTGTGATGTCCGATCTAGGGCTGTTCGGGTTGCTAGAATAAAATGACAACGAAACGACCATAGAGTCTTAATATTGGAAATACTCGGCCACCCAATTGTCGAATAGACGAAAAATAATTGGGTTTCATAGCCCCTAAACAGCTCAATAGTACATATTCTCCTCAACGGTGGCGCTAATTTTTTTGTCTGCCACCGCCGGATCACCTACGAGCCGGATGGAAAAGAATTTGTAAGTTTTTTAATTGTATTCTATCCGTTACATCACCTTCATCTCGCATTGTTGTACCGTCCGCCCACGATCTCATATTTCTAGGTGTTACGGAGTAAAAAAAAAAGATAAAACAGCCATAACCTGCTCGTGTGATGTCCGATCTAGGGCTGTTCGGGTTGCTAGAAACAAAATGACAATGAAACGACCATGGAGTCTAAATATTGGAAATACTCGGCCTCCCAATTGTCGAATAGACGAAAAATAATTGGGTTTCGAGCCCTTAAACTGCTCAATTGTACATATTTCTCCTCTACGGTGGTGCTAATTTTTTTGTCTGCGAACGCCGGATCACCTACGAGGCGGATGGAAAAGAGTTTATAAGTTTTTTTAATTGTATTCTATCCCTTACATCACCTTCATCTCACACTTGTTGTACCGACCGCCCCGATCTCATATTTCTAGGTGTTACGAGTAAAAAAAGATAAAACAGCCATTACCTGCTCGTGTGATGTCCGATCTAGGGCTGTTCGGGTGTCTAAAAATATAATGACGACGAAACGACCATAGAGTCTAAATATTGAAAATACTCGGCCTCCCAATTGTCGAATAGACGAAAAATAATTGGGTTTCGAGCCCCTAAACTGCTCAATAGTACATATTTCTCCCCTACTGTGGTGCTAATTTTTTTTCTGCCAACGCCGGATCACCTACGAGGCGGATGGAAAAGAGTTTGCAAGTTTTTTTAATTGTATTCTATCCGTTACATCACCTTCATCTCACACTTGTTGTACCGGCCGCCCCGATCTCATATTTCTAGGTGTCACGAGTAAAAAAAAGATAAAACAGCCATTACCTGCTTGTGTGATGTCCGATTTAGGGCTGTTCCGGTGTCTAAAAATATAATGACAACGAAACGACCATAGAGTCTAAATATTAGAAATACTCGGCCTCCCAATTGTCAAATAGACCAAAAATCATTGGGTTTCGAGCCCTTCTACAGCTCAATAGTACATATTCTCCTCAACGGTGGCGCTAATTTTTTTGTCCGCCACCGCCGGATTACCTACGAGCCGGATGGAAAAGAATTTGTAAGTTTTTTTAATTGTATTCTATCCGTTACATCACCTTCATCTCACATTGTTGTACCGTCCGCCTCCGATCTTGTATTTCTAGGTGTTACGAGTAAAAAAAAAGATAAAACAGCCATAACTCTGCTCGTGTGATGTCCGATCTAGGGCTGTTCGGGTTGCTAGAAATAAAATGACAATGAAACGACCATAGAGTCTAAATTTTGGAAATACTCGCCCTCCCAATTGTCGAATAGACGAAAAATAATTGGGTTTCGAGCCCCTAAACTGCTCAATAGTACATATTTCTCCCCTACGGTGGTGCTAATTTTTTTTCTGCCAACGCCGGATCACCTACGAGGCGGATGGAAAAGAGTTTGCAAGTTTTTTTAATTGTATTCTATCCGTTAAATCACCTTCATCTCAAACTCGTTGTACCGGCCGCCCCCGATCTCATATTTCTAGGTGTCACGGAGTAAAAAAAAGATAAAACAGCCATTACCTGCTCGTGTGATGTCCGATCTAGGGCTGTTCCGGTGTCTAAAAATATAATGACAACGAAACGACCATAGAGTCTAAATATTGGAAATACTTGGCCTCCCAATTGTCAAATAGACCAAAAATAATTGGGTTTCGAGCCCTTCTACAGCTCAATAGTACATATTCTCCTCAACGGTGGCGCTAATTTTTTTGTCTGCCACCGCCGGATTACCTACGAGCCGGATGGAAAAGAATTTGTAAGTTTTTTTAATTGTATTCTATCCGTTAAATCACCTTCATCTCACACTCGTTGTACCGGCCGCCCCGATCTCATATTTCTAGGTGTCACGGAGTAAAAAAAGATAAAACAGCCATTACCTGCTCGTGTGATGTCCGATCTAGGGCTGTTCTGGTGTCTAAAAATATAATGACAACGAAACGACCATAGAGTCTAAATATTGGAAATACTTGGCCTCCCAATTGTCAAATAGACCAAAAATAATTGGGTTTCGAGCCCTTCTACAGCTCAATAGTACATATTCTCCTCAACGGTGGCGCTAATTTTTTTTGTCCGCCACCGCCGGATTACCTACGAGCCGGAAGGAAAAGAATTTATAAGTTTTTTTAATTGTATTCTATCCGTTACATCACCTTCATCTCACATTGTTGTACCGTCCGCCTCCGATCTCGTATTTCTAGGTGTTACGAGTAAAAAAAGATAAAACAGCCATAACCTGCTCGTGTGATGTCCGATCCAGGGCTGTTCGGGTTGCTAGAATAAAATGACAACGAAACGACCATAGAGTCTTAATATTGGAAATACTCGGCCTCCCAATTGTCAAATAGACCAAAAATAATTGGGTTTCGAGCCCTTCTACAGCTCAATAGTACATATTCTCCTCAACGGTGGCGCTAATTTTTTTGTCCGCCACCGCGGATCACCTACGAGCCGGATAGAAAAGAATTTGTAAGTTTTTTTAATTGTATTCTATCCGTTACATCACCTTCATCTCACATTGTTGTACCGTCCGCCTCCGATCTCGTATTTCTAGGTGTTACGGAGTAAAAAAAAGATAAAACAGCCATAACCTGCTCGTTTGATGTCCGATCTAGGGCTGTTCGGGTTGCTAGAATAAAATGACAACGAAACGACCATAGAGTCTTAATATTGGAAATACTCGGCCACCCAATTGTCGAATAGACGAAAAATAATTGGGTTTCATAGCCCCTAAACAGCTCAATAGTACATATTCTCCTCAACGGTGGCGCTAATTTTTTGTACTGCCACCGCCGGATCACCTACGAGCCGGATGGAAAAGAATTTGTAAGTTTTTTAATTGTATTCTATCCGTTACATCACCTTCATCTCGCATTGTTGTACCGTCCGCCTCCGATCTCGTATTTCTAGGTGTTACGAGTAAAAAAAAAGATAAAACAGCCATAACCTGCTCGTGTGATGTCCGATCTAGGGCTGTTCAGGTTGCTAGAAATAAAATGACAATGAAACGACCATAGAGTCTTAATATTGGAAATACTCGGCCTCCCAATTGTCGAATAGACGAAAAATAATTGGGTTTCGAGCCCCTAAACTGCTCAATAGTACATATTTCTCCCCTATGGTGGTGCTAATTTTTTTGTACGCCAACGCCGGATCACCTACGAGGCGGATGGAAAAGAGTTTGTAAGTTTTTTTAATTGTATTCTATCCGTTACATCACCTTCATCTCACACTTGTTGTACCGGCCGCCTCCGATCTCGTATTTCTAGGTGTTACGGAGTAAAAAAAGATAAAACAGCCATAACCTGCTCGTGTGATGTTCGATCTAGGTACTGTTCGGGTTGCTAGAAATAAAATGACAACGAAACGATCATAGAGTCTAAATATTGGAAATGCTCGGCCTCCGAATTGTCCAATAGATGAAAAATAATTGGGTTTCGAGCCCCTAAACAGCTCAACGAGTACATATTCTCCTCTATCGAGGCGCTAGTTTTTGTCCGCAACACCGGATCGCCTACGAGGCGGATGGTGTTGACGTCAAAAGTCGCCAATACACCGTTGTCCGGAGAGTCCACCGAAACCCCGGTCGAAGCGAGGCCCCGTGCTCCTAACGGACCGGCTCGGCTCGCCGATTCTCGTGTGCGCTGGTGCGTGCCGGATGGTTTTCCTGCAAACCAACAAAGATAATAAAAAGTGTAAAATTCCGGGTCATCGGCCTAGATAGACCAATGTGCAGCCGTGGCCGATTCTAGCGTAAGATAGACAGAATCGGCCATCGACGGGAACAAGCACGGCCCATCCATTTATGTATTAAATGCCGGGCAAGCTGAACCGTGATACAAATGATACTGAAATCGGCCGACGCTATAACATGCGATCGGTGGCTAGCAGCCGATTTCGTCGGTGAACAATCAAATCATTAAGACTTTGCAGGGATGCATTATCGAATAAAGTATAAACAAGGTAATTATTAATGGGATGTAATTAATTTGATAGCAAAAAGATGGTTTAATCGTCAAATCGGAGTAATAAATCGGCCGATCGGGCATCCGGCCGATTCTGCTATCGATTATAACGAGTGAGTTATTAGATCTATCTAGATGTATAATGATGATCAACGAAATCATACTAATAACTCAGGTTCAAAGGAAGTTTTAACAGATTCGGTACTAATTGCACATAAAAAACCGGCTAATGAACGTGATAAACAATCGGCTAAACACTCCGAAAGAACGAGTAAGACAAATACAACCACGCAGATCCCGAATCGACCGGTCGCTCCAACAGGACAAGTCAACCGATGGTACGCGATCGGACCAGATCTAACGGCACGCGCACGCCCGCCGATTCAGGACAAGCACAATCATAAACGCCTTAGCTATGAAAGTAGATTTACACCCTAGCCAATCGGCTGCATGCGCCTAGGACAAGTCAACTATCGCAAAGGCAAACACAGGACACGTCAACCGAGTCCGCACGATCGAATCGGCCAAGATGTAAAAGAATTCTCATAGCGGCTACCGTGACTCGGACGACCAGATCCGAGCCAATCGGCGTTGCGAGCAAAGGCTGGGACGGGGAGGCGGGACAAATCAAACTACCTCCACCACGAGCCCGGACCAGGTCGACTTGACTCATCCCGGCCGATACTCACTACGACGATCAAGAACAGATCCGGTCGCCGGATAACTAGTAATTAAGCCATCTAATTACGAACAATGCGCCGAGAACTAGACAACATAATTACCTTATCAAGCCAACGTATCGTCGACCGGAGCCCCGAGGATCCCCGCGCAAACAGTAGATACTTGACAGAAAATTAGGGTTTGGCGATGCGCCGAAAGTTGTATTGGATGTGAATCGAGTTTACAGGTTACACCCGAGTACATATTTATACCCGAGCACAAAAAATCCTACTCGGACCCTCTTCGGGCCGATTTCCTAACCGACTAGGATCTTTTTCCAAAATTAAACTATTATTTCTAATTTTACAACGTGGGCCAGGCCCATAAATATTATGCTCTTCGGTTGGCGTCCGTGCACGACTCCCGGGAGGGACGCGCCTCTTACTCATCCATGCGGCCGTCGGTCTTCGGCCCACCGGCCCTCTTTTGACCTGTAGTCGCCGACAATGGGTCCCTTGGCCAAAAACCGGTGTCAACAGATGGAAAAGAATTTTTAAGTTTTTTTTAATTGTATTCTATCCGTTACATCACCTTCATCTCACATTGTTGTACCATCCGCCTCCGATATCGTATTTCTAGGTGTTACGAGTAAAAAAAAAGATAAAACAGCCATAACCTGCTCCTGTGATGTCCGATCTAGGGCTGTTCGGGTTGCTAGAAATAAAATGACAACGAAACGACCATAGAGTCTTAATATTGGAAATACTCGGCCACCCAATTGTCGAATAGACGAAAAATAATTGGGTTTCTTAGCCCCTAAACAGCTCAATAGTACATATTCTCCTCAACGGTGGCGTTAGTTTTTTTGTCCGCCACCGCTGGATCACCTATGATTGGGATGGAAATGAATTTGTAAATTTTTTTAATTGTATTCTATCTGTTACATCACCTTCATCTCACATTGTTGTACCGTCCGCCCCGATCTCGTATTTCTAGGAGTTACAGAGTAAAAGAAAGATAAAACAGCCATAACTCTGCTCGTGTGATGTCCGATCTAGGGCTGTTCGGGTTGCTAGAAATAAAATGACAACGAAACGACCATAGAGTCTAAATATTGGAAATACACGGCCTCCCAATTGTCGAATATACGAAAAATAATTGGGTTTCGAGCCCCTAAACTGCTCAATAGTACATATTTCTCCCCTACGATGGTGCTAATTTTTTTGTCCGCCAACGCCGGATCACCTACGAGGCGGATGGAACAGAGTTTGTAAGTTTTTTTAATTGTATTCTATCTGTTACATCACCTTCATCTCACATTGTTGTACCGTCCGCCTCCGATCTCGTATTTCTAGGTGTTATAGAGTAAAAAAAGATAAAACAGTCATAACTCTGCTCGTGTGATGTCCGATCTAGGGCTGTTCGGGTTGCTTGGAATAAAATGACAACGAAACGACCATAGAGTCTAAATATTGGAAATACTCGGCCTCCCAATTGTCGAATAGATGAAAAATAATTGGGTTTCTTTGCCCCTAAACAGCTCAATAGTACATATTCTCCTCAACGGTGGCGCTAGTTTTTTGTCTGCCACCACCGGATCACCTACGAGCCGGATGGAAAAGAATTTGTAAGTTTTTTTAATTGTATTCTATCCGTTACATCACCTTCATCTCACATTGTTGTACCGTCCGCCTCCGATCTTGTATTTTTAGGTGTTACGAGTAAAAAAAAAGATAAAACAGCCATAACACTGCTCGTGTGATGTTCGATCTAGGGCTGTTCGGGTTGCTAGAAATAAAATGACAACGAAACGACCGAGTCTAAATATTGGAAATGCTCGGCCTCCGAATTGTCCAACGAGATGAAAAATAATTGGGTTTCGAGCCCCTAAACAGCTCAATTGTACATATTCTCCTCTACGGTGGCGCTAGTTTTTTTTGTCCGCTAACGCCGGATCGCCTACGAGGCGCATGGAAAAGAGTTTGCAAGTTTTTTTAATTGTATTCTATCCGTTACATCACCTTCATCTCACATTGTTGTACTGTCCGCCCCCAATCTCGTATTTCTAGGAGTTACAGAGTAAGAAATAGATAAGACAGCCATAACTCTGCTCGTGTGATGTCCGATCTAGGGCTGTTCGGGTTGCTAGAAATAAAATGACAATGAAACGACCATAGAGTCTAAATATTGAAAATACTCGGCCTCCCAATTGTCGAATAGACAAAAAATAATTGGGTTTCGGAGCCCCTAAACTGCTCAATAGTACATATTTCTCCCCTACGATGGTGCTAATTTTTTTGTCCGCAACGCCGGATCACCTACGAGGCGGATGGAAATGAGTTTGTAAGTTTTTTTTAATTGTATTCTATTCGTTACATCACCTTCATCTCACACTTGTTGTACCGGCCGTCCCCGATCTCATATTTCTAGGTGTTACGGAGTAAAAAAAGATAAAACAGCCACTACCTGCTCGTGTGATGTCCGATCTAGGGCTGTTCGGGTGTCTAAAAATATAATGACAACGACACGACCATAGAGTCTAAATATTGGAAATACTCGGCCTCCCAATTGTCAAATAGACGAAAAATAATTGGGTTTCGAGCCCCTCTACAGCTCAATAGTACATATTCTCCTCAACGGTGGCGCTAATTTTTTTGTCCGCCACATCCGGATCACCTACGAGCCGGACGGAAAAGAATTTGTAAGTTTTTTTAATTGTATTCTATCCGTTACATCACCTTCATCTCACATTGTTGTACCGTCCGCCTCCGATCTCGTATTTCTAGGTGTTACGGAGTAAAAAAAAGATAAAACAGTCATAACCTGCTCGTGTGATGTCCGATCTGGGGCTGTTCGAGTTGCTAGAATAAAATGACAACGAAACGACCATACAGTCTTAATATTGGAAATACTCGGCCTCCCAATTGTCGAATAGACGAAAAATAATTGGGTTTCTTAGCCCCTAAACAGCTCAATAATACAAATTCTCCTCATCGGTGGCGCTAGTCTTTTTGTCCGCCACCGCCGGATCACCTACGAGCCGGATGGAAAAGAATTTGTAAGTCTTTTTAATTGTATTCTATCCGTTACATCACCTTCATCTCACATTGTTGTACCGTCCGCCTCCGATCTCGTATTTCTAGGTGTTACGAGTAAAAAAAAAGATAAAACAGCCATAACTCTGCTCCTGTGATGTCCGATCTAGGGCTGTTCGGGTTGCTAGAAATAAAATGACAATGAAACGACCATAGAGTCTTAATATTGGAAATACTCGGCCACCCAATTGTCGAATAGACGAAAAATAATTGGGTTTCTTAGCCCCTAAACAGCTCAATAGTACATATTCTCCTCAACGGTGGCGTACCGACTCAATAGACACCCATAGGCATGTCCCCATACCAGCCCTTTGAGTTTACCGATGAATGCATGACTGCTTTCACTACCCTTAAGAATGCACTCATCTCGGCGCCAATTATCCAACCCCCCGATTGGACGCTGCCTTTTGAGATAATGTGTGATGCTAGTGATTTTGTCTGTGGAGGCTGTTCTTGGCCAAACTAGAGATAAAAAGCATCATGCAATCTCCTATGCAAGCAAAACCTTGACTGGAGCTCGGTTAAATTACACTACCACCGAAAAAGAGCTCCTTGTCTGTTGTTTTTGCTTTTGATAAGTTTAGATCCTACTTGACTGGAGCAAAAGTCATTGTTTACACCGATCATGCTGCTTTAAAGTTTTTGCTCAATAAGAATGATGCTAAACCTCGTTTGATACGATGGGTTCTTCTACTCCAAGAGTTTGATGTAGAAATCCGTGATAAGAAAGGAGTAGAAAATTCCGTAGCGAGATCATTTGTCGCGTATACAATTCACTAACCTGCAGGAATTACCCATCAATGATTTCCTACGCGATGACATGCTGCTCCTAGTGAGGGACTCACATCCATGGTACGCCGACATTGTGAACTTCATGGCAACGGGGTACGTACCACCCGGAAAGAGCAAGAAACGACTCATCTATGAGAGTCGCCGTCACTTATGGGAAGAGCCCTTCCTTTACCGTGTCTGCGCCGATGGATTGCTAAGGCGATGTGTGCCCATACCCGAGAGCACACGAATCATTGAGAAGTGCCATGCATCGCCATACGGGGGACACTACGGCGTGTTTCGTACACGAGGCCAAGATATGGCAAAGTGGCTTCTTTTGGCCAGCCATGTACGAAGACACAAAGGAATTTGTCGAGCGATGCCCGGAATGTCAAAAAGTTGGAGGCATCACGGGCCGCAAATGCCAAGCATGCTCGCCGGATGTTCCACGAAATTATCTTCCCAAGGTTTGGAACACCGAAGCTAGTGATAAGCGACGGAGGGTCTCACTTCATTGATAAGACCTTCCGAAGCTTCCTAAGAGAACTTGGATCAAGGCATAATATCGCTACTCCATACCACCCTCAAACCAAGGGCAGGCCGAGACCTCAAACAAGCAAATCAAGCGGATCCTGCAAAAGACCGTAACAGAAATGGGGAAGGGATGGAAGGACAAGCTACCCGATGCACTATGGGCATACCGTACAGTATACAAGACACCCATAGGCATGTCCCCATACCAGCTCGTGTACGGGAAAACATGTCATTTACCCGTCGAGATGGAACACCGAGCGTATTGGGCCATCCGGAAATGGAACATGGACTTTAATGATGCCGGACGCAAAAGAAAATGGAGATAGCTGAGTTAGAAGAATGGAGAGACAAAGCTTACCACAACTCAGCTATATACAAAGAAAGGACAAAAAGGTGGCACGACAAAAAGATAAAGATAAAGGTATTTAAGGTTGGAGATAAGGTCTTGCTATTCAATTCACTGGTGAAACTCTTCGGGCATGGAAAATTAAGAAGTAAATGGGACGGACCATACACGGTTATTGACACCTCGTCACATGGAGCAATCACACTTCAAGACGACGAAGGTAAAATATTTAAGGTAAATGGTCAGCGCCTTAAAATTTATTTCGAGCCCGATAAAGATAAAGAATTTGATGTCATGCACTTGATTAATTTAAATTTTCTCTCATGATAGCTCTTTCTTATCTATATCCCGTAGTAGCTCTTTCCCCGAAATAATTTTAGCAAGCATTTCCCGCGTTCATCATTTCCCGCAGGCACATTTTTATCATTTTTTCAATTCCTCAAGATTGTAATGCGCCTGCTCTTTTAAATTTTTAATCATATTAGTGCTCCCCGGTCTTCCCTTACCGGTAGAGCAAGTTTTGTTTCGAAATATCTTTGTCTATTTTGAAGAAAACAGGCAAAAAGGCAAGTGTGGGGGGGACATCGCGGAAAGCAAAGACAAACACA
Organism: Chloris gayana; assembly: GCA_031894775.1. NCBI lineage: Eukaryota > Viridiplantae > Streptophyta > Magnoliopsida > Poales > Poaceae > Chloris > Chloris gayana. Next base: position 38,562 of record JAUNZO010004934.1, read on the forward strand.
CGCGTAGCGCGCAGAAACATCACGAGGAAAACAACACAAACACAACCTCGCGAAACGAGCACCAGTGGGGCCTAGCCAGTTCGGCCGAACCCACAAGGGTGGTTCGGCCGAACCTCGGTGGGTCCCACTCACCCCCGCTTCCTCGTGGCACTTGAGTTTGTTTCCCACACTTCCTTTTCGCCTACTTTATTTGTCAAGTTCATTCCGAGACGCGAAAACAATTACTAAAACTTGACCAACTAAAACTTGGGAAGATTTCTTTTGAATACCTTTTCCCAAGTCTCTCCCTAATGCTCTCATGATGATCTTGCACACTTTTTATTACTCGCTTCATCACCACTTGCCTCGTGAACAAATAATCAAATCCATAGGACCCATGTTTGTCTAGATTATTGGCAAGTGTGATATGGCTCGACGAAATGATCTTATGCTTAGCTTACCGAGTCCTTGGGAATTTTATTTCACAAAACAAAAATACCATGACTTCATGCTCCTCTCTTGATACAAAAATTCCTACCAATGCCATATGATGATCATACCTTGCAAAACTTACATACATATGTTGCTTGTGATTGCAATGAGCTTTACCAAAATTGAGTGACCCTAGAGAGAAACTTGTCATGCTCTCTTGATCAAGATCACGTACACTCCACCAGAAAAAAAAAAAAAAAAAAAGGGGCTAAACTCCTACACTAGGAGCTAGCACCCCACCAAAATAAAGACACTCCTCGTTTGCACCTCTTTTTACCTCTCTCTCTCTCTCTCAATCACGCATAAACGAGACATGGCTATGTAAAAGCTCACACAGATGAGCAATGAAAAGAAAGCTCACAAAGATGAGCAATGAAAAAGAGAGAAGAAAAGAGATGCTCAAGCATAGAGCAAGAAAAGAAAAGAAAGAAAATAAAAAGATAGCCATGTCTCGAAAATGCAAAATAAAGAGAGGTCAATTGCAATAGGAGTTGTCACTTTTTCATATCCATACACACACGCACTTCTTGATCAAGGTTACATGACTTGGCTTCTCCATGGATCCTTTCTTTTGGCTTAGCAATATTTGTGATACAAGTATGCCTCTCTCATTCCCTACCGAGCTCCACATACAAGCCTAAGAAGTAGGAAAAAGAGAGGCAACACAATGCCTTGGTGAGGAAAACACTTTTTGAGCGATTCAAGAGAATCGAAGAGGAGCGGGAGTCATGTTGTTTATTTTCAAAACTTTCAAAAACCCAAGGTGCTTAGTGAGCAAAAGTATAGTGACTTGAGTCATGAGTCGTTCCACTTATCAATCATCCAAGAATGCATGTTAGCCACCGTCATGTTCACAAGTAAAACGGTGTGGCTTGTAATAACATGTGTGCAGGTCTCTAAGGGGAGAGATCTCTCAACTTACGCTCCCACCTTTACTCGAGGACGAGCAAAGAGCTAAGTGTGGGGGTCTTGTTGACGGTCCTTATGGTCCAATTTTACCGTCAACATGTTGCATCTTTTTGAATCAAACACCATCACCAAGAATAGACATAGGGATTATTTCTAACAAATTCCACTAGTCTTGGTGAAATTATGAATGCAGGTGCAATTCATATGAAAACAGGGGAAAACATGCACGAAACATGGACTTTGCAATCGACGGATTTTCCCTGACTAAAGAATATAGTCCAAAAGCCCAAAACCACAAAACAGAGCCTCAACATCAAACCAAGCAAGTGGATTGGGCCAAGCACACGCCAGGGCAAGGCACCGGAGAAGAATCAAGCCCAGGGGAATCCAGGCCGGCTCGGCCGAACCACCCTAGTGGGTTCGGCCGAACCGACAGTGGGCCCCCCGGCCCATCTTTCTCCGGCGGTTTGTCACCGACGTCCGGAGGTCGGTTCCACCCGCAATTAATGCCACCGACGTCCGGAACCGCCTCCAAGTTGCCGACCTTCCAAGGCTATAAATAAAGGGCTACACCCCCTCTCTCAACACACCACCAACATCAAGATACAAGACAAAACTCTCATCCTTAGGCCAAGGGCCTCTTGTATTTTAGTAGAATAGGAGAGAGGGCAAGGAAGAGGAAGGAGTGTTCCTCCCTTTTGTAAAGTGGAGTAGTATTTCCTTTTCTTTTACCTTGGCGTGTAAACACTCTTTTTGGTGATTTATACGTGGTGATCTACTTATCTATCGTGACATATCTTTGTGTTAGACGTAATTCTTGTTATACTTGTTTACGGGATCATCGCTTCGCAAGAAGTACTCTAGCTTTCCGAACTCGGCTCTAGGCCGAGGCTAGAGTAGTGGTCAATAGCATAGACGTGGTGTCTAGGCCGGAGATCGCCTTTGTTTGCCGTGTGCCCCACGGTTTGTAGAGGTAGGTGGCAGGAAGTGACAGCCCCGTCATCCAAAGGAACCCTCCACGTTCGGGTACATAGTAGAGCTTTCGTAGACCGGAGTGGCTTGCGGCACCAAGCCTAAGACGGTGCCCGAAGTAAACAAGTCTAGCTTGCGTTCGTCTACCTTTAAAGGATAAATAGATAAGAGTCACCCTCTCGACCCTATTTTGCTACGTTGTCTTGGTTGTCCTTGGGTAAACTAACCTTGTTGCGTAAATACTCTGTTCCTCGCGGATATAAATACGATACCTTGGAATACTCCCGGTGAAGTGCTACAACGGTATTCCGTGCGCTTGCGGATTCATTCGTGACGTAAGAAATACCAACAAGCATTTCCGGCGCCGTTGCTCGGGAACGGTTGTTATCTTTGTAACGAATCAGGTTTGCCCTCGTAATCTATCTTACTTACCGTTCTGTTTTTATTTATTTTTCTTACATTCAAAATTTCACAAAAACATATCATGGAGTCACACCCAACCATCCAATCTTTCTCCACTCCACGGGGTGAACTCTTAGAGCCACCATCATCATCACAACCTATTTCTTCACCCGGCTATGAGTTCTCCCCGATTACATTTCGATGATTAGAGGTTTATCCTTTTCGGGTCTTAAACATGAAAATCCTTATGAACACTTGCGAGAGTTTGAACATTTGTGTTCATGCCGATTGATCCATGGCATGACACAAGAAACATTGAAGTGGAAGTTGTTTCCCTTCTCTCTCAATGAGAAGGCGAAGCAATGGTACACTTACACCGCTAAGAGAGTGAACGGTGATTGGAAAGAATTGCGAGACAAATTTTGTCTAGCATTCTTCCCCGTATCTCGTATCACTTCTCTACGAGCGGAAATAATAGGCTTTCGACAAGAAGAAAAGGAAACCTTAAGTGCGTCATGGATTCGGTTCCGTTCTCTAACGTACTCCGGACCAGAATTATTGCTCCCCGAACCCGTTTTATTACAACACTTTTATTCGGGATTGAGCAACGATACCGCACTTTATCTTGACACGGCCGCGGGTGGATCTTTTTCTCATAAGACCATAGCGGAAGCACACGAACTTTTGGTTCGAATTGTGGAAAACACACCTTTTTCCGCCGACTTACTCGTAGAGCCGGAGTCGAAGATGAGGAACTCGTTGTGCAAGAGACACAACACTTGGTGCCCATGATGGAGCACCTAGCACTCGAGTCCTCATCTAACACAAGAACAATGATAGAGGAAGATGAACCTCTTGATTTCCCATTTGAGTTCAAGGAAGAAATTTTTGAAGATTTTGGAAACACCTTGAACTACTCCTATCAAAAGAAACCAAGCACTCCTCGCACCAACCCCGAACCTATTGAAAAATCTCTTCTCTTAAAAACTGTTCGGAAGTTGACAGCAATTATGAGCGATGAATGGTTGATGGAAAACGAACTTTCTTCGGAAGTTCTTCGACTTGATCATCCTAGATCAACCATTCGTGGCTCAATTCGGGGAGTAATGGTAGATGTTCTCTATAATCCTCTAGTAGGTGCCAACATCATGTCCAAATCTTTTGCTTCAACTTTATTTGGAAACGAGACATGGGCACCTTCCGACAAACTCCTTAAAGCCCCACCGGGGCAATTTTTTGAGAGTTTGGGGATCATTAGAGATGTTTGCATTAAGCGTAATGAAGCAGAGGTTTCCTTGGACTTTCACGTTTCTGAATCCCGGATTTCGATGTTTTGGTCTGGTCATCCCATAGAAAAGCTTTTCTTAGGGATATCACCTTCAGAACCTTAGACTTCACCCTCGGCAAGAAAACTTTTTCTCTTCCTATCATTCATGCACAAAACTCTTTTGCCGAGGAGCCGCTTGTGGAAGAAGAATGCATGGAGGAGGTTATGGCAATTTTTCCTCATGAAAACCCCGAATCATCCTTGGATGAAGATGCTTTTGATTTCATTTTAGAAGAGGATGATTCGGCGGAAACTTTTGAGCTGCCCGAAACTTTTACACCTACGCCACCTCCCGTAGAGCTCAAAACTCTTCCACCAGGCTTGCGCTACGTTTTTCTTCACGGAAATCCCGAAACCCCCGTCATCATAAGTGACAAGCTTTCGGAAGAGGAAACCGCAAAACTCTTAGCCGTGCTAGAAAAACATCACTCCGTTTTTGGGTACTCGCTTGGAGACCTCAAGGGAATCAGCCCTGCTCTTTGCACCCATCGCATTCCCATAGACCCCGATAGTACACCATCTAGGGAACCTCAAAGGAGGTTGAACAATGCGATGCGGGAGGTCGTTAAAAAGGAGGTCTTAAAACTTTTACATGCCGGCATTATCTATCCCTGTTCCACACAACGAGTGGGTGAGTCCAAGTGCAGGTCGTACCCAAGAAAGGAGGAATGACGGTCGTCCATAATGACAAAAATGAGTTGATCCCTCAACGCACCGTCACGGGATGGAGGATGTGCATAGATTACCGAAAACTTAACAAGGCTACAAAGAAGGATCATTTTCCGCTGCCCTTCATCGATGAGATGTTGGAACGGCTGGCAAATAATTCTTTCTTTTGTTTCCTTGATGGGTATTCAGGATATCATCAAATCCCCATCCATCCCGACGATCAAAGTAAAACCACTTTCACATGCCCCTATGGAACTTACGCCTATCGACGAATGTCTTTTGGGCTTTGCAATGCACTCGCTTCTTTTCAACGTTGCATGATGTCTATCTTTTCCGACATGATCGAAGAGATTATGGAAGTATTCATGGATGATTTCTCTCGTTTATGGAAAAACCTTCGATCATTGTTTAGAAAATTTAGACAAAGTCTTGCAACGTTGTGAAGGAAATGATTTAGTGCTCAATTGGGAGAAATGCCATTTCGTGGTTAGAGAAGGCATAGTTCTGGGGCATTTGATTTCCGAAAGGGGGATAGAGGTGGACAAAGCTAAATTAGAAGTTATAGAAAAGCTTCCACCTCCTGTGAATGTTAGGGGCATTCGCAGCTTTCCGGGACATGCGGGGTTCTATCGTCGGTTTATCAAAGATTTCTCTCAAATTGCTAGACCCCTTACAAATCTGCTTGCGAAGGATGCACCCTTTGAGTTTACCGATGAATGCATGATCGCTTTCACTACCCTTAAGAATGCACTCATCTCGGCGCCAATTATCCAAACCCCTTATTGGACGCTGCCTTTTGAGATAATGTGTGATGCTAGTGATTTTGTCGTGGGGACTGTTCTTGGCCAAACTAGAGATAAAAAGCATCATGCAATCTCCTATGCAAGCAAAACCTTGACTGGAGCTCGGTTAAATTACACTACCACCGAAAAAGAGCTCCTTGCTGTTGTTTTTGCTTTTGATAAGTTTAGATCCTACTTGACTGGAGCAAAAGTCATTGTTTACACCGATCATGCTGCTTTAAAGTTTTTGCTCAATAAGAAGGATGCTAAACCTCGTTTGATACGATGGGTTCTTCTACTCCAAGAGTTTGATGTAGAAATCCGTGATAAGAAAGGAGTAGAAAATTCCGTGGCGGATCATTTGTCGCGTATACAATTCACTAACCTGCAGGAATTACCCATCAATGATTTCCTACGCGATGACATGCTCGCTCCTAGTGAGGGACTCACATCCATGGTACGCCGACATTGTGAACTTCATGGCAACGGGGTACGTACCACCCGGAAAGAGCAAGAAACGACTCATCTATGAGAGTCGCCGTCACTTATGGGAAGAGCCCTTCCTTTACCGTGTCTGCGCCGATGGATTGCTAAGGCGATGTGTGCCCATACCCGAGAGCACACGAATCATTGAGAAGTGCCATGCATCGCCATACGGGGGACACTACGGCGTGTTTCGTACACGGGCCAAGATATGGCAAAGTGGCTTCTTTTGGCCAGCCATGTACGAAGACACAAAGGAATTTGTCGGGCGATGCCCGGAATGTCAAAAAGTTGGAGGCATCACGGGCCGCAAATGCCAAGCATGCTCGCCGGATGTTCCACGAAATTATCTTCCCAAGGTTTGGAACACCGAAGCTAGTGATAAGCGACGGAGGGTCTCACTTCATTGATAAGACCTTCCGAAGCTTCCTAAGAGAACTTGGATCAAGGCATAATATCGCTACTCCATACCACCCTCAAACCAGTGGGCGAGCCGAGACCTCAAACAAGCAAATCAAGCGGATCCTGCAAAAGACCGTAACAGAAATGGGGAAGGGATGGAAGGACAAGCTACCCGATGCACTATGGGCATACCGTACAGCATACAAGACACCCATAGGCATGTCCCCATACCAGCTCGTGTACGGGAAAACATGTAATTTACCCGTCGAGATGGAACACCGAGCGTATTGGGCCATCCGGAAATGGAACATGGACTTTAATGATGCCGGACGCAAAAGAAAAATGGAGATAGCTGAGTTAGAAGAATGGAGAGACAAAGCTTACCACAACTCAGCTATATACAAAGAAAGGACAAAAAGGTGGCACGACAAAAAGATAAAGATAAAGGTATTTAAGGTTGGAGATAAGGTCTTGCTATTCAATTCACGGGTGAAACTCTTCGGGCATGGAAAATTAAGAAGTAAATGGGACGGACCATACACGGTTATTGACACCTCGTCACATGGAACAATCACACTTCAAGACGACGAAGGTAAAATATTTAAGGTAAATGGTCGGCGCCTTAAAATTTATTTCGAGCCCGATAAAGATAAAGAATTTGATGTCATGCACTTGATTAATTTAAATTTTCTCTCATGATAGCTCTTTCTTATCTATATCCCGTAGTAGCTCTTTCCCCGAAATAATTTTAGCAAGCATTTCCCGCGTTCATCATTTCCTCGCAGCACATTTTTATCATTTTTTCAATTCCTCAAGATTGTAATGCGCCTGCTCTTTTAAATTTTTAATCATATTAGTGCTCCCCGGTCTTCCCTTACCGGTAGAGCAAGTTTTGTTTCGAAATATCTTTGCCTATTTTGAAGAAAACAGGCAAAAAGGCAAGTGTGGGGGGGACATCGCGGAAAGCAAAGACAAACACACGCGTAGCGCGCAGAAACATCACGAGGAAAACAACACAAACACAACCTCGCGAAACAGAGCACCGGGGGGCCAGGCCGGTTCGGCCGAACCCACAAGGGTGGTTCGGCCGAACCCTGGTGGGTCCCACTCAGCCCTGCTTCCTCGTGGCACTTGAGTTTGTTTCCCACACTTCCTTTTCGCCTACTTTATTTGTCAAGTTCATTCCGAGACGCGAAAAACAATTACCAAAACTTGACCAACTAAAACTTGGGAAGATTTCTTTTGAATACCTTTTCCCAAGTCTCTCCCTAATGCTCTCATGATGATCTTGCACACTTTTTATTACTCGCTTCATCACCACTTGCCTGTGAACAAATAATCAAATCCATAGGACCCATGTTTGTCTAGATTATTGGCAAGTGTGATATGGCTCGACGAAATGATCTTATGCTTAGCTTACCGAGTCCTTGGGAATTTTATTTCACAAAACAAAAATACCATGACTTCATGCTCCTCTCTTGATACAAAAATTCCTACCAATGCCATATGATGATCATACCTTGCAAAACTTACATACATATGCTTGCTTGTGATTGCAATGAGCTTTACCAAAATTGAGTGACCCTAGAGAGAAACTTGTCATGCTCTCTTGATCAAGATCACGTACACTCCACCGAAAAAAAAAAAAAAAAAAAAAAAAAGGGGCTAAACTCCTACACTAGGAGCTAGCACCCCACCAAAATAAAGACACTCCTCGTTTGCACCTCTTTTTACCTCTCTCTCTCTCTCAATCACGCATAAACGAGACATGGCTATGTAAAAGCTCACACGGATGAGCAATGAAAAGAAAGCTCACAAAGATGAGCAATGAAAAAGAGAGAAGAAAAGAGATGCTCAAGCATAGAGCAAGAAAAGAAAAGAAAGAAAATAAAAAGATAGCCATGTCTCGAAAATGCAAAATAAAGAGAGGTCAATTGCAATAGGAGTTGTCACTTTTTCATATCCATACACACACGCACTTCTTGATCAAGGTTACATGACTTGGCTTCTCCATGGATCCTTTCTTTTGGCTTAGCAATATTTGTGATACAAGTATGCCTCTCTCATTCCCTACCGAGCTCCACATACAAGCCTAAGAAGTAGGAAAAAGAGAGGCAACACAATGCCTTGGTGAGGAAAACACTTTTTGAGCGATTCAAGAGAATCGAAGAGGAGCGGGAGTCATGTTGTTTATTTTCAAAACTTTCAAAAACCCAAGGTGCTTAGTGAGCAAAAGTATAGTGACTTGAGTCATGAGTCGTTCCACTTATCAATCATCCAAGAATGCATGTTAGCCACCGTCATGTTCACAAGTAAAACGGTGTGGCTTGTAATAACATGTGTGCAGGTCTCTAAGGGGAGAGATCTCTCAACTTACGCTCCCACCTTTACTCGAGGACGAGCAAAGAGCTAAGTGTGGGGGGTCTTGTTGACGGTCCTTATGGTCCAATTTTACCGTCAACATGTTGCATCTTTTTGAATCAAACACCATCACCAAGAATAGACATAGGGATTATTTCTAACAAATTCCACTAGTCTTGGTGAAATTATGAATGCGAGTGCAATTCATATGAAAACGAGGGAAAACATGCACGAAACATGGACTTTGCAATCGACGGATTTTCCCGGACTAAAGAATATAGTCCAAAAGCCCAAAACCACAAAACAGAGCCTCAACATCAAACCAAGCAAGTGGATTGGGCCGAGTACACGACCAGGGCAAGGCACCGAGAGAAGAATCAAGCCCGGGGGAATCCGAGGCCGGTTCGGCCGAACCACCCTAGTGGGTTCGGCCGAGCCGACAGTGGGCCCCCCGGCCCATCTTTCTCTCGGCGGTTTGTCACCGACGTCCGGAGGTCGGTTCCACCTGCAATTAATGCCACCGACGTGCTGGAACCGCCTCCAAGTTGCCGACCTTCCAAGGCTATAAATAAAGGGCTACACCCCCTCTCTCAACACACCACCAACATCAAGATACAAGACAAAACTCTCATCCTTAGGCCAAGGGCCTCTTGTATTTTAGTAGAATAGGAGAGAGGGCAAGGAAGAGGAAGGAGTGTTCCTCCCTTTTGTAAAGTGGAGTAGTATTTCCTTTTCTTTTACCTTGGCGTGTAAACACTCTTTTTGGTGATTTATACGTGGTGATCTACTTATCTATCGTGACATATCTTTGTGTTAGACGTAATTCTTGTTATACTTGTTTACGGGATCATCGCTTCGCAAGAAGTACTCTAGCTTTCGAACTCGGTTCTAGGCCGAGGCTAGAGTAGTGGTCAATAGCATAGACGTGGTGTCTAGGCTGGAGATCGCCTTTGTTTGCTTGTGTGCCCCACGGTTTGTAGAGGTAGGTGGCGGGAAGTGACAGCCCTGTCATCCAAAGGAACCCTCCACGTTCGGGTACATAGTAGAGCTTTCGTAGACCGGAGTGGCTTGCGGACCAAGCCTAAGACGGTGCCCGAAGTAAACAAGTCTAGCTTGCGTTCGTCTACCTTTAAAGGATAAATAGATAAGAGTCACCCTCTCGACCCTATTTTGCTACGTTGTCTTGGTTGTCCTTGGGTAAACTAACCTTGTTGCGAAATACTCGTTCCCTGCGGATATAAATACGATACCTTGGAATACTCCGGGTGAAGTGCTACAACGGTATTCCGTGCGCTTGCGGATTCATTCGTGACGTAAGAAATACCAACACTAGGGTCTGTTCGGGTTGCTAGAAATAAAATGACAACGAAATGACCATAGAGTCTAAATATTGGAAATACTCGGCCTCCCAATTATCAAATAGAAGAAAAATAATTGGGTTTCGAGGCCCTAAACGACTCAATAGTACATATTCTCCTCTACGGTGGCGGTAGTTTTTTTTCGCTAACGCCGGATCGCCTACGAGGCGGATGGAAAAGAGTTTGTAAGTTTTTTTAATTGTATTCTATCCGTTACATCACCTTCATCTCATACTTGTTGTACCGTCCGCCCCGATCTCGTATTTCTAGGTGTTACGGAGTAAAAAAAAAATAAAACGGCCATAACTCTGCTCGTGTGATGTCCGATCTAGGAGTCGTTCGGGTGTCTAGAAATATAATGACAACAAAACGATCATAGAGTCTAAATATTGGAAATACTCGGCCTCCCAATTGTCAAATAGACGAAAAATAATTGGGTGTCTAAGCCCCTCTACGACTCAATATTACGTATTCTCCTCAACGGTGGCGCTAATTTTTTTTGTTTGCCACCGCCGGATGACCTACGAGCCGGATGGAAAAGAATTTGTAAGTTTTCTTAATTGTATTCTATCCGTTACATCACCTCCCTAAACCCTAAACCCTAAACCCTAAACCCTAACCCTAAATCCTAAACCCTAAACCCTAAACCCTAAACCGTAGACCCTAGACCCTAGACCCTAAACCCTAGACCCTAGACCCTAACCCCTAACCCCTAACCCCTAACCCTAAACCCTAAACCCTAAACCCTAAACCTTTAACCCTAAACCCCAAAACCCTAAACCCTAAACCCTAAACCCTAAACCCTAAACCCTAAACCCTAAAACCCTAGAACCTAAACCCTAGAACCTAAATCCTAAAACCCCAAAACCCCAAACCCTAAATCCTAAACCCTAAATCCTAAACCTAAACCCTAAACCCTAAACCCTAAACCCTAAACCAAAACCCTAAAACCCTAAAACCCAAAACCCCAAAACCCTAAAACCCTAACCCTACACCCTAAACCCTAGACCCTAAAACCCTAGACCCTAGACCCTAGACCCTAAGCCCTAGACCCTAGACCCTAAACCCTAGACCCTAGACCCTAAACCCTAGATCCTAGACCCTAAACTCTAGACCCTAGACCCTAACCCTAGACCCTAAACCCCGTTAGGGGATCCCTAAACCCCTAACCCCTAAGCCCTAAGCCCTAAACCCCTAAACCCTTAAACCCTAAACCCTAAACCCTAACCCCTAAACCCTAAACCCTAAACCACTTCACCGACATTGCCCGAAAGTGGAGGTTCTCATATTTGATCCGTTATTATTCATATTCGACACCGAGACTATCCGCTTCCGTACTCGTATCCAGGCACCATCCGTGCCCGACTCCGCATCCAAGAAAAAAATATGGGATAGGATATGGGATCGGTTATATCCGTCCGTATCCGATCCGTTTTTATCCCTACTTGAAGCCATTTTACTCACATTTTAGATAGATAATAATAACTAACCTATATGTATGATTTTGGATGACGAGGTATCACGAGAGCTGGTTCGACTTCAAGTTCCACCTTTCTATAAAAGAAGTACTCGCATCTGTTTCTAATTGTAAGTCTTTTTGGCTTTTGCGAGATACAATTAGGTGCATAGCTTATGACTTACAATTTGGGATAAAGGGAGTAGAAAAGTTAGGGAAAAATGAATCGGGGAAAATAGTCAAGACTTACCTTAGATGGGAATGGGATGCATTGGTAAACATGAATCATTAACTAACTACTCGGTTGAGGGTTGTGAAAATCGGGGGACACCGAAGAGTGAAGACCAGGTCCATATACAATCTTTTAAGACTATGTTGCCTTTGGCTCGTGCTCGGCTCCCAAATTCGGCCATGGCAACCGGGTCACCCGCTCATTTTTTCGGTAGAAGAACATCAAAACCAGATCTGCAACCAGAAAGATACAGATTAATCATACTTGGGGTTGTCAAATGCTTGATCCATCGAACTGGCCACAAATAAAGATTGTTCAGGAAAACAAAGTTAATAAGTAGTAATTGATAATTTTTTGAAAGCAGTCTCTTTTTCTAGTTTTTTATTCAGAACATGAATAATGCTTTAAGCCATAGCTACCAAAACCCAATAGGCACTTGGGAGCGGAAGGCTGATGACATATATAGTATTGAAATTAGAAGATCGGTGAACATACCCCGCGAGTAGAGGTGGCTACTCCTGATGTTGTGATTGGAGCTGGAAAAGTACAGCTTGTACATAAATTAATCTCAAACAATCTCATCCATCTCAATCATAATAATGAATCTTGAAATATCAATGAACTTGTTGCATATTACAATGCCAACAATTAAAATCAAATAATATTAAGGTTTACATGTGTACCTGCAAATCACAACAAAAGCCATCTTAATATTGAAGAACCACGACCCATATCCATGTTCAATACAGCAAAGCCAACTTGTGCGAGATTCTGCATATAAGTAGGCCATTTTATATGAGAAAATGAAACTAAAATTTATACATAGAAATATTTGCCATAGATAACCATATCTATTGTAATTACCGTGACGAAACGAAAAGGCTGATGATATTGCAATAAAATAAAGCCAAACAAAATTATACTATCCAATAACTAGATTTAATAGACCAGAAAACAAGTCTTAATAGAACAGTGGGACAATGTATTGTAAATGAATTTCACGCTAAGATTAAGATTATTGTAGACCTACAAAAAGATTAACAACTATGCTCATTTTTGTATTCTGTCTAAATAATAAACAAATGGGGTAACTGGTGAACAACACATGTGTACATCATGTAAACGCATCTCAATCACTAAACGCTGAAGAAAACTTGTGTTGGGCGTTGGTTGTAGTCAACAATCTCATCCATCTCAAACATCTCTTACTCACTTATAAAAAAAACATCTCTCACTCACTTCATTAGTAATACAATAAATAAATCATAGCCCCTCCAATACCATTGATCAAAATTTCTGATCCTCCACTCCTTGTTCGCAAAACATGCAATCCGTCACTACATTATTATGCGTGGCAACATGTCCCAATATCAACACCAGCTGCGTTAAGCATACTTAGTCTAATATATACAAAATAAAGGCTACTCAAAAAGTTACTCCGATCCAACCATTCAAACACGTCAAAGCTTCCCAGATTGTTTCATTATCCTTTTACTCTTTAAGGGTTGCCAAAACCACAAAACAGAGCCTCAACATCAAACCAAGCAAGTGGATTGGGCCGAGTACACGACCGGGGAAGGCACCGAGAGAAGAATCAAGCCCGGGGAGTCCGAGCCGGTTCGGCCGAACCACCCTAGTGGGTTCGGCCGAGCCGACAGTGGGCCCCCGGCCCATCTTTCTCTCGGCGGTTTGTCACCGACGTACGGAGGTCGGTTCCACCCGCAATTAATGCCACCGACGTCCGGAACCGCCTCCAAGTTGCCGACCTTCCAAGGCTATAAATAAAGGGCTACACCCCCTCTCTCAACACCACCAACATCAAGATACAAGACAAAACTCTCATCCTTAGGCCAAGGGCCTCTTGTATCTTAGTAGAATAGGAGAGAGGGCAAGGAAGAGGAAGGAGTGTTCCTCCCTTTTGCAAAGTGGAGTAGTATTTCCTTTTCTTTTACCTTGGCGTGTAAACACTCTTTTTGGTGATTTATACGTGGTGATCTACTTATCTATCGTGACATATCTTTGTGTTAGACGTAATTCTTGTTATACTTGTTTACGGGATCATCGCTTCGCAAGAAGTACTCTAGCTTTACGAACTCGGTTCTAGGCCGAGGCTAGAGTAGTGGTCAATAGCATAGACGTGGTGTCTAGGGCTGGAGATCGCCTTTGTTTGTCTGTGTGCCCCACGGTTTGTAGAGGTAGGTGGCGGGAAGTGACGACTCTGTCATCCAAAGGAACCCTCCACGTTCGGGTACATAGTAGAGCTTTCGTAGACCGGAGTGGCTTGGCGGACCAAGCCTAAGACGGTGCCCGAAGTAAACAAGTCTAGCTTGCGTTCGTCTACCTTTAAAGGATAAATAGATAAGAGTCACCCTCTCGACCCTATTTTGCTACGTTGTCTTGGTTGTCCTTGGGTAAACTAACCTTGTTGCGAAATACTCGTTCCCTGCGGATATAAATACGATACCTTGGAATACTCCGGGTGAAGTGCTACATCGGTATTCCGTGCGCTTGCGGATTCATTCGTGACGTAAGAAATACCAACACTAGGAGTCTGTTCGGGTTGCTAGAAATAAAATGACAACGAAATGACCATAGAGTCTAAATATTGGAAATACTCGGCCTCCCAATTATCAAATAGAAGAAAAATAATTGGGTTTCGAGGCCCTAAACGACTCAATAGTACATATTCTCCTCTACGGTGGCGGTAGTTTTTTTTACGCTAACGCCGGATCGCCTACGAGGCGGATGGAAAAGAGTTTGTAAGTTTTTTTAATTGTATTCTATCCGTTACATCACCTTCATCTCATACTTGTTGTACCGTCCGCCCCAGATCTCGTATTTCTAGGTGTTACGGAGTAAAAAAAAAATAAAACGGCCATAACCCTGCTCGTGTGATGTCCGATCTAGGGTCGTTCGGGTGTCTAGAAATATAATGACAACAAAACGATCATAGAGTCTAAATATTGGAAATACTCGGCCTCCCAATTGTCAAATAGACGAAAAATAATTGGGTGTCTAAGCCCCTCTACGACTCAATATTACGTATTCTCCTCAACGGTGGCGCTAATTTTTTTTGTTTGCCACCGCGGATGACCTACGAGCCGGATGGAAAAGAATTTGTAAGTTTTCTTAATTGTATTCTATCCGTTACATCACCTCCCTAAACCCTAAACCCTAAACCCTAAACCCTAACCCTAAATCCTAAACCCTAAACCCTAAACCCTAAACAGTAGACCCTAGACCCTAGACCCTAAACCCTAGACCCTAGACCCTAACCCCTAACCCCTAACCCCTAACCCTAAACCCTAAACCCTAAACCCTAAACCTTTAACCCTAAACCCCAAAACCCTAAACCCTAAACCCTAAACCCTAAACCCTAAACCCTAAACCCTAAAACCCTAGAACCTAAACCCTAGAACCTAAATCCTAAAACCCCAAAACCCCAAACCCTAAATCCTAAACCCTAAATCCTAAACCTAAACCCTAAACCCTAAACCCTAAACCCTAAACCAAAACCCTAAAACCCTAAAACCCAAAACCCCAAAACCCTAAAACCCTAACCCTACACCCTAAACCCTAGACCCTAAAACCCTAGACCCTAGACCCTAGACCCTAAGCCCTAGACCCTAGACCCTAAACCCTAGACCCTAGACCCTAAACCCTAGATCCTAGACCCTAAACTCTAGACCCTAGACCCTAACCCTAGACCCTAAACCACGTTAGGGGATCCCTAAACCCCTAACCCCTAAGCCCTAAGCCCTAAACCCCTAAACCCTTAAACCCTAAACCCTAAACCCTAACCCCTAAACCCTAAACCCTAAACCACTTCACCGACATTGCCCGAAAGTGGAGGTTCTCATATTTGATCCGTTATTATTCATATTCGACACCGAGACTATCCGCTTCCGTACTTGTATCCGGCACCATCCGTGCCCGACTCCGCATCCAAGAAAAAAATATGGGATAGGATATGGGATCGGTTATATCCGTCCGTATCCGATCCGTTTTTATCCCTACTTGAAGCCATTTTACTCACATTTTAGATAGATAATAATAACTAACCTATATGTATGATTTTGGATGACGAGGTATCACGAGAGCTGGTTCGACTTCAAGTTCCACCTTTCTATAAAAGAAGTACTCAGCATCTGTTTCTAATTGTAAGTCTTTTTGGCTTTTGCGAGATACAATTAGGTGCATAGCTTATGACTTACAATTTGGGATAAAGGGAGTAGAAAAGTTAGGGAAAAAATGAATCGGGGAAAATAGTCAAGACTTACCTTAGATGGGAATGGGATGCATTGGTAAACATGAATCATTAACTAACTACTCGGTTGAGGGTTGTGAAAATCGGGGGACACTCGAAGAGTGAAGACCAGGTCCATATACAATCTTTTAAGACTATGTTGCCTTTGGCTCGTGCTCGGCTCCCAAATTCGGCCATGGCAACCAGGTCACCCGCTCATTTTTTCAGTAGAAGAACATCAAAACCAGATCTGCAACCAGAAAGATACAGATTAATCATACTTGGGGTTGTCAAATGCTTGATCCACTGAACTGGCCACAAATAAAGATTGTTCAGGAAAACAAAGTTAATAAGTAGTAATTGATAATTTTTTGAAAGCAGTCTCTTTTTCTAGTTTTTTATTCAGAACATGAATAATGCTTTAAGCCATAGCTACCAAAACCCAATAGGCACTTGGGAGCGGAAGGCTGATGACATATATAGTATTGAAATTAGAAGATCAGTGAACATACCCCGCGAGTAGAGGTGGCTACTCCTGATGTTGTGATTGGAGCTGGAAAAGTACAGCTTGTACATAAATTAATCTCAAACAATCTCATCCATCTCAATCATAATAATGAATCTTGAAATATCAATGAACTTGTTGCATATTACAATGCCAACAATTAAAATCAAATAATATTAAGGTTTACATGTGTACCTGCAAATCACAACAAAAGCCATCTTAATATTGAAGAACCACGACCCATATCCATGTTCAATACAGCAAAGCCAACTTGTGCGAGATTCTGCATATAAGTAGGCCATTTTATATGAGAAAATGAAACTAAAATTTATACATAGAAATATTTGCCATAGATAACCATATCTATTGTAATTATCGTGACGAAAACGAAAAGGCTGATGATATTGCAATAAAATAAAGCCAAACAAAATTATACTATCCAATAACTAGATTTAATAGACCAGAAAACAAGTCTTAATAGAACAGTGGGACAATGTATTGTAAATGAATTCCACGCTAAGATTAAGATTATTGTAGACCTACAAAAAGATTAACAACTATGCTCATTTTTGTATTCTGTCTAAATAATAAACAAATGGGGTAACTGGTGAACAACACATGTGTACATCATGTAAACGCATCTTAATCACTAAACGCTGAAGAAAACTTGTGTTGGGCGTTGGTTGTAGTCAACAATCTCATCCATCTCAAACATCTCTTACTCACTTATAAAAAAACATCTCTCACTCACTTCATTAGTAATACAATAAATAAATCATAGCCCCTCCAATACCATTGATCAAAATTTCTGATCCTCCACTCCTTGTTCGCAAAACATGCAATCCGTCACTACATTATTATGCGTGGCAACATGTCCCAATATCAACACCAGCTGCGTTAAGCATACTTAGTCTAATATATACAAAATAAAGGCTACTCAAAAAGTTACTCTGATCCAACTATTCAAACACGTCAAAGCTTCCCAGATTGTTTCATTATCCTTTTACTCTTTAAGGGTTGCCATTTTCATTCTAAAATTTGTAGAACCATGAGTAACATGGGTACGTGAAAATATAATTATTATATGCTTACTTTTTTGTTTCACGAATGAGAATCATTAATAACCTTACCAATTTTAGAGTGACATGGCAGATATTGTAATAAAATCAAACCAGGCATTGCACTACTCAGTAAGTAAATTTAATAGACTAGACAATTAGCCTAACATAATAGTGGGGCCATATTGTAAATGAATTCCACGCTAAGATCAAGGTTATCGTAAATTTACAAAAAAAGGGGGGGGGGTGGGAAACAAGCATACTTTAGCAAACTTACATATTGCATCCACTATTTTTAGTGCACGTGTAGTAAAGAAACTTTAAATTCCACACTATGGGAGATGCAACTGTTCACAACATAAAGGCGAGGCCACTAGAGGAGTTCATATGCAATAGTAATACATGGTATCTAGGAAGAACTAGAATTCAATCCAAAGACAAACTTGGTACAAATAGCACTTGGTCTTAACAGTGGCCATCCGCAGCCACATTTACTCCAGCACACCATATGATGACAAGAACTAATCAGACCAAGGTTTCCTGCTAATTGCAACTTACCTTGGACAACATGTTCTTGTGGGAACACTTGATGCCGACATGGGCATGGATATCGGGAACGCGCGCAAGGATGCATGCCTGGTCCGCATAGGCGCACATCATTTGGGCCAGCCTGTTGTACATCAGACAGCGACGGCGGCTATTTAATTGAAAGCAATCGATAAAGACTGTGCATATAATCTAACAGGTGACCTACAAACTCGAGTGCACTATTCAACGATCCTAACCTGACCAAATGGGGCATAGGATTGCTAACAGCAGACAGTCACTTCATTGTTAAATGTTACGAGTGTATCCTAAATGGATATTCACTCTGATGATTCAGTGAAGGGATTATCAGTTGGTTCGGATGGATGAAGAACAACAAAACTAATCAGCAATCAAGTGAATTAGTTAGTTCAACCACACCAAGAAAAGACATTCAAGTCGTCCATAGCAGAAGTGAAATGAAGTTATGGACCGAGCGGTCGCCGCACCAGTGGGCTCCGCTCAACGACATGATGCGAGGGTAAGGGCCTAGCTAGCTAGTAGAAGATGTCAAACTGTCGTAGAAGAACGTGTTTAGGAGATGGACTTGCAACAACTTAGAGGGAAGGGAAGGAGGTGTACCTTTCTTTTTCTTGGCTGCTAGAAGAGGAGGAGCCACCATGGACGCCATCACACGCATCCTCACCCATGGTCAAGCGGACTGCACCAACGCCAAAAGATGTTGTGCTCCCGCCTCCCGCCGCGCAACGGATCCCGCGCCTGATTTGTCGTGGATAATAAGGTCTGCGCTCCAGCTGAGGTTCCGCGAGATAGCGCGAAGAGAAGGCTATGGCTGAGATGTAGAATAATGAATTCTGGGAGGATGGAACAATGAGCGAAGGAGGAAGGAATTCCAGAAGCGAACAGTCGTGTGATTAGATTTCACCATGATTAGTGAGTTCGGAATCCCAAGGGGCGGCGGTTAGTTTACGGTTTCCTTCTCTTTTCTTGTGGTGGCTTTGATTTCGCGCGTAAATCCAGCAGCCACCACAGTGCCCGTTCCGTTCTTCCTGTGTTTTTTTACTGTCTGTGACTATCAGCCTACTACTTTTTCCGGGAAAATACTAGTAACAATCCGACTGGTACCCGGTCTCATCATCTCCTCTGGACGTGACATCAAGGCGCATCTCCGGGAACGCGAAGGTGAACTGGCAGCGGATAGCAGAAAGGTGGCATTAAAATTGTTAGGATCCAGCAAAGAACACTCTCATGGCAGAAAGGTTTAGAGAGAGAGGGAGGGAGGGAGGGAGAGAGAGAGAGAGAGAGAGAGAGAGAGAGAGAGAGTTAGAAAGGGAGGGAGAGAGTGCGTGCGTGCGTGCGTGCGCGCGTGTGTGTGTGTGAGAGAGAGAGAATAGGTAACCAAGTTAATTCAAGAGAGGTTTTCAGGTCCAAAATAATGGCCATTATTTTTCCTCAACTAATGGCCATTAGTTCAGGGGTAGTTTAGTAATTGCACTAAAAAATTAATATTTTTTATCATACAAACTTGTATTAAATACACTAAAACTTGACTACAATAATAATGATGATGATTAATCAAATTTAAAATAAATATTTTATAAAAAATTCATGTAAAATTGCCCAACTTATTAGTTATGATGAATTTTTGTACTATAATCATATTATTTTGACAATATTACCCTTACTAATGGCTATTAGTTATTAACTTCTAAAATTTAATCTACACTGTTAGATCCAACTAATGGCCATTAGTTGAGGGAAAATAATGGCCATTATTTTGGACTTGAAAACACCCCTAATTCAAATATCAGACACCTCATACACATAACAGATTTTATGCAAAACTGTACACAGATACAAGACTCTCGCACCAACACAAATATACATATACCAACGGTTGCCAGTACCTGTCACTTGGCCATCAAGGTAACACAAACTAAATAATGGTGCACCATAGATGATTATAAGACATAATATATGTACATACAAGGTGTCTGAAGCAAATGTAACCTTCTACGTCTCACATGACTGCTCACTGAGGTGGTGGTGCATTCGGATCCACAGTGCCATAAGTGTAATCACTTGAGCTCAACCCGTACTACAGGTAAGAAGAATCTTAGATCAAATTTACCAGAAATCATAATTTAATAGCAAACAGAAATATTAAAATTGTAGGCAGCCATTGTAAAAAGAAAAGAATGGCAACTTATCTATTCAGATCTAGAATAAACAAGACAGTAAAATTCCAAAAGAATGATGAGAAACTAGATGAGTCAGTAGGCGCCAACAAAAATTAAAAAGCATCTACCCTAACTTGCTTGGGATTAAAAGCTTTGTTGCTGTTGTCATCAGTTAACTTGTGCCTATAGTAGAATATGGTTTGCATTGCAAAAAAGGGAGGTTGCAATTTCCAAATAGTTAGTTTGTCATAACAATTCAATAAAACAAGGATTAATCTCAAAATTCCAGACTGCCCTCGAAAATAGTCTCTTGATTTATAAGACCTCATGCACCATAGTTTAAATCCTAGCTTTTGGAAGCAAGCCCCTCCCCATGAGCCATGGGTTAAGTTCAGAAAGTACATGCGCAGATCATCCATTGTTTTAGTACTTTTCATTCGATTGCGTACAATGTTATGTGCATCAAATGGACTGATACCTAATTAAAATTATGTGTTGATATGCTCTGTGTACAATGATAAAATGTTGAAAAAAAGAAATTAAATTCTGAAGAAAATGGAAAGGAAAAGCTTCTTAAGAATAAAGGAAGGGACATAAATATGTACAGAGTGTGGTCCATCACAATGTGATGAGACTTGGTGATCTACCTAAAATCAAATATATATATAGAGGAAGCATTTTTTCTACTCTCATGTATAATTACTCCCATGTGTGTATCTCACAAATTAGAGGGTATCTTTTCATACTTGTGGTTTCTAAGGCCCCGTTTGGAAGACACCGGATTTTCACAATCCAGCTGCCAGAAGCTACGATGCTTCCAAACGGAGCGAATTCTGAAGCTGCTTTTGGAATCGCAAGGACCAAATTCTCAAAATCCTGGTAGCTGGCGCGGATAAGCTAAAGGCAGATATTGGCCATACAGTGCTCCCTTGTCCTGCCCCTTGCTGTGCGATGTGACACAAAAAAAATTGCTAAAAGAAAATGAAAAAGGGCAAAGTGAGACCATCCCGTACACTTAGTCTAGGGCCCACGGACACAGATAGCTACTAGTAGCTGTTATCCAAACAGCATCAACAGATTTTGAGTAAAATCTCAGATTTTAAAATCCATTGCATAACCTGGATTTTCTGAATTGCATCTGAATCCAAACGGGGCCTAAATAAAGTATGTACACATACTGAATTTTAAAAGTGGTACTCCCTCCATTCCACAATGTAAGCATTTGAAGCATTCAAATATTTGTTCACAATGTAAGCATTTCTAGGGATAAGACAAAATCTGGTGGGTTGGTGGATGGGTGAGGAATTGATGAGGTAGTGTAAAATGAGGGGTATATATGACTTTTCTCGCCTTGACTATTTTTATCTCGGGATTCTAGGAATGCTTACATTATGGAATGGAGGTAGTATGTATACATACTTCTATTTTATTAGAGGTTAAATCAAGTATATGTACATACTCCTTTATATATGTAGGAAATGCAATATATAACAAGGTGCATAAATATAATATTTTAACATAAATTTTTTCATAGTTATCATTTTGAAAATTCTTGTTTTAGGTATGTGTACAGGATATGTACACATACCCAAGGTGGTTTTTGAACGTGGGAGTAACTACACCCGGGAGTAGAATGGAATATGTGCACGGAGCAAATGAATTGCAAGGATCCTCTAGAATGTTTACAAGATATCTTTTTAGCAAAGAACTTTCAAATTTATGGAAAATCCTACCAAAGTCCAATAAGCTCCACAACCATAACCATCTAAAGCAGTAAAGTATTTGGATTTGATAAGCGTTTGTGCTTTCCTGATCTCATTGATGTATTAAGAGAAAAGAACTCCTCAAGTCCCAGGTCCTCGGTAGAAAGGGTACTGATTGATGAAAGGGGGTGCATTAAGTACAATTGCAAAACAGTTGCTTCATGTTTAGGTTATACAACAACTGTTGTTACCTTCTGTCTCATTCTCGAGCTCCAGAGTTCTGGACGGAAACCTCTAGCATTGACTGTGGTAGGTAGATAGGGTGGAGGAACTTGGGCGACCAGGAGAGAGGCTTCCTTATGATCACAAAGTCTTCATCACTGTCATAGTCTGTGCTCCGGGCTGACAGCATGGCTCGTAAAATCATTGCCAAGAAAAGCGAGAGTGCTTGGGAATGTGGAAGAATCTCGATAATGTAGTCAAAGTGTCATCATGTTAAAAGAAGAGAAAGGGCAGGGGAGCTACCTGTGTAGCAAAAACGGCAACAGCGGCCCATTTGCACAGGTCGAGATTGTTGTGGATGAAAGAAAGTAAATTGTCGAGCTCCCCGGTGCGGTCATATGGCAGATCCTGCACACAAAACATATTTCATTTCCGGAGTAGATGAAGAAAAGTGTTAACAGACACAGAGATGGAAGGTACCTGGACCCAGTGCTGGTTGAGCATGAGATGGGCGGCAAGAGTAGCTTCGAGCAGCAGCAACGCCATGGCCGGGATGGTGTACTAGTATAGGAATTAGATTAGATTTTTTATATATCCTGGGTACCAACACAAAAAGAAAGAGAGAGTGGAAGAGGCTGTACAAAGCAGAGGCAGGATCCGGAGTTGATCTCTGCCGCAAGGTACCCCGAAAGAAGGAGCAGGCTGTAGAAGAGACCGGCCGCCATGACGGCTGAGGGGAACCAGAGGTCCGGGAGGAGGTCGTGGAGGTGGAGTTGGTGGTGGCGCGTCCAGCGGGAGAGGATCCATGCGGCGTACAGGAGGGCGGAGAAGGCGGCGAAGGCCTGGAGGAAGGAGAGCAGCTTGAGCAGGAAGGCCAGGCAGCAGGTGACCCAACTGCCAGCGCTGGTACTCCGGCGAGCCATCGATGGATTTGGGGGTTCTTCTTCCGATTTGGATTTTTTTTTCCTGGGTTGCGTTGCTCTCTCTCGCTAAGGTGAAGTATCCGAACATCCTTTCTTGTGTGTACTTGTATTGTGCTTCCCTGTGTGTTTCGATTTGAATTTCAATGTTCAGTACTGATTGTATTGGTACAGAATTTCGGATCTCTCTGTTATTTGCTGAATATATCTGAAATGACAAGTTGTGTGTCTGAGTACAATATGAACTAATATGTTATACAAAGTACAAATGAGTAACTGAAAAGCAAGGGTATCCACACATAAGATACAGACCACCCCACATGTTCCACCCTTGGCCAGAGATTTGGCTTCACTGATTGGAAATCACCCATGGCCAGAGATTTGGCTTCACCGACCAATCAGGTGCTATTACTCCACCGAAGTTGAGTCCCTTGTTCCTACGGAAATAGGAGAAAACATAAGCTTTTCCAAACAAAAAGAAAATCAACCTCTCTAGCATAATTTACAATAGACATGCTCTTGACTTACCAATAACTACGGTAGCAGCAGGTGCAAATATGACGAACAAGACTATAAGGACTCGCCAGGGAAGGAATGTCTTCCTCAATGGCTGGAGACCAGGAACCAGTATACAGATTGTATTGCTCATCACGTTTCCGACGACATGTTCCCACTGGTGGATTTTGTATCTTGGATATATGTTCGCAGGTGATAGAGTTACCCAGAAGAGAAGGAAACCCCTTGTTGGCCGAGACACATATGCTCCGGTTTCCAAGGAAGAAAGCATGATGTCCAATGTCCTTTATCGGAGCAATTCTGCCAGAGATAAGGTCAGTGAGTCTGTAAACCACAAGGTGTGCACCTGAAGCATCACTGAGGCGGCCAACAAGCATGAGTTCCAAGCCACATTCTACCAAGCGGATCAATGACCAAGTGGGCACTGAGGCGGCCAAC
The DNA here is from genome assembly GCA_031894775.1 of Chloris gayana. Lineage (NCBI taxonomy): Eukaryota > Viridiplantae > Streptophyta > Magnoliopsida > Poales > Poaceae > Chloris > Chloris gayana. The sequence continues at coordinate 62,720 of JAUNZO010004934.1, forward strand.
AAGCATGAGTTACAAGCCACATTCTACCCGACGTTTTCTATAACGAAACCGAGATTGGCTGTGTATTCTTGGGCCCGGACGTGGGCCGTGCATAGAGGTGCTGTGCGTATTTTGGAGGACCGCAATATAAACATTATAAGATGATGATATGATCAGATTCAGAGTTTACTACACCGACTTTAGGCCTTGCCGACCATATAGAATTCTATCTTTTATTGCAAGTATAACACGTCCACACCTGACTTTAAATGTCTATAATCAAATGAATTCGCTTGGACAATAGCTTATTTCATTTCATTCTACAAGAGTTCCAACCACCATGGATCACAGCCTGGAGAGCTTGAGCTGCTGCTTGAGCAAGGGGCGCAGGTACTCGTGGTATCCCTCAGGCACCACTGTCTCGTTCAGAGGGTCCTTCCACGCCTCCTCGTACAGCGCAGGGTACACGTTCCCATCGTACCGCCCCAGCGCTGATCCCAGGTAGTGATCCGTGTAGTTGAACGCATCCACCAGGGCAACAGCATTCGGCCGCACCTGCACCATCACCACCAAGCTCAGCTTTGCATTCACAACTCATCAAAAGTGAAATTGACCCAGCATACCTGCGCGTAAAGCTTTCCGAGCAGCTCATTCGCCAATTCCCCTTGCTTAGGCGTGATGCACCCGGTCACCAGGAAGTCACCCAGATGCTTGTGAAGAAGGTACAGCGCGTACACATTGCAAAGGTTCTGCAGCTGCTCCTTCACTCCATGTCCAGGAATGTCCTGCTGTAGCTTCTCGATGAACCTAACACCACACATACAAACGTAGACATCAATAACTTCTTTCACTCAAGAAAAGGAAAAAGAAAAGGTCGTACAAGAAACTTTGAACACTTCTCACTTGGTTACAATGATCAACTGGATGTGAGCTACCGCAGCCTCGACCACATCTGGGGACCGTTCAAAGAATCCTGCAAGGCACAAAATAATAATGAGTACACTTAGACTTCCATGGAGACTTTAAACAGATTAATATTTGGGTTTGACTGGTTGTAAATTTATTTAAGAAAAAAAAAACCTTCTTCTTGGTTCGATGCTTGGCTTATGTTCTGGGCGCAATTAACCGCCATCCTGAGAGCCCTAGCTTCAAACGCCTCTCGTATGATGGAGGGATTAAGCCAGTCTTCAGCTGTTGGATGCCACGATAAAAGATTATTTTTTATGATCACCAACACAAATTAATAGCCTCATATGAAGGAGCCTGTGACAAAACCAGATAGCCAGCCTTTAGTACATACCTGTACTGACAGCACATTTGCATTGCATCAAATGTTGTCCGTTGCCCATATAAGCCATTGTACCAACAGGTTGCTTTCCAGAGGTCAATTGAGAGACAGTCTTCATTAGAATCCTTGCAACCTGCATATTCAAATTGACCGAAATTCAGAAAAGGAAAGCAGATTAACAAGGGCCTAGTTAGAATACAATATGTGATGTCACCCAACCAAGCAGCTAAAGCATGAGTATCATGAGAACTAAGGATAGCATGCTAACCTGCAAAAGCAAAACAACATTGTCTCCTTCATAAGTGCAAGCAGGGACATAAACCGCAAACAATTCAGGAAGACCGCTACTGTTCAGGTAGCCATGTCCACCACAGAGCTTTCGGCATTCTTCAATTGCATCCTGCAAATACAGAAGGAAGGATTTTACCATCAACAATGAACCATCCATTTCATTGATGTATATACTGATTAGACTACTGGAACATGCATAAGGCCTGGCCATTCAAACAGAATTTACTCTACTGAGAGCTGACATGGAGCTTCAGCAGTCCAGCTAAACTGACTTAAAACTCACTACTGAATTAATTCATTATACGTACAGCTGTTGCAGATGTTGTCACAGCCTTCAGGCCAGCAGTACAGGCATGAACTTCTTGCAGTGTTGAGAAATCCTTAGCTTCCAGTTTCTGTGTGACATCCGTGTAAAGCCACTTGAGCCAATCACCCACGAATCTAAATGCATAGGCTGAAGCCAGCAAAGGGAAGAGTCTGCTTTGTTGAGTCTTGTAATTAAGGACCTGCAGCCAGTTTGGACACATTTTGAAGCACCAGTAATCAGTAATGAGAAGTTGCAGAAACTATCCTCTAGTATATGCAGTTATTCACATATGCGCATAATGAAAAATGCATGCACTTTAAAAAATTTGTGTCATATCCGCTTGCAAATAAGTTACTTCATGAACAACGAGAAGCATATACAGACCAGATACAAAGTTTCCATAAACTTTGAAAACCTTAAACTTCTATGGCATACGGGTCACCAAGGAGTCGTATGATGAATAAATTATGATACAAAAGGTTTCAAGTTATAGTACCTGAGTCTCAGGGCCACCAACTTGGGTGCCAAATTGCTTACGGATAGCACTGTATCTTACAGCAATGCAAACAGCACGGGATAGTGCCTTAGAAGCATCAGCCACAATTGACTGACGAACAAAAACCATTGTCCCGTAAAGAAGCTGCTTTGGAACATTTGAGTGTACATATTTCCCCTCCCTAGTAACTTGTGAAAGTCTGAAATTAAGGTAACCACGTCAAGTTTGAGGGGAGGTTAGGTTATAAAAGATAACAATAATGCAACGTAATAGAGCAAAATAGTCCAATACACAAACCTCATCAACATTTGGTCCCTTGGGATGCGGACATGGTCAAATCTTAGAACACCATTATCCATACTGTTATATGCACCGCTACCAAATTTTCCACCAATATCACCAAGGGTAACACCAGGAAGAGGAGAGTGATCCTCTAAGCTTCGAAGTTGCACAATAAAACCTGGCGCACAAATGTAAATGGATTGTGAAGGAAAAGGTGGTTTAAAGATCATGTTAAAAAGCAAAACAGTATACCATGAATGCCGTAGTCCTTTCCTTCAGTTATCAGTCGAGCATAAACAACTGCATGAGTGGAAGCTTTTCCCAAACCACCAGGCCACCACTGCCAACATGAAAAGTATTATGACTAACAAATAGGGAATGGAACTTTGAAGAGAATCAATATGGTTTTAGTTTGATTCATAGGATTTTACTTTGCTGGACGTCAAGGTCGGGCTGTGGATAACAAACTCATCAGTCTTGGGATCAAATGTAGCAGTTGTTTCGAGACCCTGAACATTAGAGCCATGGCCAAGTTCAGTCTGAGCATAGCATCCAATTATCTGGAACTTGTAGGCTAACGGTAACCACTTCTGCTGCTGCTCTTCAGTTCCTTGACCTTTTATAGCAGGAACAAACATGCCCTGCAAATGTGTTGCAAGTCAAAAATGTAGATGAAACTAGCACGTAGCTCAATTGTTTGAAGATGTTGCTCTGATTGCTACAGATACCCACGAACAATAGGAAAGAGCTAAGCATGCCAACCAACTACACAGAAGATCTTAGGTTTCATTTTATTGTCAGAACATATATTGAAGAAATAGGTAAATTGCTAGGCATACCCAATGCAGATCGACATAACCAGGTTGGTCAACATAGAGCCTCAGCAAGTTTGCTTCCTCTTCTGTTCATTCAAAACAAGATAAGACGGTGCATGAGTAAAGACTGTTGTACTTATAACAGTGGCAGGATAGAACTCTGGGTGGGCGCACCTGTAAGACGTAGCTCGACGATACGCTTCCATGCATGGGTGCCTTTTCTTAGTGTGTCCTTGAACAACTCCTTTCTCGAGAGCATTGTCCTGGTATCTTTACGGAACACCTGTGTATTGCAGACAAGTGGATATAAGTGAACCTGTTGCATAAGGAAGGGGGATCAACAGAACTTAAGCTAAAAAACAGCATATTTCATTGCAGCTGCTTCCCATGGGCAGATACATTACAGATCAAAGGATGTATATGTGCCTGGTTCAATGTGGACTTCTTTACCATACCCATTAGTCTTTGAACCCGAAAAATTAACAAGACCGTCACAAGATTGCTGTTGTTCACACTCCCACAGAACATCCCGTTTTATATAGACATACTAGTAGAAAATAGACACATTACACCGTCGTTAGGTGAGCTAGGTAACCAGGGGGAACAGTAATAATATAACTAAAAAAAATGACGCAGGCATGCAGTGGGGGTGCTGAGCATATTCTTTCTTTCTCTCTTACTTAAAAGAAAAACGGGTTGAGGCGAAGGGTTCAAAGCTGAAGCTGGTAAAACCCGTGGTAAGGCGAGTCCTGCACGGTAACGAAAGGTAGGATTTCGTTTCTTTTTGCACAAAGCGAATGACTGGATCCGATGGTGCAAAAGTCTTTTTTTTTTTTATGAATCCTATTACAATACTAAAGACGAAAAGATGCATCCAGCACCAGAAGGCAAAGCTATGGATTAAATCGGAGGTGGAATTGAACAACAACTAGAGGATTCCCTGGGCAACTAGTAGTTATTAGGAACAAGGGGAGGGCGCATCTGGAGTATAACACAAGATGGAATTTGGAGCAGATCCATCCATGTAGTGGAGATGGAGGATAGAATTATTACAGGGTCGGATGCGACGAGTCGAGCCATGCGGTCGGCGACGTCTACGCTGTGGCGGGAGCCGGCCCAGGCGACCTTCATCTCCTCCACATCGAACTGCGCGGCGGCCCTCTCGGCGGCGAGGTGGTCAACCTCGGTGGCGGCCACCATGGCCATCTCTCCTGCCTCTCTCTCTGCTCAGCTACTCCCTCCCTCCTCCCCTTGGTGTGATTGATTTGGTTGGAATCCGTTACTGCAACAGAGAAATAAATAGGGAAGGGAGGGGAGGGGAGGGAGGAGGCGAGGCGAGGCGAGAATTGCAATGAGCAAGGCAAGGAAGACGACGAGTGGATTTATGGAGTTGCCTGCCGCTACACGGATTGGTTGGGTTCGGCTGTTCTCGTTTCAGACACACACTTTATTTTTATCGAAATTGATTTTGATTATGATGGCAACCTCGCGCACGGCTGGTAGTTGACGATTCTTGTCTCCATTTTTTTCTCTTTTTCATTCGCTCACATTTGACCCACATGCCGTAATGTTTTTTAGTACATACTTATACATGGTAAAACATGGGATCAGGTGATGGTAAAGTACTCGATATATGAAAAACTAGTTTATAAAGAATAAAATTAGGAGATGCGGCTACTATTGTTAGTTTATCCTAATAATTACCTTAAAGATAAAAAAAAATAGTCCTCACAGTCTGCATGTACGAAAGACCGCATAATCGAACCACATATCCTATCGTTGGGACAAAGTGGTTGACACGTCAGCATATGAGTGGAGTGAAGATTAGCCCATAGATCAGCTCCGACCATGGGAAAAAATTGTTGACCAAACCAGCACGAGGGGAAGAGGGATCTGAACGAGTTGGGTCTACTCAAACCATCGGCGATCGCATCGCATCGCATCGTTGTCCATTTTCCACACGTTTTTTCCATTGTTGATAGGATAGAGAAGTAGTTTTCACCTTTTAACAATCTTTTGGTCTCGGCAAGAGTGTAATCGCGCTAGTCAAATTCTTTGTAACTGAGCCTAGTCAACTTGTTTTAGAATCAAATGAACGTTACATTATAACTATTTTATTTAGTTAATTTTTAAATTGAATTGTCTTAAAAAGCTTCAAATGTGTACTCGCTCCCTCCAAATTATTTGTTATTCCAGTTTTCTAATCTATTAATTGAATATTCTCTCGATCCGGACATATTGTCCGTTCTATGAATCTAGACATCCAAAACACCTCTAAAATGGTAAATTTATTGAACATTCTCTCGAATCTTGACACATTGTCTGTTCTATGAAACTAGACATCCAAAACACCTCCGGAATGATAAATTCATTGAACATTCTCTGAATCTAGACACATCATCCGTCCTACGAATATAGATACTCAAAACACCTCTATAATGATAATTCCATAAACATTCTCCGAATCGAACATACTCGTTTATTTGAATCTAGACATCCGAAACACCTCTAGAATGATAAATTCATTGAACATTCTCCGAATCGAATACACCATCTGTTCTACTGAATCTAGACACCCAAAACACCTCTATATAATGATAATTCAATAAACGTTCTCTTGATCTGGACACACCGTCTGCTCCATGAATCTAGTCACCTAAAATACGTCTATAATAATAATTTATTGAACATTCTATGAATCTGACACATCGTTTGTTCTTATCTAGAAACGAAAACACCTTAAGATGATAAATAAACTAGGACAGATGGAGTATCAAATAGGGACTATTGTGTTCTTGCCCTTGCTTCCAACTCCATTTGTGATTTTACCCCTCGTTTCAAACTTTGTGATTTTACCCTTACGTTTCCAAAATGAACGGTCCGTCTACCCTTGGTTTTCAACACCGTTAGGTCGGAGCAAGTTTATTGATTTAAAAAATAAAAAATATTTTTTTATAAAATAGAGAAAGGACCGAAGTACCCTCCTCACGGTCTTCCTTTGTTGGTGCCCGACCTGATCGAGCCCAACAGCTACCGTTCGACCACCGGCCAAACCCTAACCTAATGGCAGCGACAATGGGTCTTGAGGGCGGCGGCGAGTCCCGAGGCCGGTGACGGCGGATCCTACGACACGGAGCGCGGAGTAGCACGGGCGCCGAGCGGACATGCTTGATAAGATAAGGACAATGCTAATAACTAAGTTTGTGGACGTAAGCAAGATTGCTAGAAAACATGAAAGGCACAATAATTCAAGAGTTGAATGCTAAAAGTAAGAAGATAAAGGATCATGAGGTCTTAATGGAGGTGTCACTAGTGAAGTAACCATGTCCACATTTAGACATGCAGATCAACTTGGATCAAAAGACATGTACTTGTAGGGTATGGCAAGTGACCGATTTACCATGTCACCATGCTTTAGCATTTATTGCAAAGCTTAGTAGAGAGGTTCATATGGAGCAATTTATTCATGAATACTACTATGTTGACAAATTAAGAAAGGCATATGGAGGCATTTTCAATCCAATGACATTCAAGCATCGGTAGTCACGTGTTATAGGCTATAAAATCTACAAGCCAAAATTGAGAAGAAAACCGGAAAGACCAAGGGTTTCTAGGATCAAAGGATCCGATGAAGCTGGTACTAAGAAGAAGAGGCAATGCCATGAATGCCAATGGCTTGGACATACAACTAAGTATTGTTAAGGAGGACCCATCTGCTAAAGAAAAGAGGAGGAGGGTCTCAACTTCTAATGCATCAAGAACGAGTAGCAATGATCCAAGTGTTTTTGAAACATCAAAGTAAGTGTAGTCAAATAAATTATTTCTTGATTTATACAATTACTTACCATATCAACTAACTCAAGTTCATTCCTCTTATATGAAGTGCAAGTGCCACTAGAAGAGGAAGAGGAATGGGAATGGCAAGAGGAGGAAGAAGAGAAAGAGGGAACCTAGCTACATGGTTCCGAGTTGAATGATCATGTTGGGTGTTACTTTTGTTGGACTTGTAATGACTATTGAGGCTTTTGTTGGACTTGTAATGTCGTCTCTTTTGAACTTGTGATGATGCATTCCATTGAACTTGCACAATATCACTTTATGTATGTATATGTGTTGTTTAAATGTCTATGATTATGGTCAAAATATAATTGCTGGAACGATGTCAAAATATTGATGAAATTTGGCCAAAATTGTTGCTTGAAACTATTAAAATGTTGTTGTAATTTGGTCCAATTAATGTTCTAATCTGGTGTAAATTCAAAATTCAAAATTTAATAGTATTTAAAATATATATAAATTCTTTGGTTCGAATTTTTGTTACAGAACTATTAATTGAGTTACATGTCACAAATCTGAAAATAGGGGTTAATCACAAATATAGACAGAAAGTAGGGATATAATCATATGGGCAATTATGTGTTTTTACATGGGACAATGGTGTTTTGACCACAATTCTGAAGCCTAATTCCAAAATGACCATCAATTTTGAGATTTTGCAAAATAACCATCACTTTTTCAACCCGGACACACCGTTTACCATCAATTTGTAACGCCGTCAACCGAACCCAAATAAATGAATTAAAAAAAGAAAAAATCGGTGCGGAGTAAAAATGACTCGGTCTCTCTCCAATACGACCATACACAAGTCTCTCTCTCCAACCCTAGGCGGCAGCGGGCCGGTCCAACACTAGCGGGCGCTTGCGCGTGAGTAGGAGCATTGGCGGGGGACGATCGGGTCGGGCCGAGCACGGCGCAATCGGGGCCAACGTAGGGGAGCAACGACCGTGGGGACAGAGCTAGGAGCAGCGTTTTTCATGAAGCGGGGGACATGTTGTGGGACATGTGTATTATTGAATATGATATATGTTGTTTAAAATGTATGAAAAAACAACAAAAATGCTACTGAAATTATGCCCACAATTTTATGTTCACAATGAACTTTTATTACAAATATTGTCTGTCAAGTTTTTGAAAATTCAAAATTTTTCTCATGTCTCATATGAAAATTGTGGTAGAATCATATCAAAACTGTGGTAAAATTGCAAAAGGATATTTTTCATATTTGACCATGAAAGTTAACACCGTTAGAGCATTTCACGGACTTGTGGCACTTTGGTTGTTCAGATTCAAAAAGTGATGGTAAAATTGCAAAATCTGAAAACGATGGTGAAAACGCAATTGGACTGTAAAATGATGGTTGTTATGCAATAGCCCCTTTTTACATTGTACTTAACCCCGTCAACGATCCGTAACGGAGCCGGGGGTAAACTCCACGTTCGTTTTGGAAACACAGGAGTTGAAAGTCGCCTAGAGGAGGGGAGGGGGATGAATAGACGATCCTAAGAATTTCCGTGAAATAAGACTAAGACGAAAACGTCAAATACCGGAACTTTCGGTAGTGTACGGAACTTCCGGTGCAGGGTGAAAATTGTGGAATTAAACCCTATACAATTCTAGTGATTGCAAGAAGGAAAGCACAGCCCTATGCAATTCTAGGAATTTAAAGGCGCAAAGAGAAACTAACAAGCAACCTAGTAAAGTAAACAACAAAGCGCTTAAGTAAAAAGAGGGAGCACACAAGACACAGATTTTTCACCGAAGTTCAAGTCCACCAAGGACTCTACGTCTCCGTTGAGAAAGTCCACCAAGGACCGGGTTTCTTACAACCCTATTTCTCCCTCAAGTCACCACCAAGGTTGAGCTTGAGTTTTCCACTATCAAAGTCCCTTTCGGGAAGGCTAAAACAAACTTCTCGAGCGTCACCACACAAGTTGGGAGCTCACGAGCATGCCTAGCCGTCTAGGAGCTCAAAGCTCTAAGAGTAACAAATCCAAATCGCAAGCTTGACGGGAGTGAAGATGCTCAAGAATGGAATCAAGTCTCTCAATCTCTTGCTTAAAGTCTCTCACTCGAATCCTAGCTCAAGGATGGAAATTTTGCTTTTGGAGAGGATTTGGAGTGAGTGGAGTGTGGCTCAAGTGTATTGGAGTTCGGAATGTGCAAGAAAGAGTGAGTGAGGGGTGGAGTGTTGCTTATATACCACAGCTCCAAAAAGAGCCGTTGGCTCTGTCTTAACCACCCACACCGGAACTTCCGATGGCATATCGGAACTTTCGGTATGGTTAGATTAGGATTAGATCTGGATTTCGGCCCGCGCCGAAACTTCCGGTGGTGTACCGGAACTTCCGGTACGTAGGTTTAGGGTTTGAAAACGGGGCCGCACCGGAGCTTCCGGTGTCCTATCGGAACTTCCGGTATGGCATTCCAAAGAGCTCAAACTCTCTGTTAGTCTAGCGGAACTTCCGGTACCGAGACCGGAACTTCCGTTATGGCATTCCAGAGAGCTCAAACTCTCTGTTAGCCTACCGGAACTTCCGGTACCGAGGATCGGAACTTTCGGTATGGCATTCCAGGGAGCTCAAAACTCTCCGAGTGCCTACCGGAACTTCCAATACCACACCGGAACTTCCGGTGGGTCCCGAAAGAATAGGCTTGGGATGGTTTTTCTTGGATTTTATGAGCATCTTCATTCTTTGCCAAGATTGCGATTTGCATCCCTCTTTATAGTACGACATCCCTATGACTCAAAGCAAAGATAAAACAAGAAGCTCAAGCTTTGAGATAGGTCTTCTCCAATTTCTTGTTTATTGTATTTCTCATTTCTTTTCTTCTTTTTATATGTTTTCATGTTCTTTGGACGTTGCATACTTTGATGCACTCTTGGGTGTGGTGGATGTGAGCTTGTTTAATCGCCATCTTGTTCAACCTCTTGATCATGCGATGTAGGTTCATCATCTTGTGCTTGAGCATGATCCTCATTACCAACTTCTTGATCTTGATCAACTTGATCATTATTTGTGCATGGTTGGTCTTGACTTGAGGGAGCGAGGTTGATCTTGATCATTTTGCGGCTCTTGCGGTCTCACATCACCAATGGCCATTCTCTTGATTGCTTGTCTAGGAGCCTCAACATCTGCATTGTTAATAACAACTTGCTCCCCTTGAGAGCCGTTAGATTCATCAAATGTCACGTCTCGTGCAACTTCAACACAACCGGTAGTTTTGTTGAAAATACGATAGGCATGACAGTTTGATCCATACCCAAGCAAGAAACCTTCATCAACTTTGGGGAGAACTTTGAAGCCTTGGGTTTCTTGTTGAGCATGAAGCATTTGCTCCCAAAAACACGGAAATATGAGATATTAGGCTTTTTATCGGTTAGTAGCTCGTATGGTGTTTTCCTCAACGATCGATGGAGATACAACCGGTTGGAGGCATGACATGCGGTGTTGATTGCTTCGGCCCAAAAACGATCGGAGGTTTTGTACTCATCAAGCATGGTTCTCGTCATCTCTATGAGAGTGCGGTTCTTTCTTTCGGCCACTCCGTTTTGTTGAGGAGTGTAGGGTGCCGAAAACTCATGCTTGATGCCTTCCTCATCAAGGTACTCTTCAACTTGAGTGTTCTTGAACTCGGTACCATTGTCGCTTCTTATGGCCTTGATCTTTACTTCAAATTCATTTTGTGCTCTTTTTAAGAATTACTTGAGTACATCCTTCACTTCACCTTTGTCACACAAAAAGAATACCCACGTGAAGCGAGAATAATCATCAACAATGACAAGGCCATATTTTTTACCGTTAATGCTAATGTAGGCAATGGGACCGAAGAGATCCATGTGTAGCATCTCCAACGGTCTTGTTGTTTGTCACAATGTTCTTGGATGGATGTGGTGCTCCAACTTGCTTTCCGGCTTGACATGTATTGTAAATTTTATTTTTCTCAAAGCAAACATCCGTTAGTCCAAGGATGTGACCGCCCTTTTGGAGTTTGTGAAGATTTCTCATACCGACATGGGCTAGTCGTCTATGCCACAACCATCCCATGTCGGACTTTGCAACTAAGCATGTGTCAAGTTTTGCTTTATCCGCAGTAAAATCCACAACATAAAGCTTTCCTTTGAGCACACCCTCAAAAGCAATCGAGCCATCACTTCTCCTTGAGACAATCACACCCTTTGTCGTTGAACAAGCAATTGTAGCCCATTCCACAAAGTTGTGAGATAGATAATAAATTGAAGTCAACGTTATCCACAAGCATAACCTTTGAAAGCGAATGCGGAAAAGTTAAAGGAATGTTAACATAACCCAACACATATCCTTTTCCATTGTCTCCAAAGGTGATGTACTCATTTCTATCTTTGCTTGGCTCAAATGATTCAAACATTTTCTTGTCTCCGGTCATATGATTGGTGCATCCACTATCCACCACCCAAGATGAACCACCGGAGGAGTATTCCTACAAAACAATTTATGCTTTGTTTTTAGGTACTCAAACCTTTTTGGGTCCTCTAACATTAGTAACAAGTGCCTTGGGCACCCACACACAAGATTTGTGGATCTTGTTGCGTGGCCCAACATATTTTGCATAGACACGACCATGCTTGTTTCTCATTAGCACATAGGTTGCATCGAAATCATTAAAGAGAGGACAAGAGGGGTTAGGCACGTTAGTACGCAAATCACAAATAAGAGAAGATTTATTAGTGTTCTTGATTTGCTTCTCTTTCTTGACTTGCTTCTTTTGATATTCACCCTCCTTGGTGAACTTGATGAATTTGGTGCCATTTTTGTTGACTCTTGCATTGTTCTTGTCGTCTTGCTTGTAGCCAATGCCATCCTTCACATGTGGCCGTCTTGCATTGGTGTATGCACCTCTTGCATAATCGGCCTTGACATCATCAATGACCTTCAACTGTCTTTTGTGCTTGTTCTTCGAGCACTTGTACTTGCTTCTTTAAGTCATCAATGGTCTTGACATTTTTTGTGCAAGCTTCGATATCAACCTTGTGGCACCTAGCACATTCATTGCTAGATGAGGGGCAAAACAAAGATTGAGAGGAAGTAGTGTTACACTTAATTTCCACAAATTCCACTTTAAGAGAATTATGAGTCTTTTGCAAGACATCACATTTCTTTTGAAGTGACACATTTGTGACTTTAAGTGTCTCACTATCTTTTTCAACCACTTTGAGAGACTTCACCAAGTCCTCATTTTTCTTCCTCTCAACTTCTAGGAGCTTCTCAAGTTCAAGCACCCGTTGCTTCTCTTGAACAAGCATTTCCTCTTGTTTCTCAAGAAGCTCCCCTTGCCTCTCATTAGTCTCCTTTTCCTACTCAATGATGTCCAACAAGTCAAACATGTTAAGAATTTGAGAAATTTCCATTGACATTTACCTTGGAGCATTTTGCCATCATGCACTTGTACCCGGTGTCATCTTTATCATCCGTCAAGCATCCAAACAAGGAGGTGTTGGTCGGTGTGAGTCTAATTGTAAGTGATGCAATGCCTCCCTTCTCTTCATAGGATTCCGACTCGGAGGAGGAAGATGATTCATCGGAGTTCCATTGTTGCCCAATATGTGCTTCACCCCGACGGTACTTTCTATGCTTCTTGTACTTCTTGTCACCCTTCTTGTTTTGCTTGTTCTTGTAGTTCTCCTGGACACTCCGTCATGAAGTGACCTTTGTCTCCACAAATGTAGCACTTGTTTTTGGCTTTCCTTAATTTGCTCTTGTCTTGATCATTCTTCTTGAAGCTTCTTTTTGACATGAGCTTGTTGAACCTCTTTACAAAGAGAGCCATATCATCATCACTTTCATCATCGCTCTTCTCAACCACCTTCTTTTTCTTTTCTTGCTCGGCATTGAGAGCTAAATCACTTTTGCTCCCACAAGCTCGTTCCTTATCCTTAAGCAAAGCATTGATCCTATTTCCTTGATCAATTTGCTATTTTTGGGATAGCACCTTCCCAATCACTTCATCGGTGATGAAATATCTAAAGCCATCTTTGTCTCTTATGTTCGACACTATGTTGGCATCCCATGATTGCAAGGCTTGTAGCAACCTTCTATTGACATCCAAATCCGACACCTTTTCACCAAGTGCCCTTCTCTTGTTTACTATCCTCATCATTCTTTCATGTGCTTCTTTTGGCCCTTCTTCCGACCTCATGACAAAGTAGTTAAACTCTTCTCTAAATCCTTCTAGCTTAGACTCATTTACACTATCAATGCCCTCATGAACCAATTCAAGCTTCAACCAAATTTGATGAGCATCCTCCAATCCGGCTATCTTGTCATACTCGGCGAGGCTAAGTGCGAACACAAGAGCACTCGCCGATGTCACATTGCACCTTACATTGAACAAGTCTTGTGCGGTTGGCTTGCTTCTACATTCCCACAAGAATCCATTTTGAGTGACATTCCTCACATTTTGATGCATGGAATCCAAGTGTAGGAGCATCTTTGTTTTCTAATGATCAAAGTATTGAACATCGAAATAGGGAAGTTTTCCGGAGCCGGGTCCAATGTGCTCATCCTTTGGATCTTTATAGGTGTAGGGCATTTTGTTGTATTGCTTGGACACATCTCCATCCTTATCACCATCCTTATCCGATAAACCGCCATCACCGACTTCGATCGGTGGTTTTGGTGGAACTTCACCACTAACAGCTTGCATCTTTGTATTCCTTGTTGTTTGTCATCTTCAATCTTCAAGCGGTGAGGCTTCAACGAAGATACCCGCTCCGATACCAATTGAAAGTCGCCTAGAGGGGGTGGGGGTGAATAGGCGATTCTAAAAATTTCTACGAAATAAGACTAAGACGAAAACGTCAAATACCGGAACTTCCGGTGCATGGTGAAAATTACGAAATTAAACCCTACACAATTCTAGTGATTGCAAGAAGGAAAGCACAGACCCTATGCAATTCTAGGAATTTAAAGGTGCAAAGAGAAACTAACAAGCAACCTAGTAAAATAAACAACAAAGCGCTTAAGTAAAAAGAGGCAAAGACACAAGACACGGATTTTTCACCGAAGATCAAGTCCACCAAGGACTCTACGTCTCCGTTGAGAAAGTCCACCAAGGACCGGGTTTCTTTCAACCCTATTTCTCCCTCAAGTCACCACCAAGGTTGAGCTTGAGTTTTCCACTATCAAAGTCCCTTTCGGGAAGGGTAAAACAAACTTCTCGGACGTCACCACACAAGTTGGGAGCTCACGAGCACGCCTAGCCGTCTAGGAGCTCAAAGCTCCAAGAGTAACAAATCCAAATAGCAAACTTGACGGAAGTGAAGATGCTCAAGAATGGAATCAAGTCTCTCAATTTCTTGCTTAAAGTCTCTCACTCGAATCCTAGCTCAAAGATGGAAATTTTGCTTTTGGAGAGGATTTGAAGTGAGTGGAGTGTGGCTCAAGTGTATTGGAGTTCGAAATGTGCAAGAGAGAGTGAGTGAGGGGTGGAGTGTATCTTATATACCACAGCTCCAAAAAGAGCCGTTGGCATGTTTGAACCACCCGCACACGAACTTCCGATGGCATATCGGAACTTTCGGTATGGTCGGATTAGGGTTAGATCTAGATTTTCGGTCCGCACCGAACTTCGGTGTACCGAACTTCCGTACGTAGGTTTAGGGTTTGAAAACGGGGCCGCACCGGAGCTTCCGGTGTCCTATCGAAACTTCCGGTATGACATTTCGGAGAGCTCAAACTCTCGTTAGCCTACCGTAACTTCCGGTACTCAGAGACGAACTTCCGTCATGGCATTCCGGAGAGCTCAAACTCTCTGTTAGCATTCCGAAGAGCTTAAAGCTCTCCGAGTGCCTACCGGAACTTCCGGTGGGTCCCGAAAGAATAGGCTTGAGATGATTTTTCTTGGATTTTGTGAGCATCTTCATTCTTTGCCAAGATTGTGATTTGCTTCCCT
Source organism: Chloris gayana (assembly GCA_031894775.1). Taxonomy (NCBI): domain Eukaryota; kingdom Viridiplantae; phylum Streptophyta; class Magnoliopsida; order Poales; family Poaceae; genus Chloris; species Chloris gayana. The sequence goes on from JAUNZO010004934.1 coordinate 77,947, forward strand.
CTTTATAGTACGGCATCCCTATGACTCAAAGCAAAGATAAAACAAGAAGCTCAAGCTTTGAGATAGGTCTTCTCCATTTTCTTGTTTATTGCATTTCTCATTTCTTTTCTTCTTTTTGATCATACTTGCTATGCTTTCATGTTCTTTGGATGTTCACTACACACATTCTTATGAAAACATTAGTCAAATTTAATTGTATTGATATCAATCATCCAAAATAAAATGAGGGGACTAGATGCACTTTCGGGAGTAAAATCATAAAGTTTGAAAATGAGGGGTAAAATCATAATTGGCGTTGGAAGCAAAGGCAAGAATACAATAGCCCTTATCCATTAATCGCAAAAAAAAACAATAGCCCTTATCAAATAAGCTATTCCACAGGGAAAGCATAAAAGTCCTTTGTATAAGATGTAAAGAACAAGGGTCGATAAAAAGAATAATTAGTGTTGAGTTAGGATTTGGTTCTTCATTAGTACATAGCTTGATGTGATCTGGTATCGTACTGTCGTACGCTGGATTCTACTCTTGACATGAAAATCATTTTTTGTTTTGGTTTTAGAACAAAAAAAAGAAACCATTCGAGGCAGTGTCTGCATGGGACCGTCTGTTTTAATGGGCCTCAGCCTGTTTTTACATGAGACAAGTTCACTCTTTGAGCCCAGCCCGGCCCGCATATGGCCTTGTGGGGAGGTATAAATAACAGGGCGTCCCCACATGGCAGGCAGAAAGGCCTTGTTGTCTGCGTCGTCGTCTCTCTCCCTCCGCCACCTCCAATAGGAAGGAAGGAAGACCAAACCTCCTCCTCTTCCGCCGCCGCCGCTAGGGTTTAGAGCAGGCAGGATGTCTTCCAACCGTCGCCCCTACGGACGCGGCCCGCCCGTGACCGGCTACGTGCGCCGCGGCTCCAAGCCCCAGCCGGGGGCCCCGGTGACCCTGCGCAAGCCCGTCTTCACCACCGTCGACCAGCTGCGCCCGCAGACCCACGGCCACACCCTCGTCGCCCGCGTCATCAAGGCCCGCACCGTCCTCGACAAGCCGTCCCCGCTCGGCGGCCGCTCCCGCATCTCCGAGTGCCTCGTCGGAGACCAAACCGGCACCGTCCTCTTCACCGCCCGCAACGACCAGGGTCGGTACCTTTCTCTCGGACTGCTACTATGTCGTTCGATCCATTGCCGCAGATCTGCTTATTTACCTACTCTTATGTTAATCTAATCTATAATGTTACCACCAGAAGCACCCACCTGCATTGTATTCAGTTGTCTACTTACTGGCCATGGGTACCTCTAGTGTAGTTTCATGCCTCTCCATCCTTACTTGTGCAGCACTAATTTGTCTGCTTGATGCCAACAAAAGAAAACACACCTCTACCCAGATGACAGAAGAGACATGCAAAACATTCAATTTCTGGTAGCAAAACTGATGTCCACTCTGATGATTTAGGAACATGTGCTCTGTGATTTGTGATACATCACTATTGGTTACTAGGAATGGCTATATGGCTTACACATGTCTTTTCTTTGCCTTGTTCGCAGTTGATCTGCTGAAGCCGGATACCACAGTGATCTTCCGCAACGCCAGGATTGATATGTTCAAGGGGACCATGAGGCTCGTAGTTGACAAATGGGGGCGCATTGAGGTCACTGACCCTGCTGATTTCACAGTCAACGAAGACAACAACATGTCGCTTGTGGAGTATGAGCTGGTGAACGTCGTGGAGGAAGAGTAATTTTTTCTTATTTTCATGAGTTGGGTGGGGGCTGGGCTTCATTGTCATGCTCAGGCCCGTGGACATAGGATTTTAAGGCAGTAGGCTCCTTTTATCATCCATCCTGGTAAGCGATTGCGAGATTTTAAGACTTGAAGAAGTAGGTTATGTGTACAGCAGGCCCGACTGGTGCGTTCCGCTCTCGGTTATGCCATCATCGGATGCGTTTATGTTTGTGGGTGGCAAATTCATTGGCCAACCGGCCTGGTGAACCTATCTCTTGTCTGTTGGAGCTGCTGGTATAATTATGGTGATGGTGATGTTTTGATATTTCAAGCTGTTGTGCTTTGCATTGTGTGGTTGGTTGTTTTGAGGTGCTGCTGCTGTGAGTTTGGCTGTTGCATCATCGCATAATAGATTTGATTGACCCCCTGCTGAGAGGCCTGATAGCAACAGGTAACAAATGATTGGATTCATAGTCTCATACATAGCGATTTTGCTGGACACATGGACCTGGTAAACATAGCTCATTCTCTGATTTCTGAAGCTGCATCTATAAATGGATCTAGGTGGCGTAGAGTTGCCTAATGGAGTCCATCATGGCATCTGCGACGAGTTGGTTGGTTCTCTCGGTGGGATGGATGGCATCCCAGTAGAGGTACTTGGTAGGGTCTCGGCATGTTGCTCGTCCGCGGCATGTTTGGCTGATCTCAATCACCCCGGATCCACAGCATCCTCTTGAGACCTCGGACAGGCCTAACCCACACGGACAAGTAATAATAGATTGTAAAATTCAACGTGTGAGATGTAGAAAGAAGGCGCGGAGCTTACCAAACGTGTTAGGATCCGTTGTTGCGTCGTTTATGATTGTGTAGGCGTCGATGTAAGAAGTCCTGATCTGATTCTGGGAGTTTATGATGTTGAGTAGCTGAAGTAGCTTGGAGTTGAAGGACATGGCGAGCTGGTTTAGCCTGGCGTCGCATCTCTGGGAGCCCGTGCCGACGAGCGTTCGGACGATCGGTAAACAGCCCATGGGGGGCAGCCCAACGAAGATGAACCTCCTGCCTCCGAGCATGCTCATCACCTGGTTGGTGGTGGTCATGCTGAGGTTAATTAATAAGGTACTCGTCTGTTCTTGTACTTCATTTTTAGCCTACTCTCCATGTCTTTCAGATTGGAAGAAGGAGACGAGATTACCTGGGTGTAATTAGCGACGCGTGCTATGAGGTAATTCTCGTACGCCGCCGTGGTGATGGCGCTGGATCGGTTGGAGGCGAGGTAGGCAGAGAGCATGTCGTTGGTGCCGGTGCTGACGACGAAGGTGGCCCTGTTGACGAGTCGCTCTGCTCGCCTTGGTCCCAGCAACGTCCGGATCAGCAGCCTGTAACGGAACAGGTTGCGCACCTGGGCGCTCAACGACATGGCGTTCTAGCCAGCCAGCCAGCCAGGAGTAGGGTTATTTATTTATTTATTTATTTATTGATTGAGGGATTACATGATGGAAAGAAAAGAAGAAGAAGAAAAAAAGAAGAGACTTACTAATCTGTTTGCCGTGTTGTCGTCGTAGCCAGAGCCTCCCGACGCGAAGCTGACGCCCCTCCGGAGCTGGACCAGCCTCAGGCTTGGGTCCAAGAAGCCTGGAATGGTCCTTGCGATGCCAAGCCTCTCGGCTGCACCAAATTCCTAATTGCTTTGAGTCTCGAGAGGAGGAGGAGCCGAGGAGGGATGAAATGGGAAAAAAAAAAAAAATTTGTACGGACCGATCATGTCTGTTGCTAGGCGGCCATTGGTGAACCTGCCGGTGGGCCTCCTGCCGAAGAAGTTGAGGCCGTAGGGCAGGAAATTGGCCCTGGCCGTGGTCTGCAGGTGGTTGTTGTTCCCAGGATCGACGGTGGAGTCGCCAAACACCAGAAGCGTGTTGCAGCCAAGAGTGCGGTTCATGGTGGCTCCAACTCCTCCGGGCTCCTGCGGCGGTATCACCAGCCGCGGCGGCGCCGGATCATCCTTGGGCGGCGGCGGTCGTCGATGCGGTGGTCGCCGTGGCGGGGATGCCGCCGGGCCTGGTGCCTGTGGCTCGTCTGCCGGCGGCTGATCATCTGCCGGTGGCTCTGTGGCTGGAGCTTGTGCTGCTGCTGGTGGTGCTGCTGTCCTTGCGTAGTGCAGCTCCCCAGCAAGCAGCGCCACTGCTATGACCAGTGCAACACCGCCACGCCTCATTGCTCTCATCTGCAACTCTGCTTCTGCTTCTGCTTCTGTGAGTGAGGTCAGGCTAGTAGTGATGATATATACATACATGTGCAAGTAAGTGCAAAGGTGCATTGGTGCCAGTTAGGTGAGCACCGCGCGCTTCTTCTTTGTGTGGTGAGCATACAGTCCTTTGCGTTCCAAGATCAAGAACAAAAATAATCGATGAGCTACTGTATTCAGGTTTTGAATTCTCCTTGAAAATGCGTTGTGGATGTGGAGCTTGTCAGCTCTAGTGCTTCAGTAACATCTGGAAGGTGGTGCGGGGATTATTTCAGCAGCTAGACCAGAACTGTTATTTCAGCAGCTAGACCAGAGATGAATTGGCATTTTTTTTTCCTGCAGAAAAATAACTTGTCTGGTTTACTAGAATTTTCTTTCTGAGGAAGTGATAAGTCCAGACCAGTGATAATCTTGCAAGCTAAATAAAACGTGTGCTGGTGAAATTGCAAAGAATGCCGGAGAAGCAACAAACGGATGGCGGATCGGACGGTCCAGATGAGGATAGACATGGACAGTGGTCGCTGTTAGCCGATGGATGGATGGATCGAGAAGAGGCCAACACAGTCGCTGTAGCCTTGCTCCACTCGGAGTCGGAGTCTCCTCTGCCTTTCCTTCCCCTTCATCAAGAGCAGAGCAGAGAGTTTTCTTTTAAAAAAAAAAAGAGAGAGAGAAAAAAAGACAGAGCAGAGCAGAGCAGACGGCCATGGAGGTGGCGGCGGAAGAGCTTGGCTACCTGTCGGGCCTGGGCAACAGCTTCTCGTCGGAGGCGATCCCGGGGTCCCTCCCCGTGGGCCAGAACAGCCCACTGCTGTGCCCGCTGGGTCTCTACGCGGAGCAGCTCTCGGGCACCTCCTTCACCACTCCGCGCGCACGCAACCTCAGGACGTAATCAACCTCCTCCTCCGATCCTCCTCCGACGATCCTCCTCCGATCCTCCTCCTCCCGTAAAATAAAAGGGCTGCTCCATTTCAGGTGGCTGTACCGGATCAAGCCGTCGGTGACCCACGAGCCGTTCCACCCCGGGTGCCCACCAACGACCGCCTCCTCGCCGAGTTCGACCGCACCACCACCCTCGCCACGCCCACGCAGCTGCGATGGAGGCCCGCCGACGTGCCGCCCGACCCGCTCCTTGACTTCATCGACGGCCTCTACACCGTCTGCGGCGCAGGGAGCTCATTCCTCCGCCACGGATACGCAATCCACATGTCTCTCCCTCTCCTTGTCAACTTGTTCCTGCTAATGACGAATGCTCCATCATCACTTCATCTCTGCTGCCTACTAGGTATGCTGCCAGCAAGTCCATGGATGGATGCGCCTTTTGCAACGCCGATGGGGATTTCCTCATCGTTCCCCAGCAAGGAAGTAATTTTTCTTTTCTTTTCTTTTCTTGCTCAAACTCTATTGGCCATTGCTTTGTTCATGTGAACTAATCCAAGTCTAAGGAATCTCACCTGCTTGACAGACGTTTTTCCGATCCAGCCTCACAAGCACCAACCACCACCTATTCTTGTTGTATTGCAAGCCCCAAAACACTTGTAATTTGTTTTTGCTGTCCCTTTCAGTGTTCCACTTGTACATGCCCTTTTGTGCTACAGTCATCAATTACTTCTCTCTTAAATACTGTACAAAGACAGGCAACTCTCCTTCTTGTTCCATGAACAATAATAAAACCATCAATTGAGTATCATCCTCACTATTTGCCATGGTCTTGTTTCTTTTGCCATCAAGTCCAGGGTTGTCCATCACAACGGAGTGCGGAAAGATGTTAGTTTCACCCGGCGAAATTGTTGTCATTCCTCAAGGTTTTCGCTTTGCTGTCGACTTGCCCGATGGTCCTTCACGCGGCTATGTTTCTGAGATTTTTGGCAGCCATTTCCAACTGCCTGATCTTGGACCAATTGGTAATCTTTTCGACCACCTTCCTATAATACGCATCTCCATCAGAGAAAGCAAGAACCCAACTGGTTGTTGATTATTGATGCGCACCAGGTGCCAATGGTTTGGCTTCACCAAGGGATTTCCTTACCCCCACAGCCTGGTTTGAGCAGGCACACCGCCCTGGATACACCATAGTGCAGAAGTATGGTGGTGAGCTATTCACTGCCACACAGGATTTTTCTCCTTTTAATGTGGTTGCATGGCATGGAAACTATGTGCCTTACAAGGTAACAATGAAAATTTCAACAATGCCTTTCTTTTTTCGAAAAAAAAATCATGGCCTGATCTTCTTTTTCTCTCAGTATGATCTGAGCAAGTTTTGTCCATTTAACACTGTCTTATTTGATCACGGGGATCCGTCAGTAAACACAGGTGTGTGGTTATTATTTGTTCATAATGCAGCAATTAAAGATTCACATTTCGTGACACCTGCTATACTACTAATCTTTTCGATACACGCTGCTTGTTCAATTTTACAGTGCTAACTGCGCCGACTGACAAGCCTGGTGTGGCGCTGCTTGATTTTGTAATATTCCCGCCTAGATGGTTGGTTGCTGAAAACACATTCCGACCTCCGTACTATCATCGCAACTGCATGAGTGAATTCATGGGCCTCATCTACGGGATATACGAGGTACTCTTTCATACTTAGTACTCCCTCCGTCCAAGAATGTAAGGATTTGTTGACTTTCTCACTTCTCGTTTGACCATTCGTCTTATTCAAAATATTTATGCAAATGTAAAAATAAAGAAGACGTACTTAAAACATATCTACGAATAAAGTAAATTGTAACAAAATAAATAATTTTTTAACAAATGTTTTGAATAAGAGTATAAATGCTTACATTTGTGGACGGAGGGAGTAATACTATCTATACATAGTGAATTGAAGGACCAGCAGTTATGACTGAACGAATTTTGCAGGCTAAGGCTGATGGTTTCCTTCCTGGAGGCGCGAGTCTCCACAGCTGCATGACACCACATGGACCCGACACCAAGACGTACGAGGCAACAATCCGGCGTGTTGATGCCAAGGAGCCAGTGAGGCTTGAGGGCACATTGGCCTTCATGTTCGAGTCTTCGCTCATCCCCCGTGTGTGCCGATGGGCTCTCGATTCGCCATCTCGAGATCTGGATTACTACCAGTGCTGGATTGGATTGAAATCCCACTTCTCAGAGCATGAGAATGGAGCAGCAAAGTCAGATATGGACAGAAGGATTAGCAGCTTACTTGGGGTTTGTAGACTGTATTATGTAGTAGTAATCCTGTATGCAAATTCTAGGAATAATCTTGTGTCATGTGTAGTACAATTTACTTATGATAGCTAGGCATGTCCTATCCTATCCTGTGTGTGTATAATAACAGACAGTATGTTGCCTATGTAACGGCAACATCATGATATGACAGGGAAAATAATGCTAGCATGTGTAGCTAGTGGGTTCAGTCAGATGGTCACTTAGAGAGGAAAAAAGGAAGGGTTCAGTCAGATAACGGGGGAGCAATGAGATGCAGATTTTCCTCTGCTGTCCTTTGGTCTCCTGTGTACAAGGAGAAATTCGTCCATGTAACATGACAGTATTTATTTAGCTTCCCTGTCCGGGATTAGCTTAACAAAGCACACACACCACAATTGATAGTGATAGAAAGGGAGATGATAAGACAGAAGCAGGGGATGTCACGTCAAGAAGAGGGATTGGTGGACACTGCTGCCCAGAATTCTTGATCCTTTTCCAGGGCGGCCATGTGTTGCGGCGCGAGGACGAGCTCGGCGTCGATGCTCCCTCCGCCTTCCTTGCCCGGGTAGAGCGAGGTCTTGCCGTCGAACTTGTTGGCCCTGCCGCTCCTCGCGGCGATGGGCTGGCCCCATCCGAAATCGCAGGCGTACATGTCGAACCTCGGCGAGCTCCCCATCATGGTGCCGTTGGGGTCGAAGAACCTGGGCGTGTACACCATGGGCCTGGCAGTCCACTCCCTGACGCGCCTGCGGATGTCGGCGTCCGTGTGGGCCGCCACGGCCCGGCCCACCGCGGCCGCGGCCCAGCCGTGGCCGCGCTCGAGCAGCTCGGCGGCGCGCACGCCGGGGGCGGTGGCGATGGCGTAGATGGTGTTGCCGAAGTACTCCCTGGGGAGCGGGGGCGGAGGCGGCCGCGGTTGTTGATGGCGGCGCGGCACACGGTGTCCTGGTCCGTGAGCCCCCTGGCGCGGGTGATGCTCCGCCACAGCAGCGAGCTCAGCGCCTGGAATTTCGTCACCCCCTGGGCCCCCGCGGCGTCCCCGGCGGCCAGGAGCTCCTGCCTCGCTCGCTCCTTGAGCGCCTCCAGGGATGCCGCCGAGAAGTGCAGCATCTTCTCGCGCAGCGGCGGCTGAGGCATTCTCTCGATCAGCTCGGACACGTCGGCGTAGCCCTTGAGCACCACGGGGGCCGGCGGGCCATCGGCCGACCAACGCCTCAGCAACGGACAAGGTTGGGGATGGGGATGGGGATGATGAGGATGGACAAGGTTCCTGGCGATGCGGGCCCACGCGTTGATGAAATCCCAGAAGGCGGTGCCGTCGGAGAGCGCGTGGTTGTAGCCGAAGCCCAGGAACACGCCGCCATCCCGGACGAGCTCCGTCACCTGGATCGCCAGCAGGGGGCCTCGTGCCCGTCGTAATTCACCGCGCAGTCCAGCGGGAACAGGGACCGCACCACGCGGGGCACGTCATCGCTGCCCTTGTCGGGGATGATGTCGGCGATGGCGAGGCCGTCGGCGACGGCGTGCACCATCTCCACGCCCTGCCCGTCGCAGTCGATGGACACGGAGCACCCCGCCACGTTGCCCTCGCCGTCGCGGTGCTGCTCCGTCGCGAATCGCCCGGCCACGGGGTAGTAGGTGGCCAGGCACTCGACCAGCGCCGCCTCCAGGTGATCAACCAGATCGGGAAATGGCGGCGCCGCGAACAGCAGGCCCTTCTGGATGTACTCCGAGGACAGCATCGCCACGTCCCATGACGTCAGCGGGATGAGCTCGCGCGGCCGCGACGGTGGCTTCACACAACGCCGCGACACCACCGACACCGACGACGACATCCTCTCTCTCTCTCTCTCTCCCTCTCTCTCTCTCTCTCTCTTGGATTGGAGGAGGAAGACGCCAACCACTAATAATTTATACTACTAGCTAGGACTCATAGTAGTTGCTAGGGGTTTAGCCTTTGGAGCTTGGTTGCTGGGATCATCCATCCATATGCATTGCAGGCGTGGTCATCGGCGAATCATTCCTTCTTTCATCCCTAACTATAAAGTCCGTTGACATGGTCACCAAAAATCAACATATCATTCTTGTTTAAAATATATCAAACCAATACTTGAGTGGCCATAGAAAGGAGAAAATAACGGCGCGTTAGATGGATGGATGCTTTCGTGTAGAAAATTTAAGGAAACAGGGGATCCATTTTGACTGACTCTCTCAAGAGTAGGAGACTTGTTTGGTAAAAAAGAAAAGGTTAATGACTCGGTGGACACGTGCTTGATTAACTGTTTTGGTTGAATTGATTGATGGCACTCGCCACTCTCTCCTCTCTCTCTCTCTCAGTAGGTGCCTCCAAAGACAACTCAAATGTCTGGAGTCGAATCCTGCTGCTGTCCAATAAAAGAATTTGTATTTTTGTTATTATTAATTAACCAAAACTAACAAGTTGACACGATTAGTATCGGCCTGCATATTTGCATATTTGAGAACTACTAAATATCAACCTGAAGAAAGGTTTCTAGCTATGGATCTGAAAATGAATGTGAGCGCAAGGAGACAAAAGTGTGTGAATCGGTAAAATCTTCTTGTGGCGTCACGTCACAGGTGACGTACGGCTGCTAACAACACAAGCATTAGGAAATTTCCTAATAAGAAGTACTTTAGCAGCGCATGATTTCTCGGCAGTTCCCTGCTTCATGGGTCATCGCCACTTTATTATCATCCATCCATGGGTCCATCCAGGACTTGCTTCATTTTCAGTTCGGTTGTTCATATGTCACAGCTGCAAACGGAGACAATGTCAGGCCTGGTTCATTCCTTTTTTTGGGGGGTTAAGGAGTCGATAAAATAGCAGCAGGACAAAGCAAACCGCTGACCTTTACACACAGTAATTCACCTAGTGTGTGTATTGTTCAAAAGGAAAAAGAGTACTAGTAAAAGTAAGAATGCTGAATTCAATGTATAAGGAGAAAATGTCATTATCCCTTTACACCAATCAGCCCTCTGTATGTGGAAAGGAAAAACAAATGATATGGTCGATTTTCTTTAGCCAGTGAAGAAAAAACAAATAATAAACTAACTGGATGAATTTTATACTTAGTGTATGAAGAGGCAAACACTCAACGACCTCAATAATAAATAAAAAGGACTTTGTATCTTTTTATTTTACTTGGTAGTACTGTTAGCCCATACACTTATCTGGGCCTCCCGCTATTGGCCCATACACTTATCTGTTGGCCCATACACTTATCTGGGCCCATTCACTTATCCGGGCCTCCTACTAAGCCAACAGTGGAAGATCATGCACCAATTATGTAACAGCCCAAGTATTGTACTCGAAATTGTGTAATATAACTACTTGAATTTGGACGAGGTTTGAATCGATTTGGAGAATGATTGAACTTGTTTCGTTGGAGAGTTAAACCAAACAAAATCGAAAAGCTTTTTATTTGAATTTCCGGCGCTTGGGCCGAATCTCACCGCGCCGGCCCACTCTTCTTCTCTCTCCCCGCGGCCCGGTCCGGCCCGACCCGCGATCAACGGGGTCTTCTTCCTCCCCTTTCTCCCTTTCCAGCTCGGACCCGACCGCCGTGGACGCCGCAGCTGCCGCCACCTCGGACGCGCGTCGCGTAGCGGCTCCAAAGTTCACCGCCCCCTTCCCCTTTTGCCGTCTACAAATCCTCGAGCCGCCGCCGCCTCCTCTTTCTTCCTCAAACCCTAGCCGCGCCGCCGCCTGCGGTATTCCCTCTCGCCATGGGCGGAACTCGAAGCTTGGCGAGCTCGTGTGGATAAACGCGCGCGGCGTGAGACGCCGAGCGGCTGGTGCCCTTGGTTTCGCGAGAGCGGCCCTGGAGGTGGAGCGCGACGCTAGTGAAGTTTCAAGTCGCCGTCTTCTTCGTCTCCGACCATCATCTCCGGTGAGTCGCAGCCAAGCCCGTCACTTGTTCACGGCTTCCCTTCGCACGCTCTCCCTTCCGGCGCTAAGCGCGTGTCCTGTCGCCCCTTGGTTGCGGAGGGACAAGAAACGGCGTGGTCACCGTCGTCATCCGCGCGCCGTTCGTCGTCCGCCACCGTCCATCTCCGTCGCTCGTCGTCGCCAAGGCCCCGCCTTCTCCCCGAGGCTCCCTGGACCTTGCTAGTGAGTCACCACATCGTTTCCCCCTCCTTCTTCCTCTATTCATCGCGAATTGGCGCCTTCCGTCGTGTTCCGCCACCGCACCGCCATGGGCGACGGTGAGGTGTAGTCTAGGGCGGAGCTCATGTTCCTTTTCCGGTGCGGGAAGCTTCGTGGTCGTCTGCGGTAGCTCGTGCGCGCGCTAGATTGGAGAAAGCCCGAGGCTTTGCCGTGATTCGTGGATTTCCGTGGAGCCGCCGCCGCGGATCTCGTCGCCGGTGATGCTCCGGTGGTTCTTGTCGTTCGCAATTGGTCCCGTTAGCTTCGCACGGTCTTGTACTTCGTTTTGGTGTGGATGGGAACGAGTTTGGTGTGCTCGCGGGGCTTTCCCCTTGTCCGCGCGCCGCCGCGCAACTCCGGCGAGCTCCCGCCGTCGAGTCGTCGCGAGCTGGTCCCCGCGACCACCTCGCGCAGTGCGCGTCGCCGAGGGGAGCAGCTCGGTGCCCTTGGCGTCACCGCCGGCGAGCCGTAGCGGCCGGAAGGGCCGATTCCGGCAGCTCCCGTGGAGGAGCTCGGACGGCGCCGCCGGTTCCGGTGGCGCCGATGTGGCGGCCGACGTGTCGTGTTTTTCTGCCGACATGGCGCCACGTATCCCGTATTTCTACCAACGTGGCGCCGAGGTGTCGTCTCGCGTGGCGACAACGTGGCGACCACGTGGCGGAAGAATTGCCACGTGGTGCCGACGTGTAGAGAATTGGATCTGCGTGGCATCGATGTGGCATCGACGTGGCGCTGGCGTGGTGCCCGCGTGTCGGAGGATATTCCAGGGAATATTCCATTTCTTTTTATTGGATTTTCCTGAATTTCCATAATTCCTTTAATCTTTGGAAATTCATATCTTTTTCCTGGAGACTCGAGAAAATACGCGGTCGATTGCGTTGGACTCGTAGCGACGTTCTCTACGCGTTAGTGTAGCTTTCGGTCATATTCTAGTACCGTAATTTCCGTCGTTATTTCCGTACTATTTCCTATTGCCTCGATATGCGTGCCTAACCCCTGTTTCACGATACGTACGTCGGACGGAGCCGAGGAGTTCCGTCGAGCCGCGGTTTGAGGAGTTTCCGCCGGAGCAGCCGTACGAGTACCCCGACCCGGCACTGGGAGCAGCCCTATCCGGGCAAGCCGCAATCCTTGACCACTCTTGATCCTATTTAGTACTTGCATTAAATTGGACCATGCATGATTAATGGTTACTTGCACTTGTAGTTTACCTATGCCATACTGTGCTATCCTTGCCACTTGTTTGCCATAGGTTGTTCTACTGTTACTCGCATGCTTAGTACTTGCTTAGTTGCTTAATTGAACCCCATGATGACTATACATGTTTTTGTGTAAAATAAATTGTAGGTGTTTCTTAGGTGTCGAGTTTACGTACTAGATACCCTGTAGGGCCTTTTGCGGGGGCGAGTGTGTAGGTGGTTAGGTGCTTGGGAGACTTACGGGAGTCTCTACTTGGAGAGTACTGTTGCGGGTACGGTTGTGTAGGGGTCTTGGGCTATGGGACCCCTGTTGTGGTGACTCTTGTTGAGACTGTTGTTGTTGAGGAGAGGGATGGTGACTCGCCCGGCGGCTTAAGGACCGGTTCTTGTGCGTATGCCTCTCTTGGTCTTACTAGCATACCACGTGACTTGTATGGGCGGGCTGGATCATGATACTTAGCGGAGGAATGGGTGGCCCGCCGTGGTGTAGAGATTAGTGGTAGTGGGTGTTGGAGCGTTTGTCTCGACCCACGAGCGAGAGGATATCCCACCGGCCCGTGGTACGCCTTGTCACACCCTTCGGGACCTTCTTTTCCTATGTTGTGGTTAGAGGATCCCGGACACGAGGGACGGGCGCCACCCATTCGATGCTTTGAGGAGTGATCTTGTGAGTGTTGCTTTGCTTGGGCCACGACGGTGGTCTTTTGTTTGAGTACCTCTTCACGTGGGTACGGTTGCTTACTCTCTGCGAGAGATATATAAATCTATACGTATAGTCTAGCCCAAAGTATGGGCACTACCGAGAGAAATCCACTTGATTAGCATTTACTACTTCTCCCCTACGATAGGTGTTTTACTTCCGGCTTCGAGCTGTGGTCCCGTGGAGGTGTGCGGGACATAAAACTTGACCCTTGCGGGATTGTGTTGTTTCTGCAAGGCCACTTATAAAATTTGACTAATAATAAAATATGATTCACATAGACTTGAGGAATAATGCTTTAGGTGCTAGCCCTTGCCTTTCCTTGAACTATCCCAACATGCATACATTGTTGCTAGGTAGTTTGCGGCTTGCTTGAGTACGCGTAGTACTCACGGCTTTCCCACTATGTTTTTCGAGACGCCGTTGCCGAGGAGCCGGCCGAGCCGGTTGAGAGAGGCGACGAGGAGGAGTGACGGTCTCGCCTACACTCGAGTTGCTTGTGGGTATGGACTTCACTACGGTTCTTCACCGAGAGATGCTTTCGCTTTGCTTCCGCTTTGCTTCCGCTTCGCTAGACTTCTACCATGGTTTCGCGATGGCTGCGTGCCACGCTCTTGTACTCTTGAGATTGAGATTTATGCATAATAATAATGTACTTGGAGAATCTATTATCTTGCCTTGTTATTTCCTTTAATTTATGGTTTTACTTGTACTAACTTGTGTTGGATGTACGTGCCACACTCCTGGGAGTGGCAATGAGGTACAAAGGGTTCGGATTTCACGTTGGTGAAATTCGGGTCCCTCACGGTTGGTATCGAGCCATACTTGACTGTAGGAACGAGACCCGTAGAAAGCTGGACGTAACCATAAGGACAATATCTAGCTCTCTAATCTGCTATTCGTCTTTCATCAAACTTTGAAATCTGTCTCATCGTTTAAAGCTCTCAAAGTAAGATATGACTGAATGGATGATGCCTTTGTTGTGTTTGCATGGATAGATGATTTGCATACTAATCTGTTACTCATGAAGATTCTTTCAAGATTTGAAGAAAGTGTTGGATAACCCGTACTAATCGTTGGAATTGTGCCTTGTTAACGGATGCCGAGAGGAAGGGGTCTACACGTGCGGTTTGACCAGGCTGCGATGGAGGTGGACGACCAGCCCCCGGAGGTCGTGGGCGTGGTCGTGGTCGTGGCAGAGGTCGTGCCGCGCCCGCAGCGGCTGCGCGAGGCCGCGGTGCGAGAGGCCGTGGCCGTGGAGGAGGAGGCTGTGGGTGCTCGCGGCGAGAGGCGTGGTCGCGGTGGAGAGGCACCACCGGATCCCGCAGCTGGAGAGGCGGAGGGTGCCGAGCGGGAGGCACCGGGACAGCAGGAGGCTCCTGGGCAGCAGGAGGGCGGCGAGCAGCGGGAGGTACCACCACCACCTCCCCTGCTCGGACTCTCGCCGACGTGATGGCGAACCGGACCCACATCCTTGGAGGTCCGATGCGAGATGCTGCAGCAGCAGCGAGCAGCGGCAGCGGGAGCACCACGAGCGAGATCTTGCAGCAGCGGCAGCAGCCACGGCACGCGGGCCGCAGCCGGTCGACTTGAGGAAGGAGGCCTTCCGCAGGCTGCAGCCAGAGACGTTCTCTCACCGCACCGACCCCTTGGACGCCGACGGCTGGCTCGGGACGGTGTCCAAGCAGCTGGTGATGATGGACTGCATCGACGGCGAGTGCGTGTCACTTGCTACCTACTTGCTCGGAGGCGCAGCCGGCGCGTGGTGGGACACTTACGTGACCAACCACCGGGACCCGAACAGTATCTCTTGGGATGAGTTTGAGCAGGAGTTCGAGCTCGGCACATCCCCAAGGGAGTGATGGACGGGAAGGCGGCCGAGTTCCGTAACTTGAGGATGGGATCCATGGGAGTGCTCGAGTACTACCACGGGTGGACTGAGCTGTCCCGCTACTCACCTCGTGACGTATCCACTGAGCGAGGACAAGATCTACTACTTCAAGCGGGGTCTCAAGGCTGAGATTGGTCCCCACGTGGCGGGGTGCTCTACTGCGAAGGAGCTAGTGGACAAGGCTATTGAGGTTGAGGACAGCATCGAGAGGATCGGGAGGGTTGAGGCACACAAGAGGACGGGAGGACAGCTAGACCGTTACGGAGGTCGGCGAGAGGCCGAGGTTTGTTGGGCAGCAGCAGCGGTTCACTCGCCCACCACGAGGGCGGTTTGGCAGCTCAGGGCGAGAGGCGGTTCGCACCGCGGGTCGGCGAGTACCGGCGTGCTCCAGCACCACGGCGAGTCCGGGTGGAGGCCCCCGAGCGGTGGGATGCCCTTCGCCAACGGGTGCTTCCGGTGCGGTCAGCCGGGACACAAGTACTACGCGTGTCCCAACATGGGTCGGAGAGCTCCTACTACCTACACTACCCCCGAGGCCGGCAGCACGGCCGCCGCGGCAGCAGCGGTTCCGCGGTGCCCCACGCCTGTGCGATCGGCAGCCGGACGGCGGCCGCAGCGAGTGCCTCTCGTGCTAGACTTCACCACCTCACGGTTGAGGATGCACGGCGAGCGCCGGACGTCGTCCTTGGTGAGTTTACGGTTAACTCTGTTTAGCTTCGTTCTTTTCGATGCTGGTGCGACTAGATCGTTCGTGTCTTCTGCGTTCGTTGCGAAGCTTAAGATTCCTCGTCGTCTTGCTCGATTTTCCTGTGCTCGCTATCTCTCCACTTGGTACTTCAAAGTGTGTGACGGGTTGCCGTCGAGTTCAGATCTTGATTGAGGGTGTTCGGTTCTTGGCTGATTTGGCTCTCTTGCCGTCTTACGGGATTGAGGTGATTCTTGGGATGGATTGGTTGACCAAGAACAAGGGGGTGATTTATTGTGATGAGCGGATTGTGACCTTGGTGAACCACCGAGGAGTGGCTGTGTGTTTCACACCGGTTGCTCCCAAGTTGCCGGCACAGCTTTGTCACTTGCGGGGTTTGTCACTTGAGCGGATACCCGTGGTTTGTGAGTATCCCGAGGTCTTTCCGATGATTTGCCGGGGCATCCACCGAGATAGGGATGTTGAGTTTGTGATTGATCTTCTTCCTGGCACGGCCCCTATTGCTAAGAGGCCGTATCGCATGTCTTCCGATGAGTTGGTGTTGCTTAAGCGGGAGATTGATGATTTGTTGAGTAAGGGGTTCATTCGCCCAAGTGCCTCACCTTGGGGATCCCCTGTTCTGTTTGTGAAGAAGAAGGATGGTGCGACGGGATGTGTGTTGACTATCGTTCTTTGAACGAGGTCACCATCAAGAATAAGTACCCCTTGCCGCGGATTGATGATTTGTTTGATCAGTTGAAGGGTGCAAAGTATTTCTCCTCCATTGATTTGAGATCCGGCTATCATCAAATGAAAATCCGCGAGTGTGACATTCCTAAGACTGCCTTCGTGAGTAGGTATGGAT
This sequence comes from Chloris gayana, assembly GCA_031894775.1. Taxonomy (NCBI): domain Eukaryota; kingdom Viridiplantae; phylum Streptophyta; class Magnoliopsida; order Poales; family Poaceae; genus Chloris; species Chloris gayana. Next base: position 94,581 of record JAUNZO010004934.1, read on the forward strand.
CTTTGTTACCGCTTTGTCAATTCCGTTGTTATCTTTCTTGCATGATCGCCCTTCCTTGAATTTTGCTTCTTATCTATTCCCGGACGGGTATGGGCAGTTCGAGTTCATTGTTGCTTCCTTTGGCTTGACCAATGCCCCTCCCTACTTCATGAACATGATGAACAAGGTCTTCATGGCAGAGTTGGATAAGTTTGTGGTGGTTTTCATTGATGACATTCTTGTGTACTCAAAGTCTGCCGAAGAGCATGCACATCACTTGAGGGTTGTCTTGGAGAGGTGAAGGAGAATCGGTTGTATGCCAAGTTCAGCAAGTGCAGGTTCGGCTTGAGGAGGTGGCTTTCCTAGGGCATGTCATCAATGCCAAGGGAGTGTGTGTGGATCCGGGGAAGGTTCGGACGGTTGTGAGTTGGCCGTCACCGCGGTGTGTCAAGGATGTGAGGAAATTCTTGGGGATGGCTGGATACTACCGTCGCTTTGTTGAGGATTTCTCTCGGATAGCTCGTCCCATGACGGAGCTCTTGCAGGATAAGGTTACCTTTGAGTGGACCCCGGAGCGTGAGAGGAGCTTTCGGGAGCTCAAGACTAGATTGACCACCGCACCCGTGCTCACTTTGCCGGATCTTAGTCGGGACTTCCGGGTGTATTGTGATGCTTCCACTCATGGGATTGGTTGTGTGCTCATGCGAGAACGGGAAGGTTGTGGCTTATGCTTCGAGGCGGTTGAAGACACATGAGAAGCACTATCCCACTCATGATCTTGAGCTTGCAGCGAGTTGTTCATGCTTTGAAGATTTGGAGGCACTATCTTATTAGTGGCAGATGTGAGATTTTCACGGATCATAAGAGCCTCAAGTATATCTTCACGCAGTCGGAGCTGAACATGAGGCGAGAGGAGATGGCTCGAGTTGATCAAGGATTATGATTTGAGCATCAACTACCATCCTGGCAAGGCCAATGTTGTTGCGGATGCGGCTGAGTCGCAAGGCCTATTGCACTTCTCTCATGACGAGTCGGTCGGAGGTGTTTGAGGAGATGATGAGGGATGGAGTGGAGCTCATTCCTGAGGGCTATCTCTATGAGTTGAGGATCACGAGTCTTCTTGGAGATCGGATCAAGAGAGAAGCGAAAGGTTGACGAGTCTTGTGGAGTCAATCAAGGAGAGAGATAAAGGAGGATAAGGCACCTGGGTTCGAGTGGATGGTGATGGTGTACTTTGGTACAAGGATCGGATTGTGGTTCCTGGAGGTGCGGGGATTCGAGATGAGATCTTGCGAGAGGCTCATCTGTTCTCGCTACTCGATCCACCCAGGGAACACAAAGATGTATGAGGATCTCCGTACCGAGTTTCGGTGGGAAGGCATGAAGAGGGATATTGCTCGGTTTGTGGGGATGTGTGACATTTGCGGGAGGGTCAAGGCGAGCATCGGAAGCCAGCCGGTTTGCTCAAGCCTCTTGAGATTCCTATGTGGAAATGGGAGAACATCAGCATGGATTTCATTGTTGGACTACCTCGCACGCCGAAGGGTCATGATTCCATCTGGGTGATTGTGGATCGGTTCTCCAAAGCCGCTCACTTCGTAGCCGTCGGGACAGACTACCGTGTGGAGAAGCTTGCCAAGTCTGTACATTGATAACATTCCGAGACTACATGGGGCACCTCTCACCATTAGTATCGGATCGTGGTTCTCGGTTTGTGTCTAAGTTACGGAGGAGTTTGCATGCAGCTATGGGCACTCACTTGGACTTTAGCACAGCTTATCACCCTCGGACGGATGGTCGGACAGAGCGGCTGAATCGGACCTTGGAGGATATGTTGAGAGCTTGTGTGCTCACCTACAGCAAGAATTGGGAGGAAAGCCTGTCGTTTGCCGAGTTCTCTTACAACAACAGCTACCGGGCAAGTCTCTAGATGTCTTCTTCGTTTCTATCTTTTAACTTCCTTCACTCTCGTTTCCTTACGATTCCCTATCTTCTATCAGGCAAGCATCAAGATGTCACCCAATGAGCTCTTGTATGGGAGGAAGTGCAGGACACCTCTCATGTGGGCAGAGGTTGGAGAGAGGTCTTTCTATGGACCGGATCTTGTGAGAGAGGCTGAAGAAAAGGTTGAGCAAGTGAGAGAGCATATCCGAGTTGCTCGGAGCAGGCGAGAAGAGCTATGCGGATAAGAGGAGGAGACCTTTGGAGTTCTTTGTTGAGGACTATGTCTATCTCAAGGTCTCTCCACTTCGTGGGACTCGCAGATTCCACGTGCGTGGCAAGTTGGCACCAAGGTTTGTTGGACCTTTTCGTGTGGTGAGGAGGATTGGAGATCTCGCCTACCGGCTTGAGTTGCCGGGACACCTTGCCGGAGTGCATGATGTGTTCCATGTTTCGCAGCTCAAGAAGTGTCTTCGTGTGCCGGAGGAGCAGGTTGCACCGAGAGGTGTTGGATCTGCAGGACAGTCTTGAGTACTTGGAGTATCCTGTCAAGATCTTGGATGTGGCTTTCAAGGAAACACGGAGTCGCAAGATCAAGTTCCGCAAGGTGTTGTGGAGTAACCACACCGAGCGAGAGGCCACTTGGGAGATGGAGGATAACTTGAGGAAGGACTTCCCTCACTTGTTCGAGGATGAGGAGTGAAATCTCGAGGACGAGATTCTTGTAAGGGGGAGTCCGTAACAGCCCAAGTATTGTACTCGAAATTGTGTAATATAACTACTTGAATTTGGACGAGGTTTGAATCGATTTGGAGAATGATTGAACTTGTTTCGTTGGAGAGTTAAACCAAACAAAATCGAAAAGCTTTTTATTTGAATTTCCGGCGCTTGGGCCGAATCTCACCGCGCCGGCCCACTCTTCTTCTCTCTCCCCGCGGCCCGGTCCGGCCCGACCCGCAGTCAACAGGGGTCTTCTTCCTCCCCTTTCTCCCTTTCCAGCTCGGACCCGACCGCGCGTGGACGCTCGCAGCTGCCGCCACCTCGGACGCGCGTCGCGTAGCGGCTCCAAAGTTCACCTGCCCCCTTCCCCTTTTGCCGTCTACAAATCCTCGAGCCGCCGCCGCCTCCCTCTTTCTTCCTCAAACCCTAGCCGCGCCGCCGCTCGCGGTATTCCCTCTCGCCATGGGCGGAACTCGAAGCTTGGCGAGCTCGTGTGGATAAACGCGCGCGGCGTGAGACGCCGAAGCGGCCGGTGCCCTTGGTTTCGCGAGAGCGGCCCTGGAGGTGGAGCGCGACGCTAGTGAAGTTTCAAGTCGCCGTCTTCTCCGTCTCCGACCATCATCTCCGGTGAGTCGCAGCCAAGCCCGTCACTTGTTCACGGCTTCCCTTCGCACGCTCTCCCTTCCGGCGCTAAGCGCGTGTCCTGTCGCCCCTTGGTTGCGAGGGACAAGAAACGGCGTGGTCACCGTCGTCATCCGCGCGCCGTTCGTCGTCCGCCACCGTCCATCTCCGTCGCTCGTCGTCGCCAAGGCCCCGCCTTCTCCCCGAGGCTCCCTGGACCTTGCTGGTGAGTCACCACATCGTTTCCCCCTCCTTCTTCCTCTATTCATCGCGAATTGGCGCCTTCCGTCGTGTTCCGCCACCGCACCGCCATGGGCGACGGTGAGGTGTAGTCTAGGGCGGAGCTCATGTTCCTTTTCCGGTGCGGGAAGGTTCGTGGTCGTCTCGCGGTAGCTCTGTGCGCGCTAGATTGGAGAAAGCCCGAGGCTTTGCCGTGATTCGTGGATTTCCGTGGAGCCGCCGCCGCGGATCTCGTCGCCGGTGATGCTCCGGTGGTTCTTGTCGTTCGCAATTGGTCCCGTTAGCTTCGCACGGTCTTGTACTTCGTTTTGGTGTGGATGGGAACGAGTTTGGTGTGCTCGCGGGGCTTTCCCCTTGTCCGCGCGCCGCCGCGGCAACTCCGGCGAGCTCCCGCCGTCGAGTCGTCGCGAGCTGGTCCCCGCGACCACCTCGGCGAGTGCGCGTCGCCGAGGGAGCAGCCTGGTGCCCTTGGCGTCACCGCCGGCGAGCCGTAGCGGCCGGAAGGGCCGATTCCGGCAGCTCCCGTGGAGGAGCTCGGACGGCGCCGCCGGTTCCGGTGGCGCCGATGTGGCGGCCGACGTGTCGTGTTTTTCTGCCGACATGGCGCCACGTATCCCGTATTTCTACCAACGTGGCGCCGAGGTGTCGTCCTGCGTGGCGACAACGTGGCGACAACGTGGCGGAAGAATTGCCACGTGGTGCCGACGTGTAGAGAATTGGATCTGCGTGGCACCGATGTGGCATCGACGTGGCGCTGGCGTGGTGCCCGCGTGTCGGGGGATATTCCAGGGAATATTCCATTTCTTTTTATTGGATTTTCCTGAATTTCCATAATTCCTTTAATCTTTGGAAATTCATATCTTTTTCCTGGAGACTCGGAAAAATACGCGGTCGGTTGCGTTGGACTCGTAGCGACGTTCTCTACGCGTTAGTGTAGCTTTCGGTCATATTCTAGTACCGTAATTTCCGTCGTTATTTCCGTACTATTTCCTATTGCCTCGTTATGCGTGCCTAACCCCTGTTTCCCGATCCGTCCGTCGGACGGAGCCGAGGAGTTCCCGTCCGAGCCGCAGTTTGAGGAGTTTCCGCCGGAGCAGCCGTACGAGTACCCCGACCCGGCCTGGGAGCAGCCCTATCCGGGCAAGCCGCAATCCTTGACCACTCTTGATCCTATTTAGTACTTGCATTAAATTGGACCATGCATGATTAATGGTTACTTGCACTTGTAGTTTACCTATGCCATACTGTGGTATCCTTGCCACTGTTTGCCATAGGTTGTTCTACTGTTACTCGCATGCTTAGTACTTGCTTAGTTGCTTAATTGAACCCCATGATGACTATACATGTTTTTGTGTAAAATAAATTGTAGGTGTTTCTTAGGTGTCGAGTTTCTGTACTAGATACCCTGTAGGGCCTTTTGCGGGGGCGAGTGTGTAGGTGGTTAGGTGCTGGGAGACTTCGGGGAGTCTCTACTTGGAGAGTACCTGTTGCGGGTACGGTTGTGTAGGGGTCTTGGGCTATGGGACCCCTGTTGTGGTGACACTTGTTGAGACTCGTTGTTGTTGAGGAGAGGGATGGTGACTCGCCCCGGCAGCTTAAGGACCGGTTCTTGTGCGTATGCCTCTCTTGGTCTTACTAGCATACCACGTGACTTGTATGGGCGGGCTGGATCATGATACTTAGCGGAGGAATGGGTGGCCCGCCGTGGTGTAGAGATTAGTGGTAGTGGGTGTTGGAGCGTTTGTCTCGACCCACGAGCAGAGGATATCCCACCTGGCCCGTGGTACGCCTTGTCACACCCTTCGGGACCTTCTTTTCCTATGTTGTGGTTAGAGGATCCCGGACCGAGGGACGGGCGCCACCCATTCGATGCTTTGAGGAGTGATCTTGTGAGTGTTGCTTTGCTTGGGCCACGACGGTGGTCTTTTGTTTGAGTACCTCTTCACGTGGGTACAGTTGCTTACTCTCTGCGAGAGATATATAAATCTATACGTATAGTCTAGCCCAAAGTATGGGCACTACCGAGAGAAATCCACTTGATTAGCATTTACTACTTCTCCCCTCGATAGGTGTTTTACTTCCGGCTTCGAGCTGTGGTCCCGTGGAGGTGTGCGGGATATAAAACTTGACCCTTGCAGGATTGTGTTGTTTCCTGCAAGGCCACTTATAAAATTTGACTAACAATAAAATATGATTCACATAGACTTGAGGAATAATGCTTTAGGTGCTAGCCCTTCCCTTTCCTTGAACTATCCCGACATGCATACATTGTTGCTAGGTAGTTTGCGGCTTGCCGAGTACGCGTAGTACTCACGGCTTTCCCCACTATGTTTTTCGGACGCCGTTGCCGAGGAGCCGGCCGAGCCGCTTGAGAGAGCCGACGAGGAGGAGTGACGGTCTCGCCTACACTCGAGTTGCTTGTGGGTATGGACTTCACTACGGTTCTTCACCGGAGATGTTTTCGCTTTGCTTCCGCTTTGCTTCCGCTTCGCTAGACTTCTACCATGGTTTCGCGATGGCCTGCGTGCCACGCTCTTGTACTCTTGAGATTGAGATTTATGCATAATAATATTGTACTTGGAGAATCTATTATCTTGCCTTGTTATTTCCTCTAATTTATGGTTTTACTGTACTAACTTGTGTTAGATGTACGTGCCACACTCCTGGGAGTGGCAATGAGGTACAAAGGGTTCGGATTTCACGTTGGTGAAATTCGGGTCCCTCACAAATTATCAGCAAAATGGAAAGAAAGGTTTCTTCTACAAGTGTCTTCCTAGCTTTAGCTGGCAGAGTAACTTACATTAACTCTGCAGGTGAGATCAATGCCCATATATGCTATGTGTACTCTTAAACTTCATGTAACAGTGGTTGATCATATGGACAAGTTGTGTCGAGGAGCCATTTGGAGAGGAAGAGAGATGGATGCAAGAGGCAAGACCTTAGTTGCCTGGAATAAGTGTACAATACCAAAGGAAAAGGCTGGGCTTGGAATAAAAAACATAAAGCTGCAAAATGAAGCTCTATTGATAAAACATCCATACAAATTTTATAACAGGAAAGATATACCTTGGGTCAATCTAGTATGGAACCAATATTATCGGAATGATCGGGTTCCTCGTGAAACAATGGCCAAATGCTCCTTTTGGTGGAAGGACATCATGTCATACTCGACCATTTCGGAGGAATAGCTACTTGTCAAACAAGGGATGGAAAAACAAGTAATGCTATGGCATGACATATGGGATGGAAACATCATGCATCAACAATTGCCAAGACTTTATTCCTTTGCTAAGAATACAAAGATCTCCTTAGCAGCGTACAAAGCCAACCCAACAGTTGAGGAACACTTTCACCTCCCATTGAGCCCGAGGCTTTTTCACGAGCTACGGACACTAAATCAATTAATGGAGAATTCTCAATCGAACAATCACCAACGGATCGATCGGTGGAAATACATCTCGGGGTCTAATATTTATAAAACAACAAAGTTTTATATGATCCCATTCCCGGCCTTAAGACCACCACAAGCTTTCAAATGGATATGGAATTCCAAATGCTCCAAGGAAATTAAAGTCTTCACTTGGCTTCTATTCATGGACAGATTGAACACAAGGAACATTCTTAGAAGCGAAGAGGACACCAATTCAGGGAAACAATTACAAGCTGTCAAACATGTGACGGAGGCACAAGAAGGGACTGCCTTCCATCTATTCTTTGAATGTGAGTACGGTGAAAGTTGTTAGGCCAAAATGGGCATACACCGGCAGATCGATCTAGAGTTCTTTACAATGATGGAACACAACAAGCACAACTTTGCAGCTCCTTTCTTTATGGAAATTTTCATCGTAGCAGCCTGGCATATTTGGAAGCAACACAATAGGTTGATCTTTGATGGTATTCAACCAACCCTACGAGTCCTGGTGGTTGGCTTTCGAGGAAGAAGTTTCTCTTCAAGTCCATAGAATTAAACCTGTAACTAGAGATAACATTTTGTCCTGGTTAGATCTAGTAGGCTAACTTTCCTTTTCTTGGGCTCTTGCCCTGTACACCTAACCTTTGTAACCTGTTTTTTTAAGTTATAATGGAAATCAACAATGGGAGTCTCTCCCATTGTTTTCACTTCAAAAAAGAGAGGAAGAGGAGTGAACAAATAAGATAATCATGACGTACAAATTAAAAAGTGGCGATTGTGGGCATCCCATCCATACTCGTGTATACATGATCAAGTAACAGTCCTTCGTAGACCCATCAAATTAACCGACCACCCGATGGAACTACAATCGTCACACCTCACTACCTCGAATCCGCCCAAATGCATGGCAGATTTGATATTCGTTGTGGCAGATTTGGTGGTTGGAGGTCCTTTGGTGGATTGGCATCTTTTGGACTTTGGTGGTTTTGATTTAACTCAAGCTTGCGTATGATACTTTGAGCACACATTTTCTGCATGAAAGACTAATTCATCCCTCTTTATAGTAATGGCAAACCTAGACTCAAAGAGCTAAGAATCTATTTTGAAGCTCCGCTTTGGGTCTATCTTTTTGCATTTGTATGAGGGGCTATCAATCTTACTTTGTGGGTTAGTAAACTTTGATATCCCGTACATTAGCTCAATAAACCATTAGTCACTTTAATTATTTGTCATTTACCATCAAAACCCAATAGAGGGCCTAGTTGCATCTTCAACGACGAGGTCGTCGCAAGAAGAAGCCGCGGAGGAGACAAAAGAAAAAAACGAACCGGTACGCATTGTAAGGAGTGGCGAGCGGGTAATTTTCATGAAAATATCGATCCCACGACCGGTAGAAGCACCTCTATGGCCCTGTTTTCGACAGTTGTGGGCCGAAGCGCTTCTCTCCAAAACCAATTTTTTATGGAAGTAGCTGCCCACATAATCACGTCGAGCCAAACGGATCGATTCCGAATCACTTCCAAATCGCAGTGACCAGCAGTGAAAGTTGCCTAGAGAGGGGGGGTGAATAGGCAATTCAAAATAATTTCGAAAAACACAACACTAAACAAGCGATCAAACCGGAAAGCACGAAACTTCCGTCCCTCCTAGGGAAAATAAAGAATCTAAAGAGATGAGATCGAGATCTCACAAATGTGGTTGAATACAATACTTCCTTGATCGATGACAAGTGTTCCACCCGCAAGAAAAGTAAATCCACACACCACACACGTAGATCGGCCACAAGCTTTCGCAAGAGAAACAAGAACAAGGAAACACAAACAAGAACAACACAAGGGAGACACAAGATTTGTTAACCGAAGTTCGGACCCCTCACAAAGAGGTTCCTACGTCTCCGTTGAGGAGCTCACAAAGAGCCGGGTTTCTTTCAACCCTAATCCTCCCAAGCAACCACAAAGGTCAAACTTGGTTTCCTTCTTCTTCTTCTTGGTTGATTCCTTTCCTTTCGGAGGCGAATCACAACATTCACAAACTTCCTTAGACTCACCACAATCTTGAGAGCTCTAGGGTGACACCTAGCCAATCTAGGAGAACAAATCTCCAAGAGTAACAAGTGAAGTAGGGTTTGCTTGCTAAGGGAAGATGTGCTCAAGGTTAGGGTGATGCTTCTCAAGCTTGGGTTTGATTTTGGACTCTCACAAATGGTTTTGGGATCACAAGAAAGATGAGAGAGAGGTGAGAGCAAGTGCTTGAGTGAGATGTGAGTGTTCAAAAAGCACCAAGCACCTTTGCTCATGGGTTGGTCAAAGCTATATATAGGAAGAGGCCAAAAGAGCCATTGGGAAGTGTGAAAAGGTGGTTTGACGGAACTTCAGTGACATCACGGAACTTCCATGAGATTTGACCTAGGGCACGAACAAGTTGGATGGAACATGGAAGTTCCGTCCTATTCTCTCTCGGAAACAATCGACGGAACTTCCGTGGGCTTCACGGAACTTCCGTCGAGACTTAGCCGCTTCACAACTTCCAAGGACGGAACTTGCAAGTTCCATCCTGCACTCTCTGGAACCACGCGAGGAGATGACGGAAGTTCACGGAACTTCCGTGAGTTCCGGTTTTTGTGGGTTGGCTTCTTTTGAACTTTTGGTGGATTTGATTTTATCCAAGCTTGTGTATGAAACAAAGAGCACATATTCCCTACAACAAAGACTAATTCACCCCTCTTTATAGTTTTGGCATGTCTAGACTCAAAGAGATAAAAAACTAAGAGACACGCTCTTGAGTCCATCTTTCAACTTTTTGTATGAGGGGCTATCAATCTCATAATGTGGGATAGTCAACTTAGTTATCGTGCACATTAGCTCAATTAACACATTAGTCATTTTAATTCTTTGTCATTTATCACCAAAAACCACTAGGGGGCCTAGTTGCATCTTCGACGGCGCCGTAGGCTCGGAGCTCCCCGACGCGGCAAGGCCGGAGCTCGGCGCGAGGACGTGAACGGAGCTCCCCGACGCGCCATAAGGCTAGAGCCGGGGCGGGGACACGAGACGGAGCTCCCCGACGTGCGGGCGACGACGGATCTCCTCCGACACGCGGCGAGGCTCGGAGCTTGGGGCGAGGCGCGCGAGCGACGGCGGCCGACCGGGGCTCGAGGCGAGGCGTCGGGTCGGGGACGAAGGAGGAACTCGGGAGGTGAAAATCGCACCGCTTTTCCCCGAGCACCGTTTTTACCGATTCCGCGTTGCGGTAGAAAAGTGACCTTCAAAATAAACTAATGCTTTTTAGATATGATTGAATATTTGCTTAATTTATAGTGTAGCTCTGTGAGTCATGTGTTGTCGAGTTACAATGTCGAGTTTTTACTTTCAGTTAGTAGTCCAATTAGAGTCAATTACTTGATCCTTAAGTTTAGGAGTTATGGAGTCCGATCGAGTCTTTGACTCGATCCTAGAGGTCGTGTGTTTCGGTTCCTGAGGATTCAATACAAAACTTACATGGAGTATTGAGATTTTAACACCGATGATTCATGATCTTTCTTGGGCCTTCCACTTGGATTACCTAATTTTCAAGGTTAGCTTGCCTCTGTTCGTTGTCTTTCGCCTCCTCTTTTGATGAATTTTCTTGAGTGCCAGCAGCGACAGGGATATGCTTTTTAATGATCACCGCTAGCTAATCAAACTTACTATTCGGTTATTCATGAAATGCTTGAATGCTTGTTCTCGGTGATCAAACTTTCACTATTCTTATTTTTTGCGGGTTGAACAAGACTGCCCGGATGCAAGGGCAAGGACCATCTTACGGGTTGAATAAGGCTGCCGAGAGGCAAGGGCAAGGACCATCTTACGGGTTGAACAAGGTCGTCCAGAGGCAAGGGCAAGGACCATAATGTATAGAAAGTTAACAATTAAGATCTGTGCACTTTGGTGTTGGACATGTATGACAGAGGCAAGGGCAAGGACCATAATGTATAGAAAGTTAACAATTAAGATCCGTGCACTTTGGTGTTGGACATGTATAATCATACCATTATCTCATTGTGTAATGCATTCCTCATTTTATCCTCATTGGTAAGTTGAACTTTCATTTGAGCAACTTGATCGTCAAGTATATGTAGATTAAATGATGAGCGATTAAAAAATTAAATAAATAACATATTTATTTAAAAGGTTATATTTATAACCTTTTTCTGTCCTCGTTCCACTTCTCGTTCCGCGACAAGTTTTTCTCGTTCCGCGTCAAGTTCTTTGACTAATGCTTCAACACGAGTATTAAGTCCCTGCATCGTGTTACTCTCTATGCGTGTAAAGACACATTTAGTTATACAATGAAAACACAAATTCTATGCATGGCAATATCACAACAGTTTCTAATCTAAACACTACTTATTTCTAGTAGTTTGATAAAGATGATCAATAATAATATCATTTCACACATGTTTAGATAAATAATATAGGCAGGTTAAATTGCATGGAACAGGATATTTTCTACGACCACTGAATAAAGTATGCCAAGTATTTATTATTCAATTATCCTTTTTTTTAACTCGAGGATTGAGGGTTATCACTCTGAAAATTGTAATACTGAAATTTCTGATGTACACATGCTTCTTGAAGTAATATACTTCACTACTGTATTTCTAAGATTTGAAACGAGAACTCAACTGAAAACAAGTACAATTATAGTTGCTTGCTGATAAACAATTAAAAACAATTCAGCTAAGTCACACTATCAAATAAAATAATGCAATCTATAGGTAAGGGAGAGGGAGAACAAGACAAGCTTAACAGTCAGCATGATTGTGGATGTGGGTCCGGTGGATGTGGACGCATAGGTGTTGAGAGACTTGTTATCAGTTGCTGTTTTTAACCCCTCGACGGTCACCGGATGCTGAATAAAGAAAAGTATTAAAAAAATTGAACATAATTTATTGATTATAAATTATTAGGGACTAAAGAATTTACCTGATCTCTAGTGTGGTACCAGTTGTTCCATTTGTAGAACAACTGCGCATTGCTATAAGCTTGTTTTGTTTTACAGAATAACTCAAAAGCAATGTCAGTTATCATTGAGCTATGAATCCAAGTACTCCGGTTTGAAGAGGGAATGGATGTGAATCTCTTCTCGCAAATATCAAAAAACACTTCTGCAACTTCATCATCCCAAATCGCTTTTTCTTCGCAGCCTTCAAGCAAAAAGTTAAAAAAAACAGTAAGATAAGAATAGTTAAATGTACATTAGAGTATATTTTTAGATCCAAAATTAAACTTACTATGTTGTGCGCCATCTTGAACTCTTATGATAGGAAAGCAAATCATAATCAGTCAATGTATAATAATACTATACAAAACCTATGAATATACAAAACTCAACGCACAAAAGAAAGAAACATTCACCTTTTTCAAGCATGAAAGGGGAAGGATGGAGGGAGGAGCATGAGGTGAATGCTCCTCAAAAGGAGTGTCATTGAATATACAGTTGGGTCTCCTCTGGCCATTCATCTCGAAGGGAGATATCTGCATTCATACGAGATATTGTGACATTCTATTTTCACTTTAGGGTCTCAAAATTCAAGTAGCTTACAGTTTCCAAATCAATTTTCCAAGGGCAACAATGTGTAACTTGTCGCGTTTGCTATTACCCTAATGGTGAGTGGTGAATCAAACTGAGGGTTTGCCAGGCATTGGCATGCACATCACTGTTGTAAATTCCTGCCACTAAGTCCTAACCCATTCACATGCTAATTCAGTTAATCCGATTTTCTTCCCATCCTATAACACTTTTGCGTGAATTACGACCTCATACTGAATTAATAAATGAAATACTTTCATAATCATGAGTTATTGTAAAAGAAATAACATTCTACTGCAGACACTCATATATTCCACTATTCTCATCCCGTATGATTCCAAACTAACAAAACACCGCACTACAAGTAACTCTAATACCAAACTACTTTTATACTATACAGCAAAGTCAAACATCTAGAGAATAAATACATCTGAAAGTCATCTAAACATGTATTGCAGTGGAGTTACAGAGCAGCCAGAAAGTCATGTAAGCAGAATGCATAAGTTCAAAACTCCTTTTGATGGGCTTGGAAAGTCGAGCATTGTTTCACTGCACAATCCAGACTGCCATGTCATGTGTTTCAAAAAAAACAGTAGGAAATCCGATTGAATCCATCTCCGCTACTCAATTAAACAGTAGGAGACCCAATTGAATCTACCTCCGCTACTCAATTAACAGCCGACCAATTTCCCCAAAGTTTCAAGTTGGTTCAATTTTTATCACTTGAAACCCTAGATTCATACCAACCATTGCTCACAATCAGCACAGAGATACAATTGCACAATTAATGCCAGCAATCGAACGCGAGAAAAGGAATCAAGGCTACCTGCTTGGCAATGTGGCGAGTGATGTCTTCATGCAGCCCACGAGGCGCGTCCCCCGCAGCGCCCTCCCCTTCCCCTCCGCCGTCGCCACGGCGTACCCCTCGTCATCGCTGCCCGGATCATGCCAATCTAAAGCAGCATCAACTTCATCAATATGAAGAATGGTAATGGCCTGAAACTGAAGATTGACATGCAGCAATATTTAAGTCAGGTGAAGGAAGATCTGTTGGTGAAATCAGTGTCAACCAGAGATATAGCCAGCATATGGCATCCTAAACCTAAACAGGCTACTCTTTCCTAGAACAGTGATCGTTCTATGTTCAATTTAGAGAAATGCGGATCTCAATTGGATTGGTATTACAGCATGTTCTATGTTTGAAAGACACATTGGATTGGTATTGGCAAACCAAGAGCTCTCAAGGAAACATTAGTTAAATATTAATTAAACATGTGAATATCGAAACAGCTATGAAAAACATGTAACCAGCGTCATTTCACAGTTATCGCCAAGCCACAATCAAGGAAAGCACTGGCAGATAGTTACCTGTGAATCGCAAAAAGCAAAGCCAGTGCCGCAACATTCTCCCCACCAGATAACTGTTCCATATCTCTAAAGCGTTTGGCAGGTTGCATAGCTGTGTACTTGATTCCATGTAGAAACGGTTCATCTTCATTTTCTAGATTTAAATACGCTGTTCCGCCAAGAGGATGTGTGTGACTCTTTGTCAACTGCTTATAGCTCTTTTCTATGCCTTTAGATATGTGATCAAAGGCCTCCATGAACAGCTCATACCTACACAACAATAGAAATAATATGAGCAGACAATCCCCCAAGAACCACATGGCATCAATAGGAGACATGCAGCAAAGTGTTTGAGAAGAGCATATCCGTGTGTAACAATCAATTCTACAAATCTTACATAACTGCTGTGAACCAGAGGGGCATTGGTGGTCCTGAGGGTATGGCATGGTACTCTATCTAAACAGTGAAGAAGGTTATGCTCACAGATTATTTTTTTTATCTGGTCCCTTTTCTCGCTCAGCAAGTTGCCCAGGTGGGAAGCATGATGTCAAAAAGTACTGAGAATTGAAACACTAGTTCAACATAATACCTAGGCTAAGTTACACAGCATACATAAAAGTCCATGAACAAAATTTACAATGCCAAACTACCTTCAACAATACTACCAAAAACAATATATGCATAACTATTCTATTTGAGCGTCTAGACATGATCACAACTGTATCAAACAGTTTGAAAGAAACAGACACTATTCGCACAAATCACAGAAAAAGATACTCAAAACACTGATGCATTTCGAATTTGTAGACTGACATTAATTGAATATGACATTGACATCACACCTTAAAAAGAGATGCGTGAATTACGTGACTATGATGTTGAGAAGTGGTCAGTTTTGTGGAATTCACTCAAAACGCAAGGTTATTTCAACTCCATTCAAATTTAAGAAATTCTGAAGAAATTCGACGACCTTAGAAAGGCTGTGCACTAATTTCAATTGCAAGAATATTGGCAAAATCTTGCATCACTACACTGTTCACTTAAAACTACGTGGAGCTTATTCTACTTATAACCATTTCCTACAAAACTTGATCTTCTAGGACAAATCAAGGTCTGGTTCTTAGGCACGACTAGGAATAGCTAGATGCAGATTAACGAACGGGGAAAACTCTGGTGGTAGCTCACCGGAAAAGGGATGAACGATGGTGACTTGGCCTCAAATCGCCTTCAGCTCACGATCTGCAACCTGCTTGCCACTCGGTGACCAGGACTGTGGCACTCCAGGCGTTCCTTGAAACACGACAGAGGGATTCAATCAGGATCAAGCCCACAAGGAATAACGGAATGGGTGACTAAGGAACGCAAGAAGATTCGACGAGAGGCTCACCGAAAAGGATGGAATCGGAGACGAACCACGACAACAACGGAACTCGTCGGGCTGCGGCATCAGGCGCTAGCTTCACGCGCTCGTCCCTTCTTGGTATGATATGCGACGAGGTCAGCTCCATGATCAACGGCAGGGCAAGGCAGGCGACGACGGAAACTTCATTCGACGGCAACGTCCCTCAAGCGTTGCATCAACGACGAGGCAAACGGGGTGGCTCATCTCGGTTCGCGACTGGCGGCACGGAAGGGAACAGATGGAATGCGGCGGTGCGCGGCGCAAGAGGAAGGGGAACAGAAGGGAGGCGGTGGCGCTCTGCTTTTATACGAGGGCACCTAGGGTTCGAGGGAAGGGGCAGGTTCGTCCTTGGCGTTTGTGCCCATCCGAGCTGCGACGGTGGGATTAGTCAGAGGCGCTCAACTCCTTTCTTGGCTAGGGGGAATCTCTGGGATGCTGCCACGTCGCTGCTCCATGAAGCTTCTCGGTGCGGTGCGCTCGACCGTGGTGCGGCGTGACCAGCTCGGCGGGTGCTCGCTCGGTCGGACGGATTCCATGGCGTCAGCAGTGTACGGAGAGAGGAGGAAGTTTTTTTTTTTTTTTGAGAGGAGAGCGGACGAAGATAAGCAGTGCTTTACCCAGCTGGGCCGGATGGGCTGGCTAATTGCTGACTTTCGGCTTTGACTCAGAGAAGAAAAGGAACAGGGCTGCTGCGACAGGGGGACTGAAGAATGAGGCCCAAGCTCGTTGACGATTCCAAACATAGTTCAATCATTATTTGAGTTGACTTGTGACCAGGTCCAATTAAAAATTCACAACGCACAAATTTGCACTCAAATAATTCTCCATAACTCTCGATCCAAAATAAATATATGGAGAATCATTGGTTGGTAACATCACGAGATTTTTTTGGAAACTTTGACTTCACAATTTTTGAATCCAAGGGAATTTCGATGCGGTAACTAAACTACGAATTCTCGGACTGTTACAGCCCATCTGGTAGACTAGGCAGACATAAGCCCTGCGGCCCTTTGCCTCCATATCGTTGCCATCCAGAGCACAGATCAGGGCCTTGAGATGCGCACGGGTGCAGCTGCGCCGAGCGCCCTCCCGGCACGAAGGCGATGGCGTCCATCGGGTCCGACTTCCGGCGTAGTTGGGGCCGATGATGGCCGTGAAGTCGAAGAAGGGACCAATCGTCTGCATACCCTTGTAAGACTTGAAGTTCTCCACCTCCGGACGGTGGATTCGTCCGCCAACGCCGCTGCTGCGCCCGTCCCCGGCCGTCGCCATCGTCACCTTCAACAACTATAGCTAGGGTTTGGTTGAAGGGGGTGAGATTCGAAAAATCGATGAAAATGGAAAGGGCACGATCCACAAACAACGGAAGGCAGAAATTAGGTTGACCGACCTGTTGAAATATCGCGTGGTGCCGTGAACTCGGGGGTCGAGGCGAGCGGCGTCGGGCGGAGGAGCGCGGAGGAAGCCCGATGCGGCGGGGCAATCTCCGTGACCGCAACAAACCAAAATAGTGGTCGCTCTTAGACATTGAGTAGCGTACGATACGTACGGATTCCGTACGTACGCTCCCACGCTGTGCGTGCTGCAGAGCGCTCCCGCGCTGTGCTCGCTGCGGCGGCAACGCGTGATCCCGCCGCGTAGCGCGAAGTTTCCTGGGCTTTTTCTTCTTCTATCTTGTTGGGTCTTTTTCTTTTTCTTCTTAACTGTTGGGCATTTTTCTTTCAGTTCGCTCCTGGCCCTTTTTATTTTTCTTCTTCGCTGTTGAGGCTAATGTTGCTATTTTTTTTTCTAAGCGCGCTTTCTTACATTCTTGACACACGATTCTTTAGTGTATAGGAAATTCATGTTTAGAAAAAAATGGGTTTTCGTGTTTAGAAAATTCGGTTTGCGAGAGAATGTTGGCTGCAAACGTATAACCATCATTTCAACAATGTTGCACATAAAAAGTTGGTTGAACATAACTAAAATGTTGATGTCGAACTTGAGACAACAAAATAAATTGTTGACTGCATAGCGCGTCACAGCAATAGAAGAACATTGGAAAAGTGCATAAATATTACAAAACATTGCTCTACGCTAGCACTTCACAAAAGGTCTTAACCGTTTCAAAATGCACTTGAGAAAAGAGTTGTACACCTTCAGGCTATTCAGCTTCCCTGAGAAATAAAAAAGGAAAGACAATTATGAAAACGAATGTTGTTTTATTCCGAGACAAATGGAACTCTGTGAGAAAGAAATAGTTGTTGAACGCAAGAACATTAGTGCAGCTAACCTCACACAATGATGCAAAGTATGCATCAATGTACTTCTTTGCAATGGGCAACGGGTGTTCGTTGTATGGGAAACAAACAAGCTGAAATAGCAGAATCTCTCTCAAAGCTTCAATGTCAACTCGAAGTCAAATGCATGGTATTTTAGCATAAATAATATAGTTGAATTGGTTTGCAAAGAAAAGATTGCGCAGGAGTATTACATGGGAATAAAATAAGAAATGTTAGACTAACATTTTCAAAATATGAAGAAAAAAAAATGTTGAGTGGACATGTGAAAATATCGAGTAAAATAATAAATGTTGGAATAACATTTGCAAAAATATTGATTAAACACAAGTGTTGAGTCAACATGGGAAACATTTTCAGTCAACATGTCAAAAGTGATGAATAAAATAAGAAATGATGAACCAGCATTTTGTAAACTAACAAAGAAAATAAAAAATGTTGAGTCAACATGTGTGAAGCTGTAAAAGCAACATGTGAAACTGTTGAGTAAAATAAGAAATGTTGGACTAACTTTTTCAAAATCTAAAGAAAAAAATAATGTTGAGTGGACATGTGAAAATGAAGAGTAAATTAAAAAATGTTGGAATAACATTTGTAAAATATAAAGAAAAAAATAATAAATGATCAGTCAACATGTGAAAATGTCGAGTAAAGTAAGAAATGTTGGACCAACATTTGCAAGAATGTTCATTAAACACAAGTGTCGAGTAAATTCAGAAATATTGGACTAGCATTTTGTAAACTAACAAGAAAAATAAAAAATGATGAGTCAACATGTGTAAACTGTTGAAGGAACATGTGTAAATTGTTGAATGACATGTAAAAGTTGAGTCAACAAATAGGAAATGTAGAGAAAACATAAGAAAAATTGAATAAATTAAGACATGTTGAACAACACTAAATTCTTGAAGTCCTTGTACACTAAATTCTCAAATGAATTGTAAAATTAAATTTTATAAGAAGACGCACCACTAAATTCTCCAACGAGTTGAGACAATAAATTCTCAAACTCTCTTGCAAAATAAATTTCTATTACCATAGGAGGAGATGTTGGATTCTTAGGGTACAAACCATGTTGCTAAAGGATTCTCCAACAAGTTGCAACACTAAAATCTACAACTCCCTTGCACACTAAATTCTACAACAAGATGCATCACTAAATTCTCCAACGAGATGCAACACTAAATTCGCCAACGAGTTGAAACATTAAATTCTCAAACTCCCTTGCACACTAAATTCTCCGGTGAACGTATATTTCTATTATCATAGGAGGAGATGTTGGATTCTTGGGATAGAAACCATGTAGCTAAAGGATTCTCCAACAAGTTGCAACACTAAATTCTCCAACGATTTGTAACACTAAATTCTCTAACGATTTACAACACTAAATTCTCCAACGAGTTTCAACACTAAATTCTCCAACTAGTTGAAACACTAAATTCTACTGACGACCTTCCACACTAAATTCTACAACGATTTGCAACGAGTAAATTCTACAAGAAGATGCACCACTAAATTGTTCAACGAGTTGCAACACTAAATTCACACTAAATTCTCCGGTGAACGTATATTTCTATTACCATAGGAGGAGATGTTGGATTCTTTGGGTACAAACCATGTAGCTAAAGGATTCTCCAACAAGTAGAAACACTAAATTCTCCGACGATTTGTGACACTAAATTCTCCAACGATTTACAACACTAAATTCTCCAACTATTTGTAACACTAAATTCTGCAATGATTTATGACACTAAATTCTACAAGAAGATGCACCACTAAATTCTCCAACGAGTTACAACACTAAATTCTACAACTCCCGTGCACACTAAATTCTACAAGAAGATGCCACACTAAATTCTCTAATGAATTGTAACACATAATTGTACAAGAAGATGCATCACTAAATTCTCAAACTCTATTGCACACTAAATTCTCCGTGAACGTATATTTTTATTACCATAGGAGGAGATGTTGGATTTCTGGGTTAGAAACCATGTTGCTAAAGGATTCTCCAACAAGTTGTAACACTAAATTCTACAACTCCCTTGCACACTAAATTCTACAACGAGTTGCAACACTAAATTCTCCAACGATTTGTAACACTAAATTCTCCAACAAGTTGCAACACTAAATTCTCCAACGATTTGTAACACTAAATTCTCCAACGATTTACAACACTAAATTCTACAACAAGATGTACCACTAAATTCTCCAACAAGTTGCAACACCAAATTCAACAACTCCCTTGCACACTAAATTCTACAACAAGATACAACACTAAATTATCCAATAAATTGTAACACTAAATTCTACAAGAAGATGCATCACTAAATTCTCCAACGAGTTCCAACACTAAATTCTACAACGACCTTGCACACTAAATTCTCCGGTGAACATATATTTCTATTACCATAGGAGGAGATGTTGGATTCCTGGGGTACAACTCATGTTGCTAAAGGATTCTGCAACAAGTTGCAACACTAAATTCTCCAGCGATTTGTGACACTAAATTCTCCAACGATTTACAACACTAAATTCTATAAGAAGATACACCACTAAATTCTCCAACGAGTTGAAACACTAAATTCTACAACGACCTTGCACACTAAATTCTCCGGAGAACATATATTTCTATTACCATAGGAGGAGATGTTAGATTCTTGAGGTACAAACCATGTAGCTAAAGGATTCTGCAACAAGTTGCAACACATTAAATTCTACAACAAGATGCAACACTAAATTCTACACGAAGATACATCATTAAATTCTCCAACGAGTTGAAACACTAAATTCTACAACGACCTTGCACACTAAATTCTCCAGTGAACATATATTTCTATTAACATAGGAGGAGATGTTGGATTCTTGGGGTACAAACCATGTTGCTAAAGGATTATGCAACAAGTTGCAACACTAAATTCTACAACTCTCTTGCACACTAAATTCTACAACAAGATGCAACACTAAATCCTCCAACGAGTTGAAACACTAAATTGTATAAGAAGATGCAACACTAAATTCTTCAACGAGTTGCAACACTAAATTCTACAACGAGTTGCAACACTAAATTCTCCAACGATCTATAACACTAAATTCTCTGTACTGAATCCCTTTCAAAATATCAAGAAAAACTAAATAATGTTGAGCGGACATTTAAAAATGTTGAGAAAAGTAAGAAATGTTGGATCAACATTTGCAAAAATGTTGTTTAAACACAAGTGTTGAGTCAACATGTGAAAAAAAATTGAGTCAACATGTCAAAAAGTTGAGTAAAATATAAATGTTGGACCAACATTTTGTAAACTAGAAAGAAAAAAATGATGAGTCAACATGTGTAAACTGTTGAATGAATATGTGAAATGTGGAGTAAAATAAGGAATGTTGGACTAACATTTGAAAAATACTAAGAAAAACTAAACAATGTCGAGCGGACATGTGAAAATGTCGAGAAAAGTAAGAAATGTTGGACCAACAATTGCAAAAATGTTGTTTAAACACAAGTGTTGAGTCAACATGTGAAAATGTTGAGTCAACATGTCAAATGAGTTGAGTATAATATAAATGTTGGATCAACATTTTGTAAAATAGGAAGAAAAAAATGACAAGTCAACGTGTGCAAATTGTTGAATGAACATGTGAAATGTGTAGTAAAATAAGAAATGAAGGGCTAACATTTGAAAAAATAACAAGGAGAACTAAATAATGTTGAGCGGACATGTGAAAATGTCGAGAAAAGTAAGAAATGTTGGACCAACAATTGCAAAAATATTGTTTAAACACAAGTGTTGAGTCAACATGTGAAAATGTTGAGTCAACATGTCAAAAGAGTTGAGTATAATATAAATATTGGATCAACATTTTATAAAATAGGAAGAAAAAAATGATGAGTCAACATGTGCAAACTGTTGAATGAACATGTGAAATGTGGAGTAAAATAAGAAATGAAGGACTAACATTTGAAAAATAACAAGGAAACCTAAATAATGTTGAGCGGACATGTGAAAATGTCAAGAAAAGTAAGAAATGTTGGACCAACATTTGCAAAAATGTTGTTTAAACACATTTGTTGAGACAACATGTGAAAAAAGTTGAGTAAACATGTCAAAAGAGGTAAGTAAAATAAAAATGTTGGACCAACATTTTGTAAACTAGGAAGAAAAAAATGATGAGTCAATATGTGTAAACTGTTAAATGAACATGTGAAATGTGGAGTAAAATAAGAAATGTTGGACTAACATTTGAAAAATAACAAGGCAAACTAAATAATATTGAGCGGACATGTGAAAATGTCGAGAAAAGTAAGAAATGTTGGACCAATATTTGCAAAAATGTTGTTTAAACACAAGTGTTGAGTCAACACGTGAAAAAGTTGAGTGAACATGTGAAAAGAGTTGAGTAAAATATAATTGTTGGATCAACATTTAGTAAACTATCAAGAAAAAATATAAATGTTGACTCAACATGTATAAACTGTTGAAGGTACATGTGAAAAAGGGGAGTAAAATAAGAAACATTGGACTAACATTTGTAAAATATTAAGAAAAAATAAAAAATGATGAGTGGACTTGTGAAAATGTCGAGTAAAAAAAATAAATGTTGGACCAACATTTGCAAAAATGTTGATTAAACACGTTGAGTCAACATGGGAAAAAGTTGAGTCAACATGTAAAAAGTGTTGATTAAAATAAGAAATATTGGACCAACATTTTGCAAACTATGAAGAAAAATAAAAATGTTGAGTCAACTTATGTAAACTGTTGAGGGAACTGGTGAAAATGTGGAGTAAAATAAGAAATAAAGGACTAACATTTCTAAAAGATGAAGAAAAAATAAATAACACCGAGTAGACATGTAAAAATGTCGAGTAAAGTACGTAGTGTTGGACCATCATTTGTAAAAATGAAAAATAAACATAAATATTGAGTCAACATGTGAAAAAAGTTGAGTCAACATGTCAAAAGTGTTGAGTAAAACATGAAATATTGGACCAGCATTTTGTAATTTACCAAGAAAAAAGTCTAGTCATCATGTGAAAAATGTTAAGTAAACATGTGTAAAAGTAAAAAAGAAAAAGAAATGTTGCATAAATAGAAAAAAGTTGACTAACATACATCAAAATAACAAGGAAATAAAAAAAATCGAGTCAAAAAGCAAACAATTAAGTGAGGTTGTGAATTTTTTTTAAGAAATAGAAAAAGATGAATCTGCATGTAGTCCTATCAAAACAAGGTCACGTAAACTAGTTTGTAATATGCATGTCTGTCGAGCACGAAACAAACAGGAATCAAAAAAAAGAGAAAAAAAGTACATGCACTGAACAATAAAATCTAAACGAACACTGTAACAAATAAGTATGTCTACCGCAACTACCGCACGAACGATCGTAAGAAATACCTGCCGCAACTTCCAACAAATACGTATGCTATCGCACCCGCTGCAACTCTCACGCAATTTCCACGCGACGCATGCGTGCGCAAGACACACGTCCGAAAACGGAAGTCCGTACCACCTTCCAGGGTAAATAAAAAGGACGACCACTACGAGCCGCTTTGCGGTCACCGCCGATCAGTCAATCACGATGCGGCGGCGCGGGGTGGGGAACTAGGGAGCGGATGTCGCTGCGGCCGGGAAGCAGATCCTCTGCCACACGGAACGCGAACTTTTTTGTTATTTTGGCCTTTTTTCATAAAATTTTAAAACTGGTCCCTGTAGACTAATTTTAAGTATCTAGTCTCTTTTGGTCACGCCAATCAATATGGCGTGACACTTGACTATGGTCTTTAGCGTGATCAAATCTGGCCCTAGTCAACCTTTACATGGCAAACTTATTTTCCTAGATATCATTTAGTCACGTCATATTATTGTGTCATGTCATATTGGGTGGCGTGAAAAAATGGGCTAGATCTTGAAAATTTTGTTCAAAGAGGATCATTTCTAAAATGTTAGGGAGACAAAGGCCAAACAGAAAAGAAAATTCGACAGTGTGCTGGTCCGTCCCGCATCGGACGCATAGTCGTAGCTTGTCTTGTTCTTCAGTTCGTTGTCATGTCATATAGAACTGATCAAATCAATTATACTGTCATTTGTGGAACAGGTGTTGAATGTGTCACGTAAGAGAAAAATAAAGTTGATGAAAAACGAGACTATCAACGTGAATACCAACGGGAATATCGTATGAGGAAAAAAGAGTCAGTTCTTGGTGGTTAGTCAACCTATGTCCTAATTAAAGTTTCTTCAGCCTTGTGTGATAATTAAAGTACTACTTAGCCATATATATAGTGTAGACAACAATCTTGTTAGTCAGGTGTGATAATCTTATTTGTCACATACAAAGCTTAGACATAAATCTTATTAGTTCAGACAGGTAACAATAGTGGCAACAAGTAAGTCAAACGGAGACAAAAATATGTTGATATGCCTTCGGATGAGAAAGCTATTTTGTTGAGAAAAATAGGCTCTACAAACAAAGTATAAATCAGGACGAGGTCATAGGCCACATCAATCAGATATTGATCCATTTGACTTTGTGATTAATAAATTGACCAAAAATCATCACAAGCTGCGAAAGGTGAAACCTTGTTCACATTGTGGGGTGAAGTGATTTCCTTGTGAAGGCAAGTCATTTATTGCCGGCAAGGAAGGGTAACGATTTTTATACACGATATAGACCCTAAGTTGCGCCGCCTATTCACGAGTCAGAATGATGAAGATGCTATTTATTTTCCCAAACACATTCGCCACTTCAAGTCTCATTTTTCATTCACAAGCCTGGGTGTGAAGCTTGATCGGAAATATGCAACGCTAGCTGAATCAGGTGCATATACCTTCCGTGTACAAGGTCAAATTTACCATCGTCTGGATCAATTGGTTCCGCATGAGAAAGGTCCAAGACACATGCAGCTATACTTTTATGATACCTAAGAGACAAATGAGCGAAAAACCATGATGTCTCCGCATATTGACCAATCACTTTTGAAGAAGATTCTACGGATTCTGGACAATAATCTGCATGTCCGTACTTTCAGATCTCTAGGTTCATTAAAGGAAAACCTTTATGATTACATGATTGAGTTAAATACTGATATAAGCGTTGATCAGAGAAGGTACAATGTCCCGATCTTATCTTAAGTAACAGCCATTTGGGAAGTCGATGTCGAGTCACACAACATGTTTAACACAAGTATAATAGTTCATGGTGTTGCTAACAAACCTCAATATATATATATATATGAGCATATTACAGTTGCTATGATCCTCTTTCATATCCATTATTTCTTCCACAAGGTGAAGCAGGCTGGAACAAGAAAATTTTATATGACATCCCTAATTATGAAGATGCCCAACCATCTTCTGTTGGCAATGTACACGGTAACTCCTAAGGACCCTTTTTTAATATATATACATGATTTATTATTTTTTACTTATTTAATTTTTATTGACAAGTCTGTATTAGAAAAAACTGTAGCTAGCTATTTAAGATGATGGTTGGGTTGAAGGTACATCTTGACTGATTACTAACTTGACATCATTTTACCTTCTTAGGAAAAAGTTTGCCAAGTACTATTTTCCATGATGATATTTCTAGACGGTGAGGAATGCACCCCTGATCACGACGATTTTGGAGATTATGAAGATGGAGATAAATTGCATTAAGTGTGATTTTTGCGGTAAGTGTGATTTTCTCTGCCTTGATTATGCTCAATTAAGCTTGAGCTCTTAGCGTACAAGATACTCCCTCCGTTCAAGAATATAAGGATTTGTTGACTTTCCGATTTCTTGTTTGATCATTCGTTTTATTTAAAATATCTATGCAAATATAAAAATAAAGAAGACATAGTTTAAATATATATAGGAATAAAATAAATTCTAGCAAAATAAACAAAATTTTAACAAATATTTTAAATAAGATGAGTAGTCAAACATAATATCTAAAAGTCAATAAATGTTTATATTTCTGGACGGAGGTAATACTCACCAAAGAGACACTTCTTAGAGCATGCTGGGGATCAGATGAGGTTAAGAAGAAGAAGCCTTTGCGAATCGTCCTTTGACTCTGACTCGCGTGTCGGCTGTCTGTTTGCGGGAAGCATACATGATGTGCCTGCAGAAGCTTCTGTTCTTCTTCTTCTCGTTGTATCTGAGCCTGGCTCGCTCTCTCTCCTGCCGCTTGCGCTGCTTTGTTTCGTTCTCCTCCTCCTTGTTGCCATCATGATTGCCATTGCTGCACAAGGAACCACCAGCAATGGCCGCATCGCACATTCCTCCTCCTCCACTGCTATTCGCAGTGGCGTCATCCAGTTTCAAGAGGAGGAGGCAATGATGGAGCCAGTCGTCCAACTCCACCTGCTGCGGCGGCGCTTCCACGGACAGGAGGCACATCAGCTCGGTGGGGTCAGGGCAGCCTGTGTAGCCGGTGACGTCGGCGCGGGTGGGCCCCGGTGGATCAAACAAACACTGGCAATCGGTGCAGACCATGAAGGTAGCGGCGCAGCGCATGGCGGCGGCGGCGGCGCCGCAAAAGTCGCAGAGCGGCGCGCGTTGGTGGAGGCCGGCGAGGGCGCTGGCGCCGTGCACGTCGACGTCGCAGTGCATGCACAGCCTGGCGCCGTCGACGGGGCAGAAGACGATGGCGTCGCGGGCGGCGCAGGACTGGCACGCGTACGGCGGGGCCATGGCATCTTCCTCTCCATCATCCATCCGTTATTAATATAATATGCAGCTAAACCGCCGATCCCGACGATGCCGGATCCAGCTCTCTCTCTTTTTATTGAACCCCTTCCTTTTTTTTTTGTTTTTGAACTCCCTTCCTTCTTTTTTACTATTACTATACTCGGTACTTTTATCCAGCTGTTGTTCTAGTGAATGCGAGTTTTCCACCGAGATGTGTGCAACCGCTTCAGTTTTTCAAATATTATTAGACTGAGTGTCATATGTGTACCACGCATACAAAAAATAAAAAAAGAGGTCCAAACCAACAACAAACATGGAATGGAACTGATGTCCTATTGCGTGAGGTCCTTCCATCTTGGCTTGTGGCTGTGGCTGTGGCTGTGGCAGGCAGTAAAATTTAAACTACTACTATAGTAGGAAACCTTACATTTGACATTTCACTTCACCATTCATTAATGACTACCTTAGCCACATTCACTTCACCATTAATTGATTACTACCTTAGCCACATCAAATCTCACAGCTGACAGAACAGGGAAAAACAAGAGGCCTTTTACATCATGCACGGAACATAAGATGCATGTTTCCGGAGGAGGTTAGCAATTTACAGCAACCGCTGGTCGGTTCGCGTTACACAGTGAAGGCGCTGAAACACCGGTGCCTGAATTTCTCACAGATCACAAACAACATTCCTTCTAATAATTTACCACTGCAACCTACATGTTCCTAGTCGTCGGTCAGTCTACTCCATCCTTCTCTATTAGTTTCAATCATCATCAGACAGGCATACCACATCTATACCACCGTTCACAGGAGCCCCCACCCTTGGGGAACTGCTGCTCAACCCAAGATTGGCAGTAAGCCATGCATCCAACGATACTGATCCAGCATCTGTCGCCTGCACGCTTCCTTCCACAAAAGGTCCGATGCGCCTACCTGCAGGTGCCACACTCGATGCAGCAGCAGTCGCCACACACGATGCAGCTGCATTCGCCACACCCGATGCAGCTGTAGTCGTACAAGGCATTGGCAGAACATGTTGTGCCAGGTGACTTGGACTTGAACCTGGAGCCAGCGAGGATGCTGGGAGAACTGGATGCGAACTTGATGGTGACGAGGTTGCTGGGAGCGCTGAATGTAAATTTGACATGGCAGAGCTTGCCAGGGGGTCTGATGTGAATCTGATGTAGATGGATCCGCCAGTAGGGTTGGCTGTGAGCTTGACAGCAGTGAGGTCCCTTGAGCCACAGGAGACGACTGTGCCCTTGAAGATGAAGATGTCAACTCCAGCCCAGGAAGCTGCAGCTGATTTACAGGGGCCATGGAGTGTGACCGTGGTGGCCTGAACTGGAGATGTGGCGCAGGTGCACGAGGAGCTAATTCACTGTGAGCTCCATAGCTCCCACGTGGTGTGGGCAGGTGACCAACAGGTGCTGATGTTGCCCTGAAAAGATTGCCTGGTACCAAAGGGGCAGGTTGACTCACTTGCAAAGATGGCGACGAAGGACGAGACACGTGCGACAGTGACGATGATGGTCGATCCACCTGCAGCGGTTGGACTCTAGGCCTTGGCACAGACGGTCGACAAGCTAATGACGATTCAACTGGTGATGCTGAGGATCCTGCCAATAAAGGCCTTGGTACAGGCGGGCGACAAGCTGGTGACAATGCAACTCGTGATGCAGAGGTTCCTGCCGATGAAGGCCTTGTCGGTGCTTGCTGAGAAGCCTGAGGTGTTTGACGAGCTTGAGGGCTATGGGTTCTTGCTACAGCACAAAAAAAAAAAATGAACGCAAGTTAATGATAGACTCTAAGAAAATATATTTATAACAAACTCATGGATCACTGTCTTTTAGAATGTTGCACCTTCAGATGTAAATCTTGCAGAAACATTTTTTTACCAAATAAAATTATATATCGATGTTCATGCCCAAAACCAATCATGCCAAAATCATTAATTCAGAACATCGGGTATGCATGTATACTCCACCTTGTGTTGCGGATGGGGATATGAATTTGGCCCGAAAATCCTCAGCCAGAGATTGGTTGCACAGAACTTTCTCGTATATGTTATCGAGTGTCTTCTTATGCTGAATATGAGTCGAGTCATGTTCTTGAATCAATAAATCATATTTCCTTTTTACCTTCTCGATTTCTTGGTTGCACTCAATCCGAAGTTGCGATTTCTGTCCAAAGTGAAATTGAAAAAACACGGTCATCCTGGAACTAGAATAAGCACTTCATAACCATAAACAAAACAAAAAAAAAAAGAGAAAAAATGCAAACCTTCAGTTCATGGTTTTTATTGATTGTGTCCATGTGCAGTCTTAATTTGTGCATCTCATTTTTCAATGGCTCGCCATCAATTGGTGGGTGATTAAACATCATTGACGCCACTGGAAAGAGTTGTGCAGACTGTCCAGAATCTGACGCAGCATCTGTCCGACTTGGTTGACTTTGATCAGGCTGAGCTGTTTCAGGCGGATTATCGGACACCGGGTTCGATGGTTGCCTTTCAGATTGCAAAGGTTGAGCTGAATCAGACAAGCTTTCTTGCCCTGGTTCACCTTGTGGAAGTTGTGATGGCGCTACACTCGACAAACTCTGTCGCACTGACTGAGTTACAATATTTCTCTGCACCTCAACTTCTCTAGACATTGGCATCGATGCCTGGCTGGACATAGCTATCGAACCAGGAATGTGTAAGTGAGGTACAACAGAAGCTTCACCATTTTCAATGTTAACTTCCATTACAGCATCGCCTAGATGTTGGCTTGTACCACCCTGTAATAGTGAGATGGCAGCACTTTCTTCCTCAATATGTCCAGTACTTCTCTGGTCACCACCTGAAGGTTCCTGATATAATGGTAAATGGTACATAAGTTACTGTGCTTGGCCTACGCAACAAGAATGAACATAAGACCTTGACAAGGATGTGTGCAGGACAACACAAGAAAAATGTGAAACGTGAGGAGTGATGAATAGTATCAATTGAAAACTGAACACCTAAGTAATAATAAAGACAAACGAGGGATGTCTAGGATGTCCATTGGCAAAGTAAATTCAAATAAATGGGAATAGAAATACTCATAGGAGTCATCCATTTGAAAGGAAACATAATTGATGCAATTCCCACTCTTCATCTGGCAGATTTTACGGAACATTTGGGAAAGAGACATTAAAGACTAGGGAAAATAAATTTATATTGCTACATGAGATAAGAAAAACGCATAAATTATTAGGCTAGTACTACCAAGGATAAGAACATATAAGAATAATCTGACAGAGGTGGGGCTAGAGGGCATGAAAATATAACTGAAGCATCACTGCATTAACGAGATCCTTATTCTTCTTGATGCTCTTATATATGAACAACATTGTTTCTGAGATATGGCTAGCTGTGAGAATAATCGATACTATACCTGGTTAGCCGAACTGTCAATTAAAGGATTGTTAACCACCAAATGCTGAACAGCTAAAGATGCATTCCCTTGTGAGTCACTGCCATCAGAACTACTATGATGGATCCTATTGCCTGTCAGACTGACAACTTCTGATGCTGACCTTTGGTGAATTTCTGAAGGCCCATTTCTCTCTCCTTCTGCAGTGCTAACTTCAGATGCATTTATACTTCGAACTAATGTAATCTCCATCGCTGACTCGTCATCCAACGACTGTGTTGTCAAAGAAGCTGCATGAACATGGCAGCTACCAATTTCTTCCCTGAAGTGGCTGAATTCCTCCACAACAAAGTCTGAATCTGGTAAAGGTATGTGCTGATCGAAAGCATGATCTAACAGGCCAGATTTTGCTTCCTGAAGGAACCGTTCCTTCAATTGAGACTCCTTGGTCCAGGCAGCTGATTGATGCATATCCAGCTTGTTGCGTTGGCATTTCATGTGTTCCAAAAATGCATAGAGAAGCATTGTAAACCATTCAATTACTACATTTACCTTCACAACCATGCCCTCTTGATCAATCTGACTTTTACGAAGATGCTTCACAACTAAAGTACAAGCTCCTCTAAGTTTTGCGATTTCCCTTTGCCTGTGAGTATCTAATAATGAGACCTCTTTTGAGTGCTTATCCTGGATACTCTTCTCTCTCAAGAAAAAAACTTTATTCACTATTTTAATTTTATTGTCCACGATTCTACTAAGAAGCTCATCCCTTGATAAATGTTTCCCTCGACGAGTTTCTGTATCACATAGAAGTTCTTTTTCTCCTGAAACGATCTCTTTAGTCCCAAAATCACTTGGAGCCTCTAGATGCGAACCATTTTCAAGACCACCAACAGGAATTGCCTGGCTGAGGGTCGATTCATCATTTGTTATTTTAGTTGAAGTCTCCCGTTCATGTGGTGCTAAGTTGCTTGCTGAAGTTGACTGACTTTGCATATTTATTTCACCTGCTCTGCGTGCAAATTTCTTCTTTAGGATCCTTAGCTTCTCATAAACAAACAAAACAAGACTTTCACTGCACTCATACTTCAAGCTTTTTACAGCAAGGGCAAGTGATTCACTACGTTTGACTTTATGCTTTAAGAGAGCAGCAGCCCGCCAGCACTGAAGCAAAGCATTACAAGAGCATTCAGAAATATAATGTAGGTACTATGAAGTGAATATAATTAAGGAGTTTCTCTCTAACCAGAGCTATGTTGAATGCATGCAGTATGCCCTTTGGCTCCTGGCTAACTTGATGATTCTTCAAAATGTACTCGAGAAGCTCCTCGCACAAGGATTTAACACTCTCCTGCAAAAAATTGTTATCATCCATCAACGAAAACAATCAGCTCTTGTAGCCATGACTAAACGAAATCAATTATCAGAACCAAGATTTCCCACTATAACAAGCAAACACTATCAAGAACCTACCTTAACAATAACTCTTTGCAATAGTTGCATGTTATATGCGACACAGAAAGTTTAGAGCTCTAAAAGACTAAAAGAGCAAAATTCTCAACATGATTTTACATAAAAATAGTTTGAACAAATTAGAAAAGCACAAAGAAATTTAAAAAGTTAATAGTACCGGCAGTTCCAGCAATTGATATAACTTCGACAGCTCTGGCTTCAGTTGAATGTGAAGACCTCTTTGTGCGCCATGTAGGTTGTTTGTCTCTACATAATGAACTGTATTAGAGGAATGCAGTATCCATACCTAAAACACAACAATTATAAATTTCTACAGTTGTAATACCTAATTCCTGCCAAGTATCATCAACTGATATTTGATAAGAACTGGATGGAATGTTGTTTTGAGACAAAAGAGTATCCATGTTTTCATCAGGTGGAACTATTGGAGATGAGTCCATGATCATATCAATTTTTCTACGTTTCATCTTGGCTTCATCAGTCTCTTCAGCAGGCACTTTTGATTGCTCTTCAATGTTTACCAATGGTTCTTCCATGTTTTGTATCTTTCTACGGCTTCTTTGTGCTGGCTCTTGTATATGTTGCCACTGAGGTGACCTTTCATGAAGCAAATTTGACCAGTAGGCCAAGAACTTTGGCAAATCACCATCAGGTGAGGAGATTCCTTCTCTCTCACCTATTACTACAATGTCTCTAGAATAAAATGATCCACACAAATGAGCTTGGGATATGACAGCATTGTCTCTTTTAGTGTTGGCTTCAACTTTGGTGGATAATTTAGTTGAGAACTCTGATATGACATTATCCATGAAAAGTTTGTCATCATCAGAGTCTTTACGTGAGTAGTTCAGGTTCTGGAACTTGTCAAGTCTACCGAAGAGAAAAGATGCACCCCAACTGAGCAGACCGTGGCTCAAGATAGGGGTTATATTCTGGATATTACTATCGAGAATCTGATCGTGCTTTGCAAGAATAAGAGCCTTTTCCTCTACTGTACAAGATGAATACAAACGAAAAATGGGCATGTGTTCAAATTTTGACTCTATGCTGATCCTCTGAAGAGCTCTCAAATCATTCACGGGGTTCCAGTCACTACTATATATGATCACAGCATCAACAGATGATAACTTAATGCTTGGAACACATGCACGACTATCCATCAAAAATATAAATCGCCCCTTTTTCTTGTCGTTAAACATACTCATTGCTATCTGTTTCTTTTGCACTAGCAAACCACGTTCTACGCGTTCATACGACTCGTAACCAAATCTTTGACGGACAAAATCATCCAAAATGTCACCCATAGGATTGCCAGACCCGCCACCAGACTGCAATATGAAAGAAGTAGAATCAGATTGGGACTGGCGCTTTGTAAAAAAAATAGTAAATTATTGCAAACAAAAAACATCGTAAGCATGTTAATCCACTTTAGCAACAAAAAATCAGACCACACCAAAATAAATTGATTGATCTTGCACTACAAAGCACTCAACCAAATACTTTCAAGCATTCTCTATGTTGTGAACGGTGCAGACAGTGTTAAAGTGAAACACCACCTAGGCCTTTGTTGCCATTTGTAATTTTGTATCCGAGGAAACTCATATAACTAAATGCAATTACTCAGTATTTGGGAATAAGACTCATGCTAAAAAAATGTTATAACAAAATGATAAAAATGTGCATAAGCAAATCTTCTCAGATGAGCTAATTTTTTAATAGCAGTTATCCAGATGAAAGAAATCATATAGCTACTCATAAGGTAGGCAATAAAATAAAAATATTAACAGCTGACAAAAACTTTGGCTTGGTTAGCAGTTAACCACCCTTTTAGGAATCAGCATCCATAAATTGTACCAAAAATAAATAAAAGTTTATTTATCACCTGACAAAGAATAAGAACTCTCAGCCCTTCAGTCCTCAGCTTTTGGAGCATTTTGTCAAGAAGCAGCAACTTGCCACATGATTGCACTCCAATATCTAGGATATCAGTGATAGGGTGGCCCTTGGTAAGTGAGCTTTGCAACGATTGATCAACAAGATAAGGGTGGTCACAGCACTGTAGCATAAGATTAGCTGAATATCAGTAAAATTGTCTGCAGCTATGCAACACTGTACATATTACCATCTACCCCATCTTATTGTAAATCGTACTGAGAAGTTTTGGAAGCAAACCTTTCGGAGGGATACAAGAATGTTGCGAAGAGCACCAACGCTATCTGTTTTCGAATGTGACCGGAGTGCTGGGGAGTTTGACAGTAAGGTGTAACAATACATCTCTAATTGGACCAGTGAAAGGCGAGCAGGAACCCAATACTCAGAAAATATTGAAGAATCTGCCTTCCGCTCAAATGCAATATGGTATGCAAGTTTTGCTTTCAGCGCTGAAAGAGTGCCAGCTGTATCACCAGAATAACCATTTGAATCACTGAAGATATCATTTTCTTTTGCGTTGAGGAAAGATAGCAGATTGATGTACTCAGGAATATTTTCCTACAAAACATAGCGAGTCAGTATGACCAACTTGCCAAAGAGATGAAATTATGTATAAAATTGTTGGCAGACCTTAATTGGGGAGCTCAGAAGAACCATCCTAAAGTTGGTAGGAAGCCTCTTAAGTTGACTGAGGCATTTTGAAACTCTTGAGCTTTGACAATCATCAATCAGAACCGCCTCCCAACCAATCTTTTCCATGGCATCAGTATCCTGTATAATTTTGGAGCAAAAATAAAGCAAACAGTCTACAATACTTGACAAGTAAAGATAGCACTGGTGTTCTTTTAATTGTTAAGCTAGATGAGCTAAACTACTATGAGAATAACATTACCTCTAAGATAGCATCAGGGTGGGACAGGAGAACCTGCAACATCATGGACCCATTATCATAGAACTCCAAATCTTGAATTGATTTGCGCACGTCTGTCTCCCCATTGTACACAACAACATTGATAGATGCTGCCAAGCGATT
Organism: Chloris gayana; assembly: GCA_031894775.1. Taxonomy (NCBI): domain Eukaryota; kingdom Viridiplantae; phylum Streptophyta; class Magnoliopsida; order Poales; family Poaceae; genus Chloris; species Chloris gayana. The sequence continues at coordinate 128,602 of JAUNZO010004934.1, forward strand.
GAACTTAGCCTCCCACACCGAGAGAGAAGCAGAAGTAGAGACAATGAGGAGTGGTCCGCAGACATCAGGCAATATGGACATCACAAAAAGAATGGTCTTAATTACTCGCTCCTGTGGAATAGAAGTTATATAGTTAACTTTGATACATAAAAAAATACAACAACCTATCACACAAAGCATCTACAACATCAAATTAATAGCAGGCCTACAATAGCACTGCGATATTAGTCATGTCGGCAACCATAAACCTTGACTAGAAAATAAAAGCAAATGGAACTAGAAACCTAAGTTAAACGTCCAAATAAAACTCCATTTTTTTAATGCTAGAGCAGCTAAAAAGTGACATAGTACCTGATCATCAACGAAAATAGCACCACGAGAATTGTGCCAGAACTCGCGAAGTTGATTTATTGAACTCAAATGATCATCGTCTAAACCAGGAGGGCAACCATCTGGCAGTCTCTGTAGTTTCTGAAATACGCCTTCTTTAACCTGTATAGACTAGAGACTGCTTAAAGACAGTTTAAAGTTACTCAAACTAGTGCAATCTCTAAGCGACAGTGTTTGGCTTCAGATTATCGAAATATATCAACCTAAGGATGGTTAGAAATATATGAACTCGAACGGTATTTTTCAGGAAACATTGAAATTCCCACAGGATTATTTTAGAAAGGAAAAAATCTGGTTTACTCCCTCAAACAATTTATTCTGTTCAATTTACCCCCTAAATAATTCATTTTGTTCAATTTACCCCCTAAACATTGACGCTTAAATTTTGCATCATGATAGATGACAAAAACAACCAATGTCAAAATAATTTGTTGGTATGTATGTATAGTTAATTACTATTAAACTAAAACTATGAAAATGATATACAAAGTATGTTATAATTTTTTAACGACGTTTGTTGTGTCAACTATCATCACTGTTAGCAGATTAGATCACGCAGAACTGATTGTGTATGATTACATATCAAAGGTACACATATATAGGTGTGATTAGGGCAAACCCTAGGGGTGCTGCCGCAGGGGGCACGATCCCTAGGGGTGCCGGCGTGCAGGCCATGCAGGGCCAACCGCACAGCCCATGCACAGACCAATAAGCCTAGATTACAATAATTCTAACAATCACACAAAATTTCAGCTTCAAAGTCAACTTGTAGCGAGAAACAAAAAAAGGAGAATCACAATCCGGGTAAATATTCAACATTTTGCTTAGGGGATAAAATGGAAAAGGTGAATTGCCTGAGGAAGTAAATGGACTTTTTCCTTTTGAAAATCTAATATTCCAAACAGTCTAATGTGCAGAACGATGATATAGTTTGGAAATGACGAAATGAACTAGCATATGTTTATCAGGTGGACTAGCAAAAGCTACATATATCCCCACAAAAATATTGAAATGTATGAGCTACAATCCTTTCCCTTGTCAAATATGGTTCAAGTGCACCAATTACTATGGATAAATGTTTTCCATTCCATGCATACCTTATTAAGTTTTCCACAAGCAGGAGCTCTTCTTGCAGCTTCACGGCGGCTCAAATAGCTCCTTTTGAGCTCTTCAGCCTCAGGTGTACATAAAAATGGTGAAGTCTCAAGTTCCCATGTGGAATGCTCATAACCAAGATCCTTCCATTTCACTAGCCATTCAGTATTACAAAATGCAAATTTATCACCAAGTGAATCAAAAAATGCTTCAGCTTCCTTTGAAGGCATAAGTGATCTTTTCTTCAACAGACGGTGTGGTTCAGCCCATTCCTGCTTCCACCTTATTGTCTAAGAAACAACAATCAGAAAAGAACCAATCAGAAGGTGGGTCTAAAAGTTTCTGAAAAGGTGAACAAAGGTATTCTTTGCACAGGTATCACCTTTTCTTTATGAATCTTCTTACTAAATTTGGAGATAAGATCACGGCCTTGTGGAGTGCTATCAACTAAATCACTTTCTGAAACCCACCGATTATGCACATGAGCTAGGTTCTTGTACTTCACAAAATATTGCTTGCTGTTCCGTGGTCCTAAAATGGAGAATGGATAGAATTGATAAAACAAATCACAACGATTCAAAAGAAATACACTATTGCATCAAATAATTACCATCCTTGACGTCCCACACAGAGTCAATTCCCTCACTGACTGAGTATACACCAAACTGGATTCTTCTTTTTGTACATGTGGCGCAAAGCCATATTCCTGGGGATACACATTCCAAGGGAGGATCTATACAAGAAAGATGGTAATGTTGTTTACAACCTTTTCCATCACAAGACCTGTTACCAATTAAAAAACAATGGGGTTCAGATTATTGAGAACATTTGTACCTTAAAACATTTATTTCACATTTGTAGCATGATTTTTTATTATATGACCCAAATTAAAGATGCAGAAGCAGAACAGATACACGAAGCAGATATTTTTTTATATATGACCCTTAAGGATGAGATGGTTCAAGATCTGGGAATATTCCCTCTAGATCCTGTATCATCTCATTCAAGAAAAATGGCTGCACCACTCCATCCAGGTTCTGTGAGTGATGCTATCTAGTGATGATTAGTGAATATTAGTTGTTACTAAAGATAATTAGTTAGATTTTAATTAGTAAACATTATTAGCCATAACTATTATTTATTACATGTTTTCAGTTAGTAACAATTTAAATTATAATAAATGGTTATTAGTAATGGTTTATACTAATTAGCATAGTTTATAGATGATTATGAATTTTGAAATATTATTATTCAAATTTTGTGTTTTACATTAATTTTAAATATATTTTTAAGCAAGTAAACACATTCATGTACCATCCTATACAACAAACCAAACACAATCATGTACATGGACCATCTGATCCAGCTAGGCAAACACACTACTTGTACCATATCATCCAGGATCATCTTGTATCGTTCCAATTTTATCGGATGTCTCCGAAGAGAGACTCTCCTAATAAAAATCACAGTGGGAGCCTCTCCTACTGTTTTCACGTAAAAAAAACGGATCATCTTGTACCGGGCATGTTCATCCATCCAGGACCATCCCATACCATCCAACATCATTCCACCAACCAAACACTGCCTTAACAGACATACTGTCTCCAAGGACCATAAGGTGACAAGTGCTAGGTGCCAACACACTTCGTAGATTACAGTCACCTAAAAACTGCAAAAGTGCATAACGACCTTCAAATGATCTCTTTACTTGCTTAATCCTGGAATACACAATGGCCCTTTATCTCTATGATGAATCCTTTCATAGAGGAGATTCATCTAGAAACCTAACCCTACCTGCTGCTATAGTATTGTTACTAAGCTACTACGCACCAACCAGTTCACCTAAAAGCCTAAGCTTATGGGGAAAGGTGGGCTTTTCACCTATACACTTCAACACCCCCACTCACGTGCAGCCCGAAATGAGGGCACAAAGTGGAAATAAAGGGGTGGAGACACAACGTATCTGCCAAGATTCGAACACGAGACCTCTAGCTCCGATACTATGTTACTAAGCTACTACGCACCAACCAGTTCACCCAAAAGCCTAAGCTTATGGGGAAAGGTGGGATTTTCACTTATACACTTCAACAAGTATCGCCATCCGTCCTTCTAGCCAAGCTACTGCCTTCCCTCGTTGTTAGTCGTTGATGGCAAGCCCATATCTAGGACAAGTGAGGTGAGCTCGGGGTGTATCCCCGGACGAAGTTCTTTGGCTACTTCACATCCCTGGGGTTGGGATTCTTCTGTTGCTCGCTCCAAAGCCGTTGTCCGATGGGCTTCTCCTGGTCTAAGGGTCTTGTCCGGTGCCAGACTGTCAGTGTTCTCAGGTGGTGATTGGAAGAGGCGGAGGCTGACGATTTCGGTGAGCAAGGTGGCCTTGGGTGATTTTGTACTTCTTGTTGTTTCTAGGGGCTTAGTTTAAGATGGGTGGAACTTTTGTCCTCACTGTATCCTTTTCATGAAGGCCAGGCCTGGTGCAGCAGTAGAGCATACCGCCCAACAGGTCCTGGGTTCGAGCCGTGGTCTCCCCGCATTGCACAGGCGGGGGTAAGGCCTGCCGCTGATACCCTTCCCCAGACCCCGCATAGTGTGGGAGCTCTCAGCATTTTCATATCTAGTTGCATGTGTATGGACTTTGTATGTTTTCCTTATGCTTTAATGCAGATACAACAACAACAAAGCCTTTTATCCCAAGCAAGTTGGGGTAGGCTAGAGATGAAACCCATATATAGGAAACACGAAAAGGAGAGGCTTTAATGCAGATACACATTATCAAAAAAGAAAAATCAAGTACCAGCAGCAAACAGTTACAGCCATAAAAATTTCTACTGATCACACCCGTATCTCTAACCACTCTTCTTTTTTAAAAAAAAAAGCTCCATGTCTACAATTGTTCTGCTTTTTATTACACATTATGCCTAACCATGCAGTTTTATTAAAGCTCCATGGCAACTTTTTTAGTACACATCATGTTCTATTTATTGGTTGTCTACATTAATTTTTCTAATTTGTTAAAATTTCTTTTGTCTCCCACAAAAAAATGGCTGCCCAGGTTCAAATAACTTGTTGCTTTGTTCATTGCCTTCGATAGCGACACAATATAATCGAAACATAAGAAAAAATTTCAGTCTCATGGGCGTCAGATAGATCCTATGCTATTACTGATAGATGGACAAAGAATATACAGACTTATGATTAAATATTGAATTAGCTTAATCATTAAAATCCAGCTTTAGCCTCCAATTGATCTAACCTAGCTTCATCTTCTTTCACACTTCCGCGTAGGAATAGTTTAGCGCTTTAAAATCTCCAATAAAAATGCCATAACAAAGTGTTACCAAACTATTTTTAAAAAAGTTTTAACAAATGCATCATTATGATTTTAAATCTATCACATGAAAAAGGTAGTAGAGTTGTCTGAGACTACATGAGTTTTGTCACAATACTAATTATACTAACATCAGGTATAAATATACAGTGGAAATTAGTGGTCCAAGTTAATTTGAAGACCACATAGAATGTACACATCTACAACAACACTTATCTAGAGCCTATCATATGAAAATGGAACAGTAAAGCTGTCAAGTGCATAAAACTATATTATCATCAGGTTTAAAGCTATTTATACAGTGTAAATTAGAGGCCAAAGATGCTTTTCAAACCACAAAAAAAACAAAATAACATTTGTTTATCACCAGAGTAATAGCATTCTATAGTTTTTTTAAAAATCTCCTGGCAAAGCATTGAACACCTGTATTTTGCAATACAAGATTTTCCTAGTTGGCCCCTTAGGCGCCTTGTTGTATTCCCCCCCCCCCCGCTGCTGGGATTTATTTTATTAATGAAAATGAGAAACAGTAGGGGCTTCCCCTACTGTATTTGCCTAAAAAAATTACAGGATTTTCTACAGCATATGATAGAAAAGGCACAGTATATGGATCATATTGATTACTAACTACAATTCTAACATACCATATGAGTAAAATAAACTGTTTGTGTTTAACTGGTTATTGAAAGAATTTAGAGTTTGAATTAGCATGAGCATGTTCTGTTTCTGATTCTAGGCCCATATTTCCATGATTTCAGAATCATAACATAAAGAAAAACAATAACAACTCAAACAAATGATAGAGTAACTTACTTAAGAATATCTGAGATACTACTGCTTTTGCAACGAACACACGTGTGGTCATTGTGATCTGTTTCGTCACACTGGATAGCTTCATTCTGCCTTGAAGTACAAACCCCTTGAGTCCCAATGGAATCACCATCTTCAATCGTCTTGCTAGCCTGAAGCGAGATAAGAAAGAACATCAAGTTCAAATGCCTAATTGTATTCAACCAAAAAAAAATAGATCATTACTTTTTTGTGATGAGAAGTAGAAGCAGACCCATTTAGCAGTTCTGGCAGAGAATTCTGGCTGTAAAACAAAAGGTGACACAGAACCAATCAGGCTATCAAGGTAAACATCTACATAGCAACGGATATAAACATCTAAAAGGTTTGGTGAAGTACTTTGAATAGCCATCTTTTTGTTCTCCAGATTCCATCACAGAGATGCCTCCAGCCACCTTATTTACTGAGCAAATCTCAATGGGCACGTGCGACTGTGCGATAGAAAAATAAGATTAAAACTTTTAGCCTCTGATACATATCAATACATAAGAAGAGAACACAGAGTTTCTGGATAACATATAAAAATGAATCAAACAAAGAACTTAAGGCACCAGGGTGATACATATAAAACTATCACTCATATATAAAACACCAGTTAGTTTCATACAGCAGAAACATATTGTTGATACAGCTGAACCACGTTATAGAAAAGGAATGGCAGAACAACCTCTGAAATGATCTCAGACTGAAGACCCCCAATCTTCAACTCATCTCTCTCCAATACTGCCTCACGCGTTTCATGCAGGTCAGAAGAGTGACTTTCCAGAATCTTGTTAGCAGCCATGCTTGAAGGTTCCTGATTGGGTAGCTCATGTGCATCACTTTCTACATATATCAAATCAGCACCATGGTCTTCCACTGGCAACTCAGAAGTATTTTCCCCATCTTCTCTATGAGAAGCAAGCACTGAAACAAAAAACAAATAGAGATGATAGTGTTATTAGGACAGTAAATAATAAACATAGGAAAGAGATCACCATCACCATCCACAGAGATAGATAAATGGTAAAGTAATCTCCCTGAAAGGCTACAGGTGCTTAATGTCATTGACACAAAGCTATGTGACCTCTTGGAATGACATAAGAAAAGTGCTTTAGAACCTGTAGGATACATGATATGTGCTACTCTTGATCTGCGTATTTTCTCAAAAATCTTTTACCGAATTGATGTGTGCATTTGTGTGATGTTCTTGTCCTATGTGCATGTGTCTTTTGGTCTGAACCTAGAATTAATTTCCATGCGGCTGCTGGCATGGGCCTACACTCAATTTGCATGCCACTATTGGCTGGCTACTTAATTAGCACAACAAATGTTTGCTTTGATTTGGTGCATCTTCGCTTTGTCACCAGTGATTAAATAGAGTTCAGCTCCCTCCTTGGTCTGAACCTAGAATTAATTTCCATGCGGCTGCTGGCATGGGCCTACACTCAATTTGCATGCCACTATTGGCTGGCTACTTAATTAACACCACAAATGTTTGCTTTGATTTGGTGCATCTTCGCTGTGTCACCAGTGATTAAATAGAGTTCAGCTCCCTCCTTGGTCTCCGTGTCACGGCCAAATACACATATAAAAAGGGAACGAAGGGAGTAGTATAGAACATGCAGCAGCCTAAGAATTTGAGCATGCCAATGTGGCAAGCTTCACAGCATACAATACGTTTAAATTGCATGACAATAAATTAGGATCAAAATTACCCTAAAAAGAACGTGCACAATGACAAGAAGGCTCAAATTTACCCTAAAAAGACAAAGAAAGCTCAAAATTACCCTACAAGGCTCACAGATTGCAGGATCAACAAAATCACATAATCAATTAGAGGGATATACCTGGTGGGGATTTTGCTTGTTGTTCGAAGAGTGCAATATAGCTCTTTGTGTTGAGTCTCTTCTGCTTCTTGGACAGGCTGCCAGCACTCTGAGGGTCACTGTGGTTATCCTTTTGTCTGTCATTTTTTCTCTTTGCAGTTGTATTATCGGGGGACACTGGGGCAGTTGAATCTTGATTTGAAGCAGGAGAAGGTGAAGGTGAAGCAGTGGTGGCCTTAACTCGGGTGGACTTTCTCTTTGGTGAAGATACCGGGGTATCCCTGGTGGTCCTTGTGGATCTCTGGGACGATGCGGTAGAGGGACTAGGAGTGGCTGCCAGGTCAGGTTTCTTTTTCCCTTTCGTTTCTCTCGTGGACCTCCTGAGGTTTGTTGTGGCGACAGCAGAGGAGCTCCTGGTCTCCCTCCTTGTGGCGGTGCTGATAACAGCAGAATCAGAAGATTCTGGTGCACCATCTCTGGGTACCCCTCCTGATCGAGTGTTGGCCATGATGACTTGTCTGTGATAATTCAGTAGTTAGGAAAGCAATGCATCTGGTGACCACACCTAGTGAAGGGAATTGAAGGAGGTTAGGTAATCAAGATCAGCTAGTGAAAGCTTAATGTGGTCTGATTACTCATCTATGAAAAAATGGTGCTATTGGTGGAGTGAATTGAAATGTTAGAAAAAATCGACAGGTCCCCAATGGATCCTAGGTAATCTATCTGAACGGAATCGGAAATCCGAACTCACCACACGAGTCGATCGAATCAATCCTCCGTTCCACGTCCACGCGGTTGGGGATGGGGGTCGAACACTAGCTAGGGCTGGAGAATGGAGCTAGGGTCTGGTCGGCAGAGCGAGCTGGAGGCGACACTGAGCTTCCCTAGCCCCGTCCACCCGCACCCTAGGGTTTAGCTCTCCCTCCCTCGCGCGCGCGGCTCTCTCTTTCTGCCGGGGGAGGAGAAGGGGTTCCTTTTCTTTTGGGTAACTCTATCTACTGGTAGCTAGCTCTACCGAGCCACGGACCACTTTACCAGTGCGGAGGGCCGGAGGCAGCGCGAGTGCGGGCGGCGCGGCGCTGTAGGCCGCTAGGGAGGCGGGTCGAGCAGGCGGGGGTGGTGGCTGGCGCCTGGCGCCTGGCGGCGATTTGCGTGCTCTTAAGTCGAACGAACAGGAGGAACGGAGAACGGGAGGAGGAAGACGACTCGTGCTTAGCAGGTTGGGCTGTATTTGAACTTGGACCGGTAGCTGGGTTGGGCCATCTTGCTACTTGTAGCCCGTTAGTGGTCCTTTTTATATATTTTTTTCCTTTTCAATCGACTGAAAAATTAGGAATCTTTCAGATAATACGATTTGTACTAGAAATACAGTTATTTTTTCTTATGTGGCATGTAAATAGAGGGAAAAATATGGTAATATATAAAATAGAAAAAATCTATTTTTTGTAGACAGCCTGATTTTAATTTATTATTATTTATTTTTATAGACTTATATAGCTTAATAGAATATCCTACGACAGCCTAAAGACCAAGGAGAGTTAAGAAATTAAAACATTGAAATAGAAAATCAGTGTTTAATAATAAAGTGGGAAAGTATCTGAAAAGGTATGTTAAAAACAAGCACGTAAAGAACCAAAAAGCTATAACACAACTTGAGAGGAAAATGTGTGACTCGTATTTTTGGTCCGGACTAATGAAACTAAATTATTGTTTGAGATAAATAATGACTATACTCCATCCATTTCAAATTATAAGATGTTATTGAATTTCAGAAATTACGTTTGACCGTTCATCTTAGTTATTTTATTTGTGGTTTGTTTCATCTCATAAAAATTTTGAAAATGACTTGTTTGTTTTTATATTGCATATTTTTTTAAATAAGACAAGCTTTTAGACGTGAACTTCGAAAGTCAAAAGTGTCTTATAATTATGAAGATCAGAAGATGCAACTAGGCATCCCTAGTGATTTTTGGTGATAAATGACAAAGATTAAAAATGTTTAATGTGCTATTGAGCTAATGTGTAGGATATGAAAAGTTTATTTGTCCACGTTGTGAAAAAGTTAACCCATCATACAAAAAGATGAAACTTGGACACAAAACGAAGATTCCAAGATAGATTTATAGTTTTTGAGTTAGGTATATCAAACTATCAAGAGGGGTGAAACGATATTACATGCAAGGAATATGTACTCAAGAGATCATACAAAAGCTTGGATACACACCAAATGCACCAAAAAGCCAAAGTCCAAACAGCCAAAACCTAACCCGCCAGATCCAAACGGAAGTTTCGTATGCATCACGAAATATCCAACACCAACATAGAGTTTTTGGCGGAACTTCGACATGACGAAGTTCCGACCTGACAACTCTTAACACAACTTTTCTCTCCTACAAAGTCAGCACGGAAGTTCCGTTTGTATGAACGAAAGTTCCAACCCTAACAACAGCTCTTTTTTATCCACTCGTATATATACCATCTCCTGCATTATGAGAGAGGGCGCTCATGCTATTTGAACTCTCTCATCTTCCTCAAGCTCTTGCTCTCACCCCATTCATTCCTTTTGAGATTCAAGACCATTTTATGAGAGTCCATCTTCAAATCCAAGCTTGAGAGTATCAACTCAATCTTGAGCACTTCATTTCTTGCAAGCAATCTCGATTTCACTTGTTACTCTTGAAGATTTGTTCTCCTAGATTGGCTAGGTGTCGTCCTAGAGCTCCCAAGCTTGCGATGAGTCCGGGAAGCTTGTGAATGTTGCGATTCGCCTCCGGAAGGAAAGGAATCAAGAAGAGAAAGAAAGCCAAACATGATCTTTATGATTGCTTGGAGAGGATTAGGGTTGAGAGAGACCCGACTCTTTGTGCGCTTCTCAACGGAGACGTAGGAACCTCTCTATGAGTGGTCCAAACTTCGGTAAAAGATCCATGTGTCTCTCGTTGCTTTTGTTCTTGTTTTTGTTATTTGTATATTGTGCCCGATCTACGTGTGTGTGTGTGTGTGGCTTTGCTAGGTAATTCCTGCAGGGAATAACTTCCTTGTCATTAGAGCTACACTTCCGCACAACCGGTTTCGTGAGATCCACTCCCCCAGTTCTTTCCTTTTTGGGATTTGCATTATCTCCCTAACGGAAGTTATGTCCTGGCATTTGACAGTGTTCAAAGTTTGTATTTTTTAGGAATTAATTTTCATTGCCTATTCAACCCCCTCCCCCTCCTCTCGGCAACTTTCAAATTTGGAATAAAGGGAGTAACAAATTAGATTTTGGGAATAAAATTGATACAAAATTTTACTTACCGAGAACGCATTATAGAGGTTTATGTGTAACATTGTAGGAGGAAAAGTGTTCCTCATAACATTTCATTGTGCAGGGTTCTGAGTGGGGAAATCTTTTATCATGCTAGAACCTTGTCTTTCGTATTGGACATATAAGACTTAACAACAATAAATCATTTTCTACGTGACTTTTAATGGTCCAATCAATGTATATGACTCTCCTAAGCAATAGGAACGTGGTTCAACATAAGATTCTATGGAAAATAAAAATGGCTCTGAAAATTAAGTTATTTTGAATTTGTGCTAACTAAAGACAATCGACATGGTAATGAGAATTCTATAAATGTATTTCTTTTCTGCATATTATACTCCATCCACCACATTGAACTGAACATATGTTTAGAACATGACTTTAATAAAACCAAGGAAAACTTAAAGAGACAATCTGGTTTAGCAAGAATGGTATGGTCATTAATAAAACCAACGAAAACTTACATGCAGATACTACGAGGAACACACTGATTTAGGTTCTAGATGCAAGTGCAGTGGAATGAAGAAATTAGGAGCTAATGATATAAGGGCAGGTACAAAGGTGTGGTCTTATAGACCGCCTCATGTATGACACGTAATCTCGAGACGGTCTATTAAACCACTTGTATAATGGGTGGTTGTTTTAGTTGTCTTGTAGAAATTGATATTCCCTAAATTTATGGATGAGAAAAGGAATATTTATGAGTTGCATGGCAACTACAACTTGTACAATGGTGTGTAAGCCGTCTCATACTCCTAAATTCTAGCGCATGAGATGGTTGCTTCACGAAACAACCACCTCTTTCTCTCACCTCCTCTCTCTCTTCCACATCATCATAAATCCTATGTGGCATTGCATGAGACGGGCTATGAGACTGCCGACGTGTAGCGTTGTACCTGCCCTAAGTATGCTCGACGGTTGGAGGTGTTTGGCAATGCTAGCTAGTTCACACCATGGATAGATTGAGCCATGTCATCTCTATATGTGTAACACTATTGCGTACACCTTGCATTTGAATTAGGAGATGTTAGGGATAGTACTATAGGACTCTAATTGTAGAGTTGTTATCCTAATCTATGGTTGAGTTATATTACGTACGTAACTCAACGGATCTATTAAGATCTTTAGTAATTCTTATCGTCCCAGCTTATGTGGTGTTTTCGTCGCTTGTGCGATGAACTTTTGTTTCTTAGTGGAATGTGATACGAGTCTCTAATGATGGCTATAATCTCACAATGAGGTAAAAAGCTAGATACTTTTCGATTGGGAAATGTTTCCATGCGTTCGGTCCGCATGCAGCTTCGTCCCACCGACCATGGGTCGGCCCATCTTCCTGGGCGAAACCCTAGCTAGAGCCGACGGTGAGTCGTGACGAGCGGGCGATGGCCGAGCGCCGGTGAGTGCGAAGCGGTGCGACGTGGCGGCGGGGGGAGGCGTATTAGTGCCGACGGTGGAGCCCGTCGGCGAGGATGGCGGCGGGTTGAGCAACGTGGCTAGTGGCGGAGCGCGGGGAGGGGGCGGGCGGTGCGACGCGACGGTGGGGGCGCCACCTCGTCGAGGCGTTATTACCGGCGGTGGAGCACAAAGGAGAGACAAGCTTAAGTGTTTGGGTTGTTGAGGCCATAGGTGTGTTGCGACCATAGTTAGGGTTCGGGGAGATGGCCGGCACAACTATGAGAGACGGCATGACGGTGTGGCGAGGCGGGCAACAGCGCCGCCGAGCCACGGGTGGTAGGCGAGCGGGACAGGCGGCGGGGGAGCCGAGTAGGAAGAAGCGGTAGGTTCCGACAGCTGGTTGGACGCATGGCGGACGACGGCGCCGATCATGCGCTCGATTATCTAAAAGTAAGAAAAGGAAGTAGAATAATTGGGCTTGTGGTCTTTTAGGTAGAAAGGACTTCTTATAGTTATCTATATATGGAAGTTGCTATTTATACTTGAATATGAATGGATATAGTTATTCCTCTATTTTTAACAAAAAGGATATGAAAACGATATTTGTGGTAAAAATTTATACAAGTAAATTATTTTCAATGATAATCAGTAAAGAAATTATTTCAAATGTTAACATAAACTAATCAATTATATTCTAGAAATGCCAAAAAAAACAACTATATGCATCAATGTATGGGCATAGGACACCATTCCAACTAAAATCTTCAGTCTGAAGCTGAATCGCATGCGAAACAAATGCAATTGCTCCGTAGGCAGATCGAGGCGGATTAAATAGAGTGGAGCTGTTTCACTTGGGGCGGTGAAGTCCCAAATTTTTTTAGGATGATAGATATATGTGTTTGTTATTGCATCTCCAACCGTTTTCTAAATAAGGTTGCTGAATCAAAATTTATGATGTGATGAGTAAAAGTCATTCTCCAACGGTTCCCTAAATAAGGTTGCTAAATTTACCAACTACCAATTCATAGTTCCGAGGTTGCTACATTTAGCCACCTAATTCTCACTCTCGAAAGCATATTTAAACTATTTAGGAAACGGTAATTGGGAACTGTTGGAGGACATGTCTTTTTTTACTCTCAATAGATATAGCAACTCTCTAAAACCAATCTTTTGAGAGGAAAATTATTAAGAACTATTGGAGATGCTCTTATTGTCCTATCTTTTAAAGATATGTTTTACTAAATTAAATTTTCTGAGTCATTTATTTGAGGCCCGTGACATAACACGGGCAGATTAGCTAATCAATCACTTGTTGGTAGAGGAAGCCACATTTAGATGGAATTTAACTAATACGGGTCTTTTCACGATCTAATCTATTATAGAACACTTGTTAATAATCCTGGTGTTATATTTCATAAAGGTGTTTAAAATTTTAAATTACTTCTAAACATAAAGATTTTCATGTGGTACTTATGAAAGGATTCGTCTTAATTAAAGATAATTTAGCAAAACATAATTGGCATGGTAGTAAGAAATGTGTTTTTTGTTTTCAAGAAGAAACTATAAAGCATCTCTTTACTGATTGTTATTTTGCTGAGTTTCTTTGAAGGATGGTTCACATTTGTTTTGGCTTACGACCACCAAATAATATAGCTCATATGTTTAGAACATGACTTCTTTGTGTCCATTCTAAACTTCAAAAACTACTCTTAGCGGGAGCTTCAGCCTTTTGTTGGACTATCTGGTTAAGTAGGAATGACATTGTCTTTGATAAATCTCCCATGAAAACTTATTTGCACGACTGTTTAGAGGAACATATTGACTTCGCTTCTAGGTGCACCTACAGAAGGTGGAGCCAAAGAACAAGTAAAGGAGGCACGTTGATGTTTAGAGATGTTAGCAATGCAGATCTTCCCACACATGGATAGAGATTTACAAATAAGACCGATTCTTGATGTGTCTTCTTATTAACTATATGGTGTGTTTATTTTTATTCTTGTGTGAGGTGCTGGGCAGTCGGATGCGCTTCAAACTTGTAATGAATGGTTGTAGCCTCTCTTGAGGTCAAGATCCGGTACTTTTTTCCATTATCTAAAAAAAGCTAATCAATCACTTATTTGCAGAGTAAAATACATAGGATGGGCCCACCAGGCTAGCATCAATCTCTCAGGTTTATCTTCTTTCTTGTTACTGAATTCGCTTGGTTGTTTCAAAAAAAAAAATCCCTTCGTTTATTTCTTATAGGTGCCTGTCAGATATATTCTCGCATCCTTTAATCACTATATCCTTCCTAAATCAATCAAAATAAAAAAAAAACTCACTACTATCAGTCCTACAAACAAACAAATAAGGACGATTCCAATTCATCTCTTGTTCGCTCCCACCATTTCCTTCATTCATACCGGTGTACTGCACCTCGCATAGGTGCTGCACTGGCTGTATCAATCACCAAATCTTCCTCGTACGGTTTCCTTTCTTGACCAGGGAATAAGGAAGGCAGTTCAGCTCCACTCGATGCATCTTCAGAGTTCAAGCACCACAACTGCAAATAAATCGATCGGTCACCATCACGATGTTCGCTAGTTAGTTAGCATTAGACATCCATGATAAGAAGAATCCCAACTCACAGTCTGAATCCGTGGTGATCCACTGCCCCGTCCTGCAGCAGGTCTCCTCCCCTTCCATGCTATAGATACTCTTTGGGCTGCTGCTGCCAATAGCAGGTTCGAACACTGACGCACTGCGCTGGCTCATGGACGACAGCCTCGACATGCAGTACTGTCTCCTCGATGGCGTGAGCATCTGTTCTGCAGCCTTTGATGGAGCCGACACCAACGACAGCGGCGAGTACAGAGCCGGCGACGCTGATACTGACGAGCAGCTGCCCACGTCCCACTTGAAGCTCGAGCTGCAGCTCGCGTCGTCGCTCGTCTGCTGTCCGTGTTCTCCGGCCTTACCTGTGTCGCTTGTTGCTTGGAAGCTCAGAACCTTCTGAATCAAAACACAAACTAATGAGTTAATTACGTGTATCAGACTGCATTAGAAGATGAAGGCTGCTGATACTTTTTGCCTGAAGAATGAAGAAAACTTGTTACCTTCCATTTCTTGCCACCGACACTACTTCTCTGAGGCCTAGCCTGAGCAGCTCGCTTCAGAAGCTCCTTCACCCGAGTCACAGCCTTCTTGCCATCGATCCTATGCACCATCTTCTTCATCGCACCATCCACGATGCCATGCTCATTGAAGATCGGTAGCACTTTGCAGCCAACCACTACAACGCCGGCAGGATCAGCAATGTGCCCCATCCTGGTGCGATGGTGCCACCTCAGGGCTCAAAGCTGGTTGGTGCAAACCCAAACAGCTTTCTTGGTTGCATCCCCTAGCAAACGGGTAGTCTATATAAAGATTCATTATAAACACAGGTCATTCGACCAGGCAATCAACGCTCAAGATCAGCACAACCAACTCCACAGTCAGTCTTATTGGATCTTGACCGTCAATTTTCTAGTCGGACAGACAGCTTGGATCCGATGTGCATTTCCCTCTCAGCAGCGATTTCTTGGGATCCCCTTCCATAACAAATACCCAAGAGATTAATTAGTATCATATATGATTGCGGCAACATGGTGCGCTCAGCTGGAATCAGCCTAAGTTAAACATCACATGTGGAGATAGCATAATATCACAATGGATGTTTTGATTTTAACAAGTATAAGAATCTTGATTAGGTGCATGCAGTTGCGGTCAAAGGACAAAGTTGAACACTCCTACAGGGACAACATTTAGATCTCCTCAACCAACTTGCTTATTTGTTTAACAGTTTAAGTGAAAGGATTAGATAGGAGCTGTGTCATCACACTCGCTAGATGCAGTGTTCATTATTGATACAAGGGGGCAAAGACAGATGAGTGGTGACAGTTTAAGCAAGCAAATGATATGGGGATTGCATGATTAGGTTGGAACTGTGTCCTCTGCGCTCTTAGGTTGGCCATGTGTGACTACATGTTACTCTATACTGACAGATAGTAGGAAGATGTTTCTTCTATTGTTATACTTCTGTACATCTTTGTTTTACTAGCTAGTTTTACGCCTGAGGCTATAACGGATAAGGTAACATATACCATAGTAGACGTACTTACCATGCATTGTGCAAGATATCTGCACAGTCACGGAATCAAATGACCAAAAGGTTTCACTGTGGCCCTGTTTGAAGCCAGCTTATACTGGCTGATTCTCCATCTTCACCTGCAGTATAAGCTGGCTTCAGAGCCAGCCGAATAGGCCCACAGCAGAATGGGGACATTTTCGCCAGCCATGGGTGCACCACAATCTACTCTAAGGCTTTAAGGCCATTATCAATAATATGAGATTAAATTTTCTTCGGAACCAAGATATAGACTGCATGGTCTGAAAGACCAGATTGTATAAACATCATTTATAGATTTGTATACCCCACATACCACAATGTAATGATGATTTAGAGCCTACTATCAGTGCAGTGGGCTCAGCTTCTCTTGAACCTTTTCATTTCCCTTGTCAAGCTGTCATCATGCCATTTGGTACGTCTCTCTCTCTCTCTCTCTCTCTCTCTCTCTCTCTCTCTCTCTCTCTCTCCCTTAGCTTCAGCGAAATTACGAGATAACTCTGTTTGCTGCAATTTTCAGCATCATATTATTATCTGGTTCATCTAATTTTATTGTTTTGCAGCCTGATTTAACCAGAAGTGCTTCAAGTATTAAGCAATGAGCTATATGTGCAATGATACATTGATACCATCCATTTTCCTTGAATCGCTCATACCAACAACATAGGCAAATGTCTCCGAGTTGGTTATATGCATATTTTTCCATGGTATAAAAAAGGCAGAGGTAGCAAAAAAAGGGAGAAAGGGAGATATAGTCCCAAATCTAGTAAGAGAATAATGAATGCAACTTACTTCACCAGGAAGTCACCAAAAGATAGAACCATGTCAAAACTTTTGGTTTCTTTCTCATGTAACACAGTCCAAGCTTCAACGGGAACCGGGAGATTTCCAGTTCAACGAGTGTTGGAATGTCCCATAAAGAGGAATGGGTATGCATGCATGAAACCTGAAAAATATAATAACCACCAAACTGGATCACATACAACTTTTATTTACTCTTTTTTTTTATCAAGACATACATCTCGAGCTGTGTTACATGATGATACAAGTATGTAAGCAATTATATGTTTACAGAACAATCTAAAGATTTTCCTACAGATGTATCTGAAATGTCAACACTATCCAGAAGCATCTAGACATTTAATTTTTATGTGTACAACCTGAATTCAAGCAAATCAATTATGTTCAAGTCTACACTTCTTCAGCCTGTCGCATAAGTTCCAGAATGCTTGAAGCTTTTCTCTTTGCACGGTCTGTGCCAGATTCTGACAGTTCCTTGAGTGCATCCTCAGCTCCAGCAGACTTTGCAGCCCTTGTTTGCTCAACATCAGCAGAACAAAGAGACCACAAAATGGCTGCAGCATTCTCTTTATTGCGGGGGACCCAGTTTTGATCACCTCAACGAGTGGGATAATTGGCTCCGACTGAGCAATTACAGCCTTGGCTTCAGCATTAGCAGCAAGAATTGCCAGAAGAGTGAGTGCCTCATCAATCATTCCCCCAGTAGGATCCACCAAGAAGTTCATCAAATGGATGATAATTCCAGCATTCACTGCTCGGATCTTATTTCCCTGGTATATGCACAGATTAAAAATCGCTGTTGCTGCATCTTTCTTGCCTCTAGGGCTCCCATTGCACAGAAGATTAATAAGTGGAGGTATTGCACCAGCCGCGCCAATTGTAACCTTGTTTTCATCTACAACTGACAAGCTAAACAGTGTGGCTGCTGCATTCTCTCTGGCTTCCATGCTCCCAGTTTTGAGCACTTCCACTATCTTAGGAATTGCATGTGATCCAACAATGCTTGCCTTGTTGTTCTCATGAATGGAGAGGTTAAGGAGTGCTGTGACAGCATGTTCCTGGGTTCGTGGATCTGAGGAGGAGAGAAGATTGACTAGCAAGGGGATGGCGCCTGCTTCAGCAATGCATATCCTGTTGTTGACATTTCTCTTTGCAAGTAGACGGATCTCACCAGCAGCTGCCCGTTGCTCATCTTGGTTCCCAGTCCTCAGCCTGTTCATTAGTGAGATTAGACCAGCATGGTCATAATCTGAACTTTTGGCAACCTTTTTATCGCGGGAATTGGCCCTGTTCTTGGGGAGCTCAATGCCATTGGCTTCACACCACTGGGCTATGAGGCTTTTGAGGACAAAGTTTGGTGTCAGTGAGGTATGCGAGAGGGGCTGCTGCGACTTAGGGCATGTTTTGTGGCCAGAATCAAGCCATTTTTGGATGCAAGATCTCTCGTATGTCTGAAAAGAAGATAGGATTCATCAGTGATGCAAATGTATTACCGGTGCAACAGTTAGAATCGCTAGGCCGTGTGCATACCTGCCCGCTGGAAACAATGACAGGATCTTGCATGAGCTCAAGGGATATGGGGCATCTGAATTCATCCGGGATGATTGGAGATCTGTGGTTTATAGAGCCAGACCTGGTGCTGAGAGTGTCGGTGGTGGGAGAAGGTTCGGTGATGACACAGTCTTTGAGCTTCTTGAGCAACGAGGACATCTCCTCGACGCAGCCATCAGGTTCACCGCCACTGGAGATGACCATGTCATGGAGGGCGATGGATTCCTTCTTCATATCGGCCATAGTCTGCAGCTGGAGCTTGTGTGATATCCTTGTCAAAACGGCAGGTTCATAGGTCTTGACCGCAAGAGCAAAGGACAGATCCTTGAGAAGCTGCGTGTCTGGTGGGTCAGTTCTAGTTGCTGCTCTTTTGAACTGAGAATGGACAAGCGCGACCTATGGTGACAGGAAAGAGTTAGAGCAGACGATTGAGGTCATACCATAGTTGAAGGGAATTGTTTAATCGGATGTCTCCGAAGAGACAGTTGAAGGGAAGGGAGGTCTCCGAAGAGACAGTTGAAGGGAATTGGTGTACCTGCTCCTGAACTTCTTCAGGCATATCGAAGGTTTCGTAAGGCAAGTCATCCAGCGCAAGATGAATCTGGCTGTTGACGCTCGCAAAGCTGTCGAGGATGGCATCCCCTCGCATCGCCTGTATCCATGAAGGAGGGGGAATCCTCTTCATCCCTTGTACGGGAAATAGAAAAGTGATCACGGCGCTGGGGAATCGAAGCTCTCGTACCTGGTAGATCTTGCTGCCTTCCTGGACGGAGCGGAGTAGGTCGCGCGCCGCGGCCAGGGCGTCGGAGAGGGGCCCCTGTTGCTGCTCTTGTTGGAGTTGCTGAAGCAGGGGGCGAGGAGTCGGATGCGCCGCGCGAGGTCCCCGCAGAGGCGGCGCATGGGGCCGCGCGGCTCCGGGAGCGCGGCAATCTCCGCCGCCACGCGAGCCGGCATGGCTGCCGCCGCCGCCGCCGTGGTGAATTACTGTGCTATTTTATCAAGGAGAACGAAAATTGGAATGATTTGAAGACGGATGCAACCGAATCCCTCCCTTCTTCCTTCTCCTGGATTGCGTTGGTTGGAGATGAGATGCACTTCTCTACGCGGCAAAAAGGCCCGGCAGCGGCGATGTCTTCCCACGCGGTCATCGTTTGACTTTTTTTTCCCCTTGAGATGGTTTGACTCAATGTTTGATGAAGCTGATCCACTATGCAACGCTGCAAAGAAATTCAAAGCAGAATTCCTCGCAAAAAAAAAAAAAATCAAAGCAAGAATTTAAGTATTATTTTACATACAAGCGTTGATGTAGGTCTAACCCGATTGTCCTACAACTCAAACTATTATAGAAATTAGATATCATCATTTGGAAATTTAAAACACTTGATTATCATATATTTTATCTAGTTGAAATAGAGTTGGACATTCGTGTTGGCTCTATAGCAATTTTCTTTACATACACCTAACGAAGCAAAATATCTCCGAGAAATTCAATCATGGTTTCACTATTCTGCTTTTGTTTTCACCTGTATAAATATATTTTAATTAATATATAGGGTCTTGTCTACAAAACTTCATCTTTATTTGTAACAGGATAGCATGTTTCCACTCTTCTTTTGAAATGTGCAATATACCAATATTTGAGACGAGTAAAACAGTGCTCACATGCACAACACCGAAAAGATGCTCAAGATAGTTGGTAGTAAATGTAACACACATCTTATAAGTCCCGAAGTCCGAACTCGGGTTGGACTATATTTCACTACAAGCAATCCAACCAGTTGAATTATGCTCTCTATGTGATGAGAAGTACAATACAATAATTTTAGTGAAACTTTTTTCAATATGGCATCGTATGCTTTTGACAACCAGATCTGTTATGTTTGTCTCTGATAGCATTGCAATATCTCCTTATATGGTGGGACAATGGAGAAGAGAAGAAACCAAGTTGATGAAGGTTGAAGCGAACAAGGCTTCAATGAGAGGTCATCGTAAGATGCGGTGCTAGGCATCGTAACATACGGTGACCGGAGAAGAAGTCTAGGAGCAAGTGCGAGGGTGGACATGAAGAGGTCATCGTAACATGAGGTGCACGACACCGTATGATACGGTGAGTACTTGAAGAGGTCACATATATGCAAAGGCTCGCGCAGAGGAGA
This sequence comes from Chloris gayana, assembly GCA_031894775.1. Lineage (NCBI taxonomy): Eukaryota > Viridiplantae > Streptophyta > Magnoliopsida > Poales > Poaceae > Chloris > Chloris gayana. The sequence goes on from JAUNZO010004934.1 coordinate 149,426, forward strand.
AAGGTAAGGCCACCGTAAGATATAGTGGGATCACGAGTAAGGCACACTGTTCTCGAATGAAGTTGGATGAGTGCTAAGCTAAGTCGGGGACTAGGACGCCATCGTAGGATACGATGGGATCGTCGTTTGACACAACGTTCCGAATTAGGCTCTACCGGAGAGCATGTAAACTCTAGAGTGAGAAGAGATGGCCATCATATGATAAGGTGGGGTCACCGTAAGGTATGGTGTTTTAGAACGGAGTTGGATTGATCTGTGAGCTAAAGTCGGGGACTTGGTGGCCATCGTAAGGTATGGTGGGATCACTATATGATATGGTGTCCAAAATGAGAGCGCTACTAGAGGCATGGAACTCTCTCGATGAGGAGTCACCAAGGTCACCGTAAGGTATGGTGATGAAGTGGTCGTAATATGCGACAACCTAGCCATTCCAACGGCTAGTATGTAAGTTTGAATCTTCGTAGTCGTCATATGATACGGTGTATGGCACCGTATATTATGTCGGGATAAAGATTCAATAGGAAACTTTATCCAACGATTAGTTGGACAGGTGAGCCTATATATAGTCGTTGTGCAGCTTGTGGAGATCTTTCTTGGCCATTTTCGAAGTGGGAATGACCTGTGAGAGCCAAGAGGAGCTAGAGGAGACACTAGGGGCAGATTTGGATATCTAAGCTAGTGTTTGAGAGAGTAACTTGAGCGTCCATAAGCCTCTAGATAATGGAGATCGTAGAGGGTGGTTTAGGCTATTACTATGGTCTATGGCTCGGCCAAAATCGGTTAGGAGTTGGTGTTGAGCACTCGTAAAGGTGTGGAGGCCTTCACAAGTTTGTGAGAGGTTCGAGGCTCACCTCGAGAGAAGGAGCATCAATAATGAGCACCCGTGTTCGGACTCAAGAAGCGCATTGCTTGGGGTCGGCTAGACGAGTAGAACAAGTCTTTGAGGTAGACGAGCTTTTGCATTGGAGGACAGAGTACGCAACCGTGACTTCACAAGGAAGAGTGAGGTGAGCTCCTGGGCAAGGACTCCACTCCGACGAGTGGTGGGGGAGTGAGAGGGTGGGGGTGGAGCTTGTGACTCCGAGGGGACTAGGCTCAACGAGGAGTAGGGGAAGGCGCCATCCTTCCGAGACCTCGGGCTAAAAATCAATGAGCATTCTCTTAACTCGTTGTTTACTTTTAACCTTTAATCTCGCACTTGTGTGAAAGTAGAGTTAGGGTGAATTGTGTCTTGCTTGCTTAGTGTTTGGCTTGGGACCGCTTACATTCTATCATGGCACTCGATGTTTAGGGTCTTAGCCTTGTAGCCATTTCATTATGACCGATTTCTCTGTGTGGAGGATCAATTGCTTTGAAGATTGAAATCTAGGATTCACAAGGTCCAACTCTCTCTCTCTCTCTCTCTCTCTCTCTCTCTCTCTCTCTCTCTCTCTCCACCTTGATCCTTACCGTTAGCACTCATTATGACCATGTTTTAGTACCAAATTCTCTTAATATATCGATGATGATTTATCATAATTGTATTGATTATTGCCACTAATCACGATGTTTTCTTCTTTAGTGTCTTTTTATGTTTTTGTGTCATTTTAGGAGAAATACGAAATATAATGCAAGTGAGGCGAATTATACTTCAAAGACGGGCTGAAGCTTTAGTCTGCAACACCTCAAACACTCCCTAGACATCCATGAAGTCCAACATACGAGGCCCGGACTCATTTGCTTGGTTCTCAAGTCACCTAGAAGGCTCACCCAAAATATTCACGAAATCGGGAGATTTTCACGGAGTACTACAACAACAACACCTTACAATGAAGATTTGGAGTTCAAGATGACATCAAATAATAATTCATTGAATACTAAAGTTGTAGATCTCGTCGAGAGCTTTCCGAAACATATATGGATGATCCTATTTAGATTCTGGAGCTATGTGATATGGTGTACGCAATGAAGACTGCACAGAAAAGACAGAATCAGAACAGATTCTGTTGCATTGCAATTTTGGGAATCTAAATGACCGAATCTGGAGATCAAAATAATACCAACGTTGTAGATGTTTTCAAGCGCTACAAGATAGAGTCCAAGTTTGCTTCATTTGGAGTCTGAACGGTAGAGATATGAACTTTAGAAGACGGAAGTGCAAAAACGGAAAATGAGTCCGAGTTATACACGAGTTGTGTCGATCGACACCTTCCACTGATCCTACATTGGGTGGAGGACGCCTCGAGACACCTCTCCACTATATATATGTCCCAAAGGACGTATCCTTTGTATGCATTGTCATATAATCAAAGTATTTCGAGCTGAGAGCGAAAAACTTGCGGTGTTATGCCGCCGGGTTTACCATGTAGTCTACCTGTCTAGATTTCTTCTAGCTAGCGAGTTGGAGGAGATGGCTAGGGTTCTATGAGGAGTCAATGCACGTGGTGAATCTCTAATTAGGCTCTAGTTAGTCTATGAATTCAATTAGACCATGGTTCAAGAGTCGGATGTCGTCGTCATCGCGGTAAGTGATGGTGATGATTTTCTATGCGCTAATCTATCTTGTGTTCATGCTTACTTTCAATCTTGTTCTCCTCTATGTCTTTCTTCTAGTTGCAAGATGCTATATTCATGTTGTGTCGATCAGCACCATCCTTGTATGCAACAATTGGTGTGTTGTTTATCTCGTCGGTGTTGTTTCTTTTACTACTAATATAGTGGTTGCCATTCTAGGATCACATGTGAAATCTAATTATATTACTAGAGTAGTCGTCGTCGATAAGAATGGCATGTGGAATCTAACAGTTTCCACACTCTTCCACACTACAAGAGACACGGCCTTACGTGATAAAATAGAGATGTCACAAAATGTTAAAATTTTGTCACGTAAAGGTTTTTGTGACATAGGAATGACGAAACTTGTACTCGTCACAGAAAGTGCGTCACTACTGTAAAGTTGTGACGTTCCATGGACGAGTGCGGAGGTGACAGGGAGGGCAGGCGCGGAGGTCGAGGTGCACGCACGACGGCCGGGGGTCACGAGCGACGGGCAGGGCAGGTGCGGAGGACGGAGTGTAGGCGCGGCTGCCGAGGGTCACGAGCGATGTGGAGGGCAGGCGCCGAGGCTGCGGTGCGACGCAACGGCCGGGGGTCGCAGACGACGGGAGGGAGGTTACGGAGAGGAAGGTTCGGGCTAGGGAGTGGGAGGCGTCGCGGGAAGGGGTTGGGATCGCAAGTAGATTTATTCGTTCCCAAGTCACCGAGCCAAAATTCGTAGGTTTCGGACGAAGATCGCAAGCGAATGAAAACCCTACGATTTTTTTTTAAGTAGTAGAGAAGAGATTTTGCAAAATTTTATGTGAAGGGCATATTGGTTTTTTCCACCATCACTTAACGGCCATTTAAGTGGTAAATAGCAAGAGTGGCTCGTAGGGGGTGACTAGTGAGAAACATAAATGGATGGTTGAGAAGGAAACTAAATTTTTAGATGATCTATACGGAAAAGCTATAGCTTTAATAATTGTGCGCAAACCGTCCATGTGGAGTCGGTGGCCCATGTGGATGTTGGTGGGCTGCAGGGCACGCCAGAAGTGGACACCGATATGATGGCATATTTTAAATTAATTTTGAAATTTCAAATCATTTTTTCTATATTAAAATCTATAAAAAATAATATGTTTAAATCATTGTATTTATTATAATTAATGCAGCAAAATAAAATATAGTAAGGATATATTTTTTCTAAATTTTGTCAAGATACATTTTTCTAATTTGAATTGGAATTTGAATACTTCAAATTGTTTTGTACTAATTAAATTGAGTGTTGTTTTAATAAAAATCTACTGAATATCAATTGTCCCAGTAGTAAAAATGAATTGTTCCATATTTTTTGGAGTTAAATTTCTGAATTTCTTCAATTGTTGAATTGTTCCAACGGTTGAAAGTAATTGGTCCAGCTGCTGAAATAATTATTCAAACTGTGAAAAATAATTGCTCGAGTAGTGAACATGAATTGTTCCAGCAGGCAATGTTAATTTTTCCAGTGCTAAAAATATTTAAATATCAACATTCTATTGTTTTATATTGCACGCTGGTAGTAGAAGGAAGCGGAGATGGAGGCTACCTTATTTAGATAGCTTTGAATCTGCCAAGATTTTAGATAAGAATAATACTAAATAAAACGGCAATGGGCCATCTCCTATCGTACTGGGCCTTAATGGGCCGCAGTACCCAGAAGCTATGGGTAGCACGACCTATCTTCTTCCTATAGGGAGTCCCGTATCATCGTGTCAAGATGTTCATTTTGGAACTTTTATAAGGTGGGGGGGGCATATAAGACTACTCCCATAAAAGTTGCATTCGCAGTAAATAGGAATCCATGTCAAATGACGTCAAACAAAAATATATGAGAAGAGTCATCTAAATCAACCCATGTGTACCATTTTTCTAGCACTTGCCTGTATTCCTGGGAACGGACGTACTACGCACTTTATGATGTGTTTCATTCTACAAACAGTCATCAAAATGGAACTTATCATTAAGACTAACTTCCATTAACGATTCTCTTAGTGCTTTGCAAGTCTAAATAAATTTCAAAGGAAAAGAAGGGGAAAAGGTGGCATCAAAATTTTGCTCCATAAAACTGAGCAGGAGTTCTGGGCTAAAATCTGCAGTTTTCCGGGGCTAGGGAATTGTACACCAAAATATCAGCACCTGTCAACGACACCCCAGCACAACTGAAATTACACAGAAGGAAAATTTTCTCATTCCTTGCACGGCAAAAAAATACATATATATATTGAAAATCCACTTCAATTTCCTCCTTTCCTCCCTAAATCTTCTGTTCCTCTTGCTGTGTTGATATCATTGTTCCTCCATGTTTCATCTTATGTACAGTTACCATGACAACCCCACAAACAAAACAAATCAGCCTGATTGTACAAAAGCCCCAGCACAGCAACCTTTAAACACAATTGTGATGCTATGACAAAGGAACAGCCTTGTACAGGTTAGCAGTCCCATAAAATATGGTGAGGTGCGCCCCATTCAGATAAGCTTCCAACTGCAAAAGGCAAGTTCAATTATATTTGCATTCCTAGTGCAATAGGAGTGTAGCAAGAAAATATGCAAAAAAGATTAGCTAACCTGGTCTTGAGGGATTCTAGAGAAGCCAAATTTCTTCATCCAGATTCCCTCGGCTTCATGGGCAGCTGGAAGCACGAAGTGCTTAATCTTTAGCGACGCTAGAATCTTCTCTATGCATGAGAACAACGCTTGGAAGTAGCCCTGCATATTTCAATAGAATTTGATGACACTAGTTGTCAAAAAGAATGCAACTGCTTGACAAGAATGAAACAACAGGACATATATTACACAGAAGCCTCAAGAGTTGAGACTCACCAGCCCTTGAAGATCCTTACTCGTAGCAACTAGTGGCAATTCGGCCACATCACCTCCCATGATACGCAAAAGTGCTGCTGATACAACAGTAGAGCTGCAACAACAAAGTGGAGTTCAACAACTGTGAAAGCAAAAGTTTGGACTTGGGACAACTTCTCTTTTCAATAAAAGACTCTTACCCCAGAGTTAACACTGCACAGTACATCCCACCATAATCTTGGCCAGGCATTCCATCTTTTGGTCCCCTCCTGGCAGAAAAAAAGTGAGTAAATGAGAATTCATAAAAGGAGGTCCACACATATAAAATAAAACAGAACGGTGTCTCTTACCCATTAACCATCTCCGGAATTAGATCTCTACCAGTATGAGCTTCAATGATTGGATCAAAAGATTGCTGCAAGAATGTTTAGTGGTAAGCTACAATTACACAATCTAGAAACATATTCATCAGGTCTGCAGTTTTGGTGTACTGGCACCTATCTGTGACTGTAGAATGAACTCAAATCCAGGCATAAAGGGATGGCTACAGATAATATGTTTGACATTCAATTCTGTGAATATTTACGCAAATGCTCTTTTTATTTGCCTACAAGTATACTGTTTAACATTATGACAACAACAAAGAACAAGTTGAAAACTGGAAAATTTGGCAGTAAAACAGGCTAAATAAAGTTTCACTATCGTAAAACAACTATTCCCAACAAGAAATGAGAAATGCAATACATACATGAAAAATTGGAACTGCAGCAGAAAGCAACAAGCTGCCATCTTCAGTAGCACGTCTACCAGAAAGCAATTGCCATCTGAGATCTGTAACAGTGTCCATGCATAAATCTCTAGCCTCATGTTTCTTCCTTATGATATCCATATCTGGCTCCGACAACAGCTGAGCTCCGCTACATATAATCTTGTCCAATGAAGATCGCAATTCAGAGCAACTATTGCAACAAAACCACTCCCCCTCAGGCAATTCCTATAAATGAAAAAAAAAGTCTTAGCAATCACCAGAGCCAAAACCACTCCCCTTGTTCACTTCAGAGTGTGTATCGTGTGCATCAATAAAAAAATGTAAAGATAAAGGCTGTTCAAATGATAATAAATTTGGTATCTGCTAACCTTTAGGTCTACCTGCCACTGACTCCGTAAACATCCCACATGATACTCTTTCTCACACTGAACAGAATTAAAATGTAATCATTTCAGCCAAACAGTTTGTGAATATATCAAAGATATGTGAATCGCAGTATTGCCACAAATAAAGAATCCAACCACATGAAGGAATTAAAGTATATTAATAAGCCAAATATAAGCATAAAACAGCTAGTAGAAATAAGCATACTTGGTCACAGAGTATCACAGTGCGCTCATCAAATACTGCGTTGTTGAAATCTTTCTGCCTGCACAAAGAAAGTTGAGGACAAAACAAAGCATGAGTACAATAAATGGTAAAATTATAGACTGAACACAAGGATCCTTAAACTAATATGGGAAATACTATAGGTCCAACCGGTTCGTCCAACTGATGTACAACTAAGACATGTGATATTTTTGGGCCTATGTGCTAACATGTTTTTGTATTGGTTGGACGCTGGTTGGACAAATTGGGTTGGACCTAGGTAAAAGTATGGTTCATGACTTCTTATGGCTGACAGCTGATTTGATAAGTGCCAAGACTGCATACTTTGATATAGCACATAACCTGATGTTCAGGATCTTTGCCAATGTAACAACATTTTGTTTTTCATGAGCACCAATTTTTTTCAGCTCAAGCAAAATTTACAGTCTATGGTGCATAACATCTGTAATTGCAAAGGTTAAATCATAAACAAATGTTTTTGTTTACACGAACGATTTGTAGTTCAAGCAAAATTTACGGTCTATGGTACATCACATCTTTAATAGCAAAGGTTGAATCATAACCAAATGTTTACAGTCTATGGTGCATCACGTCTGTAATTGCAAAGGTTGAATCAAAAACAAATGTTTTTGTTTTCCACTGAACGATTTGTAGTTCAAGCAAAATTTACAGTCTATGGCACATCACATCTTTAATAGCAAAGGTTGAATCATAACGAAATGTTTTTGTTTTACACAAACAATTTGTAACTCAAGCAAAATCTAGTCTATGTTGCATCACATCCGTAATTGCACTGTTCAAACCAAATCAAATGCTAGTTACACTAATATAATACAAATTACACAATTGAAGAAATACAAGAAAATATTTTCTAGCTAGGTTTCTTTTAAAAAAATGGTATAAGAATAGCTAGATAAATATAACAGTGATTATAACGTATGGTACATCACATCTTTAATAGCAAATGTTGAATCATAACCAAATGTTTTTGTTTTACACAAACAATTTGTAACTCAAGCAAAATCTAGTCTATGTTGCATCACATCCATAATTGCACTGTTCGAACCAAATCAAATGCTAGTTACACTGATATAATACAAATTACACAATTGAAGAAATATAAGAAAATATTTTCTAGCTAGGTTTCTTTTAAAAAATGGTATAAGAATCGCTAGATAAATATAACAGTGATTATAACGTATAAGAATAATGTAAGATGAAATAATACTCACTTGCATAGAGCGCAGCCGCCAAGGTCATCAGAAATGGGGACGATTCGTATAGCTCTCTTCATTATCTGTTCAATGGAATCAACTCCAGCCTGCCTCCCAGCAGCTTTAGCGTTTTTGTTTTCTGCTAAAGCTTTCTCTTTTGCACAAGATTCCTGCAATTATCACAATACCACTCTGAAGGGACCTCAGACAGCCCAGCACAAGCTGCAATTCATACAAAAAGAGAGATTCAATTAATAAAATGGTTACCTCGAAGGGCCATTTCAACTAACTAGGGACTATATCTCTGTTTGCATTGAATTCCAAGGACATGGAAAACTACCTGGATGAAATGACCTTGGACATATTTTGCAAGGGAAAATATCACCACCAAGACCACATTCTCGGCACAGATCATCTGTTTCCCGTTCCGACCGTCCCATATCCTTTGATATTCTCATTGACAGCTCATGCAATGATACTCCATTTGATGTGAAGATGTTGTCATACCTGATACCAAAGCAAAGACGTAAGGAAAAACGGTAATAAATCTTGAGTGGCATAACTTAAAACAGGAGACCATATAGACTTACGGCTTGCGCCTTGATCCCTCACCCGCATGAGCTTCAAATGCTGATGGGCTAACCTGAATATTCCGCATAACAAAGGTCAATATTTTGTGAAAGTATGGTGGAAATGACGAAAGATGAGAGGGTAGTCGGACCACTTTGTTGCAGTGATTGCAGTAGATTCTTTGGTCCTTGATATACCCATCAACCTTTCTCTGCATGTCACAAGTATAATATATAATACACAAAATAAACAAAAATTGCATTGAAGAAAGAGAAATGTTAGTCTAACAACCTGCCCATCAACATAGTAGGCTACTTCTGTGCCATCAAGCAAGACATTAAATACCAATTTGTGTAGTCCGGTATCCCTGAGAAAATTATCAAACAAATAATATATGAATTTCATCAGCCCTTAATAAGGAAGAAAAGATAACTAGTGTATGTCGTGCTAACTTGTTTGTTACTTTGCCAGAACTACCATCCTTCTTGCTTGAAGAGATCTTCTTTGCCAAATAATCTTTTGAACTTGGGGTCATACTACACCCAAATACAAAAGCATTAAGGGTAACTAAGATTTTATATCAATCTTTTTAGCTATGCAACAATATAATTTAAAACAAGAACTCAACAAATAATGAATCTAAACAACATTTAAGAAGTTTATCAATATTAAATCATGAACATAAGGAATACTTTTGTTTTTTTTTGTTATGGTCAGTGAGTGTCAAGTAATTTTGCACAATTAATTACCTAATCCATAGTGAGATTGTAGTTTGTTGGCATAAGAAAAAATCTAGCCGGTCATCTTTCTCAAACTTACCTAGAATTGATCTTGTATGCATGTGATGAGGTTGGAGGATCTTGAGGTTGCTTTGACTCAAAGCAACCGCGGCAGAGAAAATTTTCAGTTTGGGATGATATCGGAATATTCTCTGTACCATTAAGGGATGAACTCAAATTTATTGAAGAATACATATAACTTCCAAAATACTCAAGCATGAAGGTTTTAGCATTTTACCATCACAATTCAAGCAATTGGAGATGCTCCTAGTTACCACCGGATCAATTGAAGAACGTATTGTTTTTTCCAAAGCCTCCAAGGAGATCTTTCACATATACGCAACACATCGCGCAAACTATTGCCATTACCCAAGTAAATATAGTCAGCAGGGTGTTTCTTGGTGCTTCCAGCATGTTGCTCAAAGTAATAAGCCGAAACAGCCTGTAAAATTGAAAAGAATAACAGCGTAACGTAAACAGTTTGTGTTACTCAATGTCAATGGTTTATAGACAATGGAAAACTAACCTTGGAGCCATTACATGATGAACAAAAGCATCGTATATTGCAACCAGTAACCACACCTTTCAGCACAGGCTTCTGCAACTTGCAAGAAAATTGTGAGATACTAAAACACAACAGATCACAATACTAAAGCAAATCAGTTAGTAGAGCAACCCCAGTCTAAAGTAGGTTTGTAATCAGAGCAACAATCGTTCTGACAAACCAGCAGAAAAGTGCAGTAAATGGAACTCCAAACCCTTGAGGAGTGTGAAATAACAAAACAACCATACTATCATGAATCATTGTTAAAGCCTTGCAAATACATGAGCTGTCTCAATATAGGAAACTTCTGTGTTGATAATGTTACCAGACCACACTAAACTATATAATCCTAATGTGAAGGGGATAATTTGCTGTACTTGCCAAAGGAAAATGTATTGGTAAACACTACGGATAGTCTTCTCATACCTTGCTATGCGGGATGATGTACATAACAGGCGTGCCCTCAAGCAGGCCAGTGTTGAACAGCTCCCTAATGTTCCCTGGGTGCTTTGTGAGGCAGGCAACTTTCTTAGACATCTTCATCTCCATCTTCTTGACTGATGGAGGGGATTCGGATGTGCTGTCAAGAACGTCCTCAGATCCAACCAAACTGCTGTCAGCCTTTGTCTTGAGCAGTGACCTTGTGAACCTCCTCTGAGGTAGCAAAGTCGAATCGGCTGAGGCGTCCTTGCTGTGCTGTGGTGTCCCCTGACTTTCGCTAGGTGTGGCATCTTCTTCGTCCGGTTTATTCTTGAGCAGCGATCGAGTGAAGCGCCTTGCGGGCCTCGGCTCGGTGGTAGCAGCAGGTGAGGTAGCGTCTTGAGCTGCCAGAGGAACAGGACGTGGTGCATTGTCTGCAGCATGCATTTGTAGATTCCCAGCATTTGAGGTCGAGTCATTGCACTTGTCACTTCCAGCTGCAACAGCCGGTGGGATTGGTGCCGCAACAGCCGGCAGGATTGGTGCCGCAACAGAAGGTTCCGGCAGAATTGGTGCTGCATCTGGCCCGGCAGTAGAATCTTCGGCAAGCGCATCTGGTCTGGCAGCAGAATGCTCGACGGATGCATCAGGCGCGGCAGCAGAATCCTCGACGGATGCATCAGGTGCCGCAGCAGATTCCTGGACGGGCGAATCAGGCCTTGGAATCACCTCCACCTCTGTTGCAGGCTCAGGCCGGGCTTGCATTGGTTGTGGGTTTTCTAGCACCTGTTGCAGCACAAGGACCTCGGCTGCAGCATTGGGATTGGAAATATCGGAGTCGTGGACGGCGGGCGGCTCTGCGTGGATAGGCGGCGTGGGTGGGGACACGAGATCGGCGGCGGGTGTGTCGGATCTCTTGCGCCTCTTGAGAGATGATGCCGAGTTGGGGAGGGAAGAGATGGGGCGGCCGGAACGGGTGCGGCCAGGGGAGGCAGAGATCTCGGAGAGGGACTGGAGCGCGAAGGCGAGCTCGCGCTTCATGGCCCGCGGCGGCGGCGGAGGAGGAGGAGGAGGAGGAGGAAGAGGAAGAGGAGGAGGTGAGGCGCATGCACTGCTGCCACCAGGGGAGGAAGAAGAGGAGGCGGGCATGAGGACTCCGATTTTCACCTACTAGGATTGCATGGTGCTAGGGTTTGGTCTGGGTTGGATTGGACAGAGCAGGGAGACGGAGATCGGAGAAGAAGACGACGAGGCCCTTCTCCCTCCCCCTTCCCCTTGCAATCGCAGTTAATTCATTTTCTGGCCCCCACCTTCTCTCCTCACGAGAGGAGCCCTGCCTGCCCTAATTTAATTTAATTACTACTGGCTTTAGCTTTTGCGGGAAATTCGCCTTTTGGTCTCTTTTCAAATCCGCCCGGCTTCGTTATCTTTCTCTGTTTTTTTTTCGTTGATTGAAAAAAAGGGAGTGAAACGGACGAATGATCTCCTATATGAATGTAACTCAGGATTTATTTTCTTCCATGTCTTATTTGTTTAAATTCAGTCCCAATGCTGACGTGTTGCAATTTGAAATTCAGTCCCAATTCAGCTGGCCTATGTGAATCTGGAGTAATCTGTATGGCACGTCGACAGACTGTTGATTTCTGTCATTGAATCATGTGCAGAAGAAACCACCAAATAACATTATCCACCATAATTTTGCATGTTCCAGATGTTTTTTTAATATGTCGGTAGATATATATTAATATAATAAAAAAGAAAGGGTACAAAAAACAGCCGGGTGCTCAAAGAGCCCTCTGTACAACTTTTGAAAACGAAAACAGCCCCCAAGAGGGGAAAGGAAGAAAAGGCCTATCTATACAAGTTAGATAGGCCTTTTCTTTTTATACTGCAGTAATGCACATACAAATTTTGCATGTCCCAGATGTTGTACTCACATTTGTGCAATATACAGTAAATTTCTCAAAAAAGAAACGAGATAAATTTGCAGCACTTTTTCCACACCACGTCATTCGGCTTGTAGCACTCTGCAAGCTTATCATATATTAACACATGTAACAGCAACAAATACATACATCTCAAAGGTACTCTGCAAGCTTATCATATATTAACACATGACATCTCAAAGGTACACCCAAGAGCATTTGGGTTCTGCAGTAATGCACTGAAATATAACATCTGAAATCAAACGAGCCGGCACTTTCCATCTTTCCTAGAGAAAAAGAAGTAACAATGCCCTCATCCATCTTACAAGTCCGTGTCCATGACCATCCCCGACATCAAAGTTTTGATCTGGTTGAAATTAAAAAAGTAACAATAGTGAGCAACATTTCAAATGTATGATCATATTAAGTACGCATTGGAAAAATAGTTATGTGACATCTCTAGTGATGCTGAAGTAACATATTTTCCTATCAAGGTAGTGAAACATCAAGTACCTCTTTATTATTCATCCGGATGATAGTTCTTAGATCATCAATCTGCAAAAGGAAGGAAGCAACTCAAGTGAGATATTCTCGGTATACAACTCTTCCATCACTTAAATTCTCTAGAATGCCCACCTCTTTAAAAGGCTCCGGTGATTCCTCACGAACCTCTAGTATACGGTTAGCCCTTTTCTCTCCAATACCCTATACAATAATGAGAAGGTTAGCATGAAAGCATTAATATTTGGGATACCTTTACGTTCAAGTTCTGAGCTAACCTTTAGGCTTTTTAACTGCTCCCTGCAATTGATGTGGAAACATGAGCTAGGAAAATATAAATATGAACAAGTCACTAAAAAAAGTTGGGCTAGCAACACTCACTTATTAGCGCTGTTTAGAAACATCAAACACTCCTTGGCCAGAGTTTTCTGTTTGATTAAGAAAGACGTACAAATAAGATAATTAAACAATATAAAATGCACAAAGCAACTTTAAAAATTAGGTAGTTAACCTTAACCCCTGTGCTGCGAGCCTTAAGTAACTCATGAGAATCTTCAATATGCCCAAAGTTCAAGTGAATCGCTGGAGTTTTGGGTTCAGGTAAATCTGTGTGAGTGTATTGTGCATCAACCATGACTGGTTCCTGTTTCTTTATGCCTATTGGCATACTGTTAAGAAGCTTCAAGGAGTTTGATATCTCTCTCAGTTGGTCGGTCAGCTTTGGAGAGAATTGAGTAGCACCGACCGGAGTCTTCTCAACTGTCATATCTGCAAATAATAGGCAATTGAAAATGCACTCAAACTTCGATTCATAATTATAATTATTTTTTGTAAGAAAAGAGAGTCAAGAGATATGTTTGTGTTCTACCAGCTACAACAGGTGAGAGCATATCTTCCAAGTTAGTGCATGAATGAACTACATGCAAACCTGACAAAGAGTCCTGAACAATAAAAACAAACAAGCTAAATGTTTACGGTATATAAGTGGAAACTACAATTTTTTATTAAAAAAAATACACACCTCTTCCTGCATGCTACTCAATACAGATTTTTGCATGCTGCAAGGTACTAGTTCTATAACCTTCTCTGTTTCATCACATCCCTGCATGTTGCCTCATTAGTTCTAAAATTCAAATATCCTTGAAACACCACAACAACAATAACAAAGTCTGTTGTTGTTGCTGTTGTTGTTGTGTTATCACAAGGATATGAGAATTTTAGAGCTAATGATGACTCAAGCAAATTACATACCTTATCTGGTACCGAGTCGTGATTTTCCATGCCAAGTGATGACTGTAACTCCTGTGAAATGATGAATGAAGCCCCGCATAAATGAGAAAACTAATGATTAATAATATGTGCACACATATAGTCTCCCAAGAATAAAAAAAGATACCTCAGCTTTTGTTACCTCAGACCCATAAACTATTTTATTTTCCTACAAAACACAACTCTCTATTTTGTTACACAAGAAGACCACAATATTTACTTGTGTAAAGAAATAAGTTTAAGGTATTCGTCTAGATATGTACCTTTGATACATTGGTGCTTGGACAGAACAGTTTTCTGTACAAAAAATTAGTTCAGTGGTAGGCTTACAAAAGGAGTTGACATTTTCAGGAGTTAATTAACAGAGTGATACCTTCCACTCAGGGCAGACTTGACGCCTCTTTGCTTGGTACAAGTAGAAAGTGAGCTTACGGGTTTTTTGGTTGAATGCATGGCTACTTTAGACCTGCATAGAACTAAAACCACCATGAGTTTCACAGTTAAGCAAAATGTGAAAGCTTTAAGCTTAGTGTTTCACAAATGAGAATGTGACCTCTTGTCAGTAACACGGGTCTGACTTGCTTTTAATGCACTATTATTCAACTCAGGACGGCTGTGCTTGTCAAGTGCAGAACTTGGTTGGCGAATAGAAGGCAGTAACGACCTTGACAAGTTCTTAGCACTGGAACTTAAGGATAAGTTGTAACATTGCTCACTGGCCACTTGGCTCGAGCGAGAAGCCAAGCTTAGAGTGGAAATAGCATCTTGGCTGGAAAATTCATCCTACATAAAAAAGGCAAAACATGCATTTAGATTGGTGTGGTAAAAGTTTGTTTATTAATTCCAACAGGTGAGGTTATTGTACAGGGCACATTCTGTTAACTTAATAGCACAGATGGTGATACAGAATCACATGAATACCCTTTATACCAAAATTCTAGATAAACAACATTTCTGTTGTATAAAAGATTGAACCACTTCCCATATCAATAAAATTTGCACATAGCTTACAGAAGTAGCGTTACGTTTGTTATGAAAGAAGAGGAAACTAGTACAAGTGGAGGTGTTAAGTACCCTTACCAAGCATGCTAATAGCACAGCTTTGTTTGTCTTGCATAATGAATCCTGGAGAATGCGAGTTAATTTGCTCTGCCTATACGGTATGAAGCTGTGGTTGCTGTTCAGTGCTTGCACGACATTCATTAAGGCATATGTGGACCTGTTACAGTTTGGTCCACCGTTGGTCTTCTGCTTGGGATCAGCATAGCCTGGCAAAGGCAGAGAGCGTGAAGTAAATAAGATGTTCATGCAAGACAGCATTATTATTATATTTATATGTAGTAAAAGAGATTGCAGTGAGTGAACGGTAAGAGCAAACCTGCCAGATCGAGGAAATTCATCTTTGCCGCGACACATTCTTTTCCTTGCTGATCAAAGGTAGAAATGTAGATAATAAAACCACGGTGTCCATCTGTAGGTTGCATGTTGTTAGAAGGTTTGGCGGGATGTTTGAGCATGTCGGTACCAGAACAACACAGATCCTCAAAGTCCTGTGTTGACTTGACACGGACCTGCATAAAACGAAGATTAATGGGATGCAGCAAACAAAAAGGACAGGTGTGCGAGGGTGGAGCAGAGTACCCTAGAGAGGCCCTTAAGGTGTGTCCTCCCATTGGCGTCCTCTAGTACGAGAACCTCGCTGTCCTTGGGCTCCAGGATATCGAAGACGTGGGCATCCTGAAGAACCTGATAGGAGGATACGCTGACAGCAAAGCCACTGGTCTCGGAGATTATTAGTTCCATGGCCTTGGTGAGCAAGCCCTGCATCGGGATTTTTTGCGTCAAATTGAATTATTAGGCACAGTAAAGATATCTGGGATTTTCATGACGAGGACAAAAATTGAATAACTGAACAGGATTCAGCAGAGCAAAGCAGGTAAAGAAATGGCAATACATCTGAATCCAGAAGAAGAAAGAAAGAAAAAATTTGTACCATGATTAGATGGGTTTTGGCGGAGGCACCGCAAGCGATGACACATGAGTTGGTGCCCCTGAAGATGGCATCTAGGAGCGGCTTGACCTCGGCTTGGAAGATTTGGTTGCAGGGGTGATCCTCTTTTTCTTTAATAACTGAGGAGCAGGCATTATGTTTTTCTTCAACTGAGGAGCCGTCATCCTCTTTTTGTTCAAACGAGGACTGTTTTTCTTTAGCTGAGGAGTGGTCATCCACCATGGGGTAGAAGCCATCGATCCTGTAGCCGTGATCCTTGCGTGGGGTCTGGGCTCTGCAAATGGACCGAAAGGTTGTCTGTGTCAGGTCTTGACATATAGTAAAACGGGAAAAGGTGAGGAAGTGGATGAATGGCGCGTACCCTTTGTCCTCGTGGCCGGGGAGGATGGAGAGGACGGCGGAGGAATCGACGGCGCGGGCGGCGACCTGGATGGATCCGGTGCCGCCAGGGCGGATCGTGGCGAGGACTCTGACGGGAGCGGCAGGCCTGATCTGGTGGGGGCGGGAGGAATCGACGACGGCGGCTTCCATCTATCTGGGAGTAGCAGTCGGGCACTTGGGCGGCGGCGAGGAGGGGGGAGGAGGAGGAGGAGGAGGAGGAGGAGGTAGCCGTTGCGCGATGGATGGGAATGGGAACGGGAGCGCAGGGGCCGCTCCCTCTTTGAATCGCATTCCGTGCAGCGTGTCCAGGAAGGAAGCAAGCAACTGTCGATTGCGATTGGTCTCAAAAAAAAAAAAAAAAAAAAAGGAAAGGAACCCTCTCTTCTGGCTGGGCCTGCTCGCAGCCCGGCCCAGCAATACCTTCCCGTTCGTCCGTTGTTCCCTTCCCCGGCGCCGCCACCGAGGAAGTATTATGGCCGCCGGAGAGGGAGGAGAAGTAGAGGGAGAATTGGTGGTGGGCGCTTACGGCGGCTCCGTTCGGCCGGTGGAGAGCGCGTCGGGGGAGACGATGCTTCTGTGGGGCCTGGGGCAGCCCGCGTCGCACCGCAACAACGCCTTGGTCCGGCAGTCCGCGCACTCGTTCGACATCGACGCCTGCGGCCGGCGCCTCTCGCTGCTGCAGTCCCCGTCGTCCATGGCCACCCCGGGGGTCACGGGCGCCGTCGTGTGGGACAGCGGCGTGGTCCTCGCCAAGTTCCTCGAGCACGCCGTGGACTCGCGGCAGCTCCTCCTGCGCGGCGCCAGGGCCGTGGAGCTGGGATCCGGATGCGGCCTCGTCGGGTGCGTGGCGGCGCTCCTCGGGGCACACGTCGTCCTCACCGACCTCCCCGATCGCCTCAAGCTGCTCCGGAAGAACGTGCACCTCAACGTCGACGACCCACACGTCGTCGGCTCCGCTCGGATCACGGACCTCGTGTGGGGGGACTCCGATCTGCTGCACCAACCGCTGCCCGATTTCGGTACCCGATTTCCTTACATTTCTGGACGGAGGGAGCAGTACAATGATATGATATGATATTCAACCCCGTTCCTTCTTGCTCTGTATGCTACTTTTTTTTTCTTTAATGGAGCTCTGTATGCTACTAGTGCTGGGCTCGGACGTCATCTACAATGAGCAGGTGGTGGATGATCTGCTCCTCACCCTCAAGCAGCTCTCCGGGCAGCACACCACAATACTGCTAGCTGGAGAACTACGCAACGGTAACATCATCTCCTTTTCTTTTCTTTTTTTTTTGCGTGGATAACATCTTCTTCTTGATTATAATATAATATATACCAGAACCTGCTTGCTCCAACTGGGCTGATCTGATTGATCTTCAGATGCTGTGCTAGAGTGCTTCCTGGAGGCAGCGATGGAACACTTCATCGTTGGCTGCATCGAGCAGGACCAATGGCACCCTGATTTCCGCAGCAATCGTGTTGCCTTGTTCATCCTAGCCAAGAAGCCACCGCCCACGACAGGCTAGGATGTTGTACACTCCTTGCCTCACATTATAGTTGTTTGGTTATTTATTATACTCATCTCTTTACAAGGAGAATAATAATCAACAGACTTCTGAGTTGTATCCGTGATTTTAAGACGTGTGAGTTGTATCCTGTGATTTTAAGACTTCGAGGCCTGTTTGGATCCACCTCCTAAATATTAGATGACTAAAGTTTAGTTACTTTTTCTTCAAATATGACTACTAAACTTTAGTCAAGTCACTTCTAAACTTTAGACCACTAGTTATCTCAACCTGCTAAACTGCTCCTAAACTTTGGATAAAGGCAAATAAAGTCAAAAGTACTCTCATCACATATTAGGGATAGAATAAGTACAGGTGGAGAAACATCTATTGAGGGTTAGATATGTCCAGCTTTTTGTTTAGTCATTGACGTTTAGTCTTTGAGTCCTAAACATGACTAAGTCTAGTCACTTTAGTTTGTTAAACTTTAGATGCCTAAACGCAACTTTAGTTATACTCATCTGTTTGACTAAGGAGCTATAGTTAACTCAACTAGACTACATGAGTTGCTATCATAGTGATCTAAACACTTGTGAGTTGTATCCTGTGATTTTAAGACTTAGAGTTTTATCAACTGTGGATTTTAAGCACTTCTGAGTTGTATCCTGTGATTTTAAGACTTCTGAGTTGTATCCTGTGATTTTAAGACTTCCGAGTTTAATCCTGTGATTACAGATGCTATCAACAGACTAAGGAAGTTTTTAGGACCTATCACTAGCTCTCTACTGGGTTTAATCAAAGATGCTACTATGAATCTAGATATAGATATAGTGGTTGTCTAGATTGTACTATGACACACAAAAATATAGCGGTTGGAGTATTTAGTAGGGATTATGATTATATTTTTAAAACAGTTAATACTTTAGATGAGTCAAAAAAATCATTGTGTTGCTATAATTATTTTAGAAACATTTTTAGTCTTTCTAAAGAAGCTCAAATATCTCTCTTTAGATCAGAAGCCCAAATATGCTTGTTTAAGGCTATCTTCAATGGTATACATATTTGGCTATCCATCTCTAAAATGAGTGTAAAACTGTCAAAAACTCTCTCCAACGAGTTACCTAAATGATCACCCCGGTTTAAGAATGCTACAGTAGATGATGTAAATTTGAAGCAGTCCGAGAGGGTCCGGCGTGGAGAAAAAGAAGAAGATCGAGCGCTCCTCCGTCGAACGTCGTTGTGCGTCGCCTCGAGCTCGTCGGCCGCCACTCTTGCCTTTGCTCTGTCCCGAGCTCGCTGGCCGCTGCTCCTCCCTCTGCTCCCCATCCGCTCCAGAGCCATCGCATCCAAGGCCGCCGCCGTCGCATCCACCGACCGCTCGAGCGCGTCGGACGCCGCACCGGTCGTATCCACACGCTCGTGCTCCTTCCCCGCGCCACATCCGACCGGTCTGCTGCTCGCGCCGGTAGTCGTCTCTCCCATTTCGAATGTTCCGATGGAGACGGTCGCTTTGGGTGAGTACCCTCTCAACCTCTCATTTTAGGTTTTAGGTTGCCTCTATCCTTGAAGATAGCCTGACAGTCAAAGGAGCCTTAAACCTTCGCGATGCTTCGAGGGGCTCCTGGAGCCCAGTCAAGCGGGACCCACCGTGGCAAGCCACGAAATTTTCTTGTAGATAGAAAACCAAACAAATGGAGTTCGTTTCTTTCCAAACTGATCCCCTGATTCTCTCCCTCCCTCTCTCGGGGGCTCGCGTACGACGAGGAAGCAAAATTCAGCGAATCCCCCATTAAATCTAGGGTAGAGAGGAGAGAGATTTGGGGATCTCCAATCCAAGAGGGAGAGGGGGCAGAGAGAGAGAGATCGATTTGGATCTCCTGCGGCCATGATGTCCTCTTGGTTCTCCTCCTCGCCCGCCGGCGCCGCCGCATCGCCGGCAGCGCTGCGCTACTACTGCCACCAGTGCGACCGCAACGTTTCCATCGCGCCTCCGCCGTCCCCCGACGCCGATGTCTTCTGCCCCCTCTGCGGCGGCGGATTCGTGGAGGAGCTCCCTCCCCCAGAGAACCCTAGTCTCAGCAGCGGCGGCGGTTTCCTCTTCGCCTCCCCGCCCTCCTTCGATCTCCGCCACCCCAGCGACCTCTCCGCCTTCTTTGGCCCTCCCTCCCCCGCATCCCCGGGCTTCGACCCCTCCAGCTTCCTGCACGACCACTTCGGCGGCCTCCTCTCCAGCGGCGCTACCATCCAGATCGTCATCGAGGGGGCGGTGGCGGCGCCCAATCCCTCGCCCCGGGCCTCAGCCTGGCGGACTACTTCATGGGCCCTGCCGGCCTCGAGCAGCTCATCCAGCAGCTCGCCGAGAACGACCCCAACCGCTACGGCACCCCGCCGGCTGCCAAGTCAGCCGTCGCGGCCCTCCCCGACGTCACCGTCTCCGCCGACATGATGCAGGTTGACGGAGGTGCGCAGTGCGCCGTCTGCATGGACGACTTCCTCCTCGGCGCCTCCGCCAAGCAGCTCCCCTGCAAGCACGTCTTTCACAAGGACTGCATCCTGCCCTGGCTCGACCTCCACAGCTCCTGCCCGGTCTGCCGCTTCGAGCTCCCCACCGATGACCCAGACTACCAACCCCAGCATCAGCAGCGCCAAGCCTTCTCTTCTCCGGCTCCTGAGGCCACGGCTTCGCCCAGGGTGGCAGAGAGAAGGTTCAGGATATCCCTGCCAATGTCTCTCAGGGGTGCCTTCGGTGGTGGTGCCCAGGCAGAGACCAGCAATCCGACAGAGGAGAATAACAGTGATGATGATGAGCCCGCCTACAACAATGCTCCTCAAACCGGTTATGATGATCTTGACTGAAAGCCTTCTGACAAAGAGGAACAAGGAGGTAATACGAAAATAACTTGCTTGCTTGTTATATCAATGTGTCATTATTGTCACGTTGTTTGTGCGTGCCCATTCTACTATTTACTGTTTTGTTGCTACACTGTACTAGTTCTTATAGGTTTTGTATTCATTATTAGTTAGGCTTTAAGCTCAAGTATTCTGTTGAGCTTTGGTCCTGCCATAAAAATGTGCAATGTTGGGCATTGCTTCATTTGGATGGATTTGCACTTGCAAGTCGAAGTAGGTGTCTATACATTGTTTTCCACATACTGTCTGGACAGACGAGATGAGAATTGTCGGACAACAGAAGTAGCTATGCAAACAAATAACAATGTGTTCCATTCTACCATATTTTTCAGTTGAAACTTGAGACACCTTCTCGTGAAGAAATACAAGTTAAATTGCTCTTGAATGCATAGTTAAATGATTACCATAACATTTTGAATAGTTTTGAGCTGTTTGACCCAATAGCAGGGAGGGGATTCTCTATGGCTATGGCTAGGCTAAATGTACTTCAATTTTTGAAAAATAATGCTTTTTTTATTTGTAAGCTATATTAAAGTGGCTAGAAAATTTGAAGATTTTCTGGATTTTGCCGTACCTTTAGCTGATGAAATTTTGGCTTAGTTGTACCTGATTTTTTTTTTTTTTGAGGTTTTATGCTTCCTCACTGATTCATCATGATGGTCTTATCCTTTTCTGTAATATGTTTTGTCACCACTTAGAACTTCCAATACTTATGCCTAGTGCACATTTTCGAATGAGCAGGTGTACTTCTTTCATTCATTATTATGAGGTTCTGAAGGCGTGATGTGTGCCAACTCGGATGATTTACTGATGTTTGTTTTCTATTGCAGGGCACGGGAGATGGGAGAGGCTCTGTGTGAAAACTCGGTGCCGCCGTAGAATGCTTAACTGAATGCAAAGGATTTGGTTTCTCTTCTGGTACTTGGATCTATATAAAAAAGAAAGGTGACAGAGACTGTGTGAGGAATGCATGTAAAATCTTTTGTTGCGGATGTGGTTGTAGAGGTTCTTTTTGCCTCGTTTCTGAAAGTAGATGGAGGCTAAAAGGGAAAGTGGATGATGATGTCTAGTTACATTGCATTAATATTGTACTTTGATTTACAACCGGTGTGTTGGAGCCGTGTGTTGCTTGTGCATCCCATATTATAGATTTCTCAAGTTGTGTTACTTTTATTAGTTGTTTTGGTTCTAGGACTAGTAGGGATCAGCTTTGTTCCTCGTACCCTTGAATAGAGGATTCTTGATCCTGTTTTTGTTTCTTCAGCGCACTCCAACAGGTTCCTACATTTCATTCAATCACAATTTTATACATCCCTAAACCTTAAACATTTTTATAACGGTTATATTTCTACTGGTGTTCTGGACTACTTGTCTCTCCACCAGTTACAAGTTCCTGGGGTAGTTTCTCCGCCAGTTACATGTTCCCGGTGTTTTAGCCTTGTTCATACTTCTACCCAAAATATCAATTGTCAGAATCTCCGACATATCTAAGATTCTTTGCTCTTCGGATTGTGACAACGATGAATTCATCATCATCCATTTCACAGCGTTTAGACGTGGTGTGCCTTGACGCTCAGGTACATTTTCTTTTTCTAGCGGTGCGTTGCCATAATTTGGATTGCTGTTTGTTATGGCAAATATGTTTTGAATGGTGTCACATCGTTATTAAACTAAGTATCACTCGAACGACATAGGGGTGCTTCGCATGTGATTCCTGTGCCTCCACTAATAACTATTACTAGTTGCTCGTTTTTCTAGGTCTAGACAACCCTTTTTTTCGTCCAAATGAATTTCAAAATTTTGAAAAAGTTCAAAATATAAAAAACAAACAATGAGTCAAAAAAAAACATTTACCGGTAAACTGAGAAAAAACCCGATAAAGTCAAACGATAAACCTAGAAAATCTATCAATTGCTTTCAAATATCGTCCAAATTCAAAATTTGACATTTGACCGATATATCAACGGATTTGAGACCGATGGAAAACTATTTCCATAATTCAATCGATTTTGTAAATATTGGTTGTAACTTCACATAATGATAATGATACAACTACGAAGCCCAAACAAACTAGAAACGACAATGCACATATAATCTCAAATATTGAGAGCAAAGTTTACTTGTATGTTGTATGGGAGAGAAAACTATATTATCTTATAATTATTTTTGCAACAACAATCGAAATAACAAGGTATATACTTCTTTGTTGTACGACTTTGTTTTCCGATGTAATCCTTGTGATGCTACCAATAGGTTATGGTGTCATGTATAGCAGGTTTCGACAACAACTCCCTACATTTTCGTAAAATAATAAAAGTTTGCCTAGGTGGGAGAGGAGATTTTCTTTCGTTTCTTCTCCATCCATCATCGTGGGTGCACGGAGGAGGTTGTGGCCCCTGGCTTTGCGATCACGTTCGACCACTCGGGCAACCGCTCTCACCTCCGCACTATCGTCTCCGGGCGCTATGCATGCACCGCACCGCCTCCACATGGCGTTGTTGCGACTCATTTCCACCCACGCCAATCCTCTCCTGGCTCCTATTCATTGTAATCCCAGCATAGCAAATCATGAGGGAGCAAATTAATGAGGGTGCAAGAAAAAAATGGTTTGAGGCAGGGAAAAAAATAATTGTACAACACTAACCCATCCCCTGACCCAGAAACTGGTGGTTATCAGATCTCAAGTTCTCCTCCTCGTGGAGTGGCCATGCGGTGAGGGGGATCCCCGGATCCAACTATGGTGGAGAGAATTACGATACCCACACTGAAGGCGGCCAGGAGCTCGCCTTCCTCATTGAACACCGATTTGTAGAAGCGAGGAAGAAGAGGATTGGTGCAATTAATCCTCGCTGTCGTCCCGTGGACGCCTTCTCCCTGCCACCGACGGCGCGCGGGGTGAAGACAGCGGATGGCCGTGGCAGGGAGGCAGCCCCAGTGACAACGGGGCACGGGGGAGGAGGAAGGGCGTACACGGCCCCTAGCGCCGGCCGCGTGCGTGAGGAAGGCGCAGGTGATTGTGTTTGCCTCGTTGCTGTTGGAGACGAAGGTTGGAGGAGGAGAGGCAAGCTACTATTTACGTTAGGCAAACTGTGATTTACCTCTCAAAAATGGCTCCTATTGTTGGAGTCAGTCTGATGTAGATTGAAGGGTTACAAAAAAGTTAGAATCAGCTAAGTCAATAAGATTTAGTTTCCCACATTTTATCAGCTCTTCTCCGTCAGGTGTTGCTTCTTTTATCTACATCTCTTTAGAAGATGCAACCCACTAAGAACCCTTAATTGCTATTTCTCTGCTTCCATATTACACCACATCAGGTTAAATACTTTTGTCCATCAGATGAAGATTTAATGTTAGTAATTTGCATGATCTCTAAGCTTTCCTAGCCATTGGATGATTATCTATCTGGCACATAATCATCTCATCCACTCGATTGCTATAACAAAACTGTTGTAACTGATGTGTCCACTCAGGGGTAGTTAGTAGCCTCTCCACCACGTGATTTCCTTTACAAATATTCGTGCACAAGTTCGCCTAGTTCAGTAATCAGTCTTGATTGTTTCAGATTCTGTTGGCGCTCAATAACATCCCACCTTTAAACCAATTCATTTTCATCACTAACCTCTTTAATTATCATTATTCATGTCCATCTAAAAAACTGTTGTAACTGACAAAGTAAACAATCAGGTATACATATACATCCGTTTCAGCAAGCAAACCAAGTGAAAGCCATGCTATAAAAATCAAGAAAACAGAGCATCTAGTCCGCTCAAACATGCACGAAGCCTGCTTGCTTAGGGTCTGAGCTTTTCTTCCCTTTAATTCTATAAACTAAATGGTGTTGGCGTCGAATGCCTATGTTTTATACGTAGGATTCTTCGGTTGCTTTCAAAATTTATGTTTTGGTGCCAACAGTTTGGACAGTTATATATGTTATTAGTCTTATGTGTATTCAATCTTTTTCGTCGATGAATGTCTATGTAGGATTCTTTGATTGCTTCCAAAGATTGGTGTTGGCGTCTATGAATGTCTATGTTTTATATGTAGGATTCTTTGCTTCCAAGATTTATGTTTTGGTGCCAACAATTTTGACAACTATGTATTATTGGTCTTATGTATATCCAGGAATAAGAGAAGCAATTATTTCTTTCAGTTATCAATCTTTTGCCCATCCGGCAGCAACGGGTATCATGTAGTGTGAATGATAACTGAGAACAAGGAGTGTGACCGACTGAAACATAAATAAAGTATTAAGCACCGAGGTTTAGTTCAACTGTACATTTGAAAAGAAGATAGCACAGCTAGTGAGATTGACCTGGATTGCTTGTTCAAAAGTGTCTATGTGGTGCAACTCTTGGCGGAACCTCTTTTCAACAGAGAGAATATTTCATCTGTATTTGTTGCAATTTTTTCCTCTAGACCTTTGACAATTTAGAGTTTAGATCTTCACTACAGTCGCACATAACCAAAGCAGGTCTGGTAGACCGCTCATCAGGAACAAAAAAGAATGATAACATATAAAGACGAAAAAACTTGAACGGATCTTTAGGGCTGAATTTATGGTGCTAGAAGGAAAAGAGAGAACCAATCCTGTTATAAAAAAATCCAACCAATCCATACATATAATGTTTATTTACTAATCAATTTGGCCACATGATGTAGATATTTCAAGGACGCCTAGGTGGTGCAAAATCAGCACCACTCGTACAGCTTTGCATTGGATTCTTCCAGCAGGTGTAGTTTTGTCGTTATTTTCACTGCATAACTGGGCCTCTCACCTACTATTAGCAGCTAATAATATCTTGGCAAGGCAAGAACGCCTGCCTTGTTTTTTCCTCTCTCTCTAACCACTCCTATATACACAAATACTCTCTAGAGACGATAATATAGATCTCAAATCTGTTCTGAAACATATTTTAAATTTTTATCCGTGTTCGGCTGGCCTATAAGGCAGCATAAGCTGCAACTTATACTGACAGATGGAGATGGAGAAGAACACGGCCTAAGGCGTCGTCCCTGAACAGAAAAAGAAAAGAGGCGTCGTTCGTTGACCTCTCACACACGCACGCAGACCAGAGCAGACGGACAGTTTCGCTCGCGCCGCCGCCGCCTCCGTCGGCCGCTCCTGCCGTCCTTCTTCAACTTCTCTGGGTACGGAATAGCCTTCTCATCCCCTGATGAATCGCAATATCTGCTGAGAAAAAAGGCCTCAATTGCTTGGTCTTCGGTGTTCTTCCGTTGGGAAGCGAACCCCAAATCTTTGCTTCCTTTTCTCTCTGGATTCAGTTAGTCATGGATTTCCTGCTTATCATATTCTTCGGTATGCAATCTGTACGGATTTCGTTGTGTACTCTTCAGTTTCTTGAGTTCAATTGTGTATTCTTCAGTTGCTGATACGAGTACCATTTTTTACTGTTACTAATAATAACAAAGCAACTGGTGCCATCTTTTGTCTTTCTAGTGTGTATGTTTAATGGGGAGACTAGCCGGGGAGACAAAGAGATCGCTTACAGTCGCTCCATTTGAGTGCGCATGGGGTGAGGAGTTTCGCTTCGCAGAGCCTGGCCGTGGCTGCATCGCCTTTGAAGCATCTGCCCACAACGATGTTACCCTGGTGTTCCGCCAACACCTTGGTAGCCACCGCTACCACTACAAAATGGACAACAGTCGCCACTACACCATCATCTTGGGCAGCCACAGGAACAAAAGATTGAAGATCGAGGTAGATGGAAGAACTGTCGTTGATGTTGCTGGCATAGGCCTATGCTGCTCTTCATCTTTCCAGAGCTATTGGATCAGCATCTATGACGGTTTGATAAGTATCGGGCAAGGAAAGCATCCAAACATGAAGCTCTTGTTCCAATGGCTTGATCCTGATCCCAACTTGAATGTTCAATATGTCGGACTATCCAGCTGGGATAAACATGTCGGGTACAGAAATATAGCTATCCTCCCATCAGCACCCCATACTAGCATCCTTTGGAACCAAATTGAGTACGCATATGGTGAGCTGGATGGTGATGGAGACTATGCCAGAAAACAAGTAATGAAAGATGACTGTGAACAAAGACTACTTGCAGATTTTCTAGAGAACTGGGACTTCTCCGATGCTGTATTTGTGGTCGGCACTGAAAGAAAGGTTGTTCCTGCACACAGAATCGTCTTGGGAGCTTCTGGGGATTTCCCTTTTAACTCTGTCGATGGAGCTACTATTGAGCTTCCATCAATATCCTACCCAGTTCTCCACTCTTTTCTTGAGTATATCTATACAGGTTCTACACAGGTAACCTTTTGTTTTTTTTTTGTACCACTTTATCTTCAAATTGAGAAAACATGGAAACTGAAAAGTATTTCTTTTTGTGCCTATTTAGGTCCTGAAATGGCAACTGAGCTCTCTTCTGGAGTTGAGCCTGAAGTTTAAAGTTAAACCATTGGTGAAGTGTTGTGAAGAAATCATTTGCTCGTTGGAGATAGATAAGGAAATTTCTGAAACCTGCAAAAACTTGAAGATATCAAGTGGGGAATTCCAATCTCATCCGTTGGACTCCTTTCCTCTCAAAGCCCCACTGGATTTGCAGAAAATTGGACAGTTCTTTGAAATTGGAGAGCACAGTGATATAAATATCTTTGTCTCTGAGCATGGTCTTATTGCCAGGGGTCACAAGCTCATCCTTAGCTTGTGGAGCATGCCATTTGCGAAGGTATGCATGTTATCCCCCACCATTACCTGTTTTACGACTTCATGGTATTTAAAGTTCACAATGACGAAAATTTGAGCTCAACTATGCAGATGTTCTCAAACGGGATGAAGGAAAGCAGCGCCTCGGATGTTTCTTTTGAAGACGTTTCTGCAGAAGCGTTCTTTCACCTTCTTCGGTTTATGTACTATGGGCAGCTTATGGTGTCTCACAGTTATGTTACGTCACTGTTGGTTCAGCTGCTTCTTTTGTCAGACCGATTCGCAGTCACTATTCTTCAGTTTGAATGCTGTAAACAAATAATGAAACTCCTTTCAGAGGTACCAATGTTTCTTTTCGTATAGTGTGTTAAAACAATAAAAATTTGTTGCACGATGTTGTCAAATTTAAGAATAATTATGACAAATCTGCCAGTTTACCAGTTTATAGACATGTGTTGTTCCTGAGATGAACTTGCAACAGTTTATTCTGCACGCAGTGATGTTTGCATAGTGACCAAAGGAAAAGTACTATTCCATGAGTGTAGAGTGTAGACCTTTGTTTTAGTTTTTCATGCCTTCTATTTCCCCTTCTGCAAATATTAAATGTAACGAAAGCTATTTATGTGGCTATTCATGTCTTGCCGTGGGCTGTGGTAGTCATGACAGTAATTAATGGGGCCATTAGCCTCAGAAATCTGGTATATGAGATATTAATGCTTTCCACATGCGTTATACATGCAGGATTCGCGTATCCTACAGGAAGAGCTCATCCAACAAGACTAATTTATAGCTTTTGTTTTCCAAATTTAAGGGATACAGGCTTCTACAAATTTGGATAAATCTGTAGCTGACTCAGTGAAGACTGAC
The DNA here is from genome assembly GCA_031894775.1 of Chloris gayana. Lineage (NCBI taxonomy): Eukaryota > Viridiplantae > Streptophyta > Magnoliopsida > Poales > Poaceae > Chloris > Chloris gayana. The sequence goes on from JAUNZO010004934.1 coordinate 177,734, forward strand.
CACTGAAAGTTTATTGCAGGACACAGTGTGTTCAGTCCTAAAGGCAGTTTCATCAATCACATCTTGCAAGCTGCTTGAAGACATGTGCAAGAGGATTTTTGCTACACACTTTGATTATTGCACAACTGCTTGCATGGACTTTGTATTGTTAGATGAGGAAATATTTAAGGATATTCTTCAGGCAAGTAATGCTACTGTTTCCATATAATTAGTAGGCTGCAGTGAGAACATAAATTGAGGCTTCATATTTAAGGAAAAAAACATATTAAGGTTTTCATCAATATTACATCACAAAAAGATAAAAAATTCAGTGTTATAGTGTGAAATGGATCTAGGGGTACAAGCTTCGTTACTTTTCGTGGTTCAACACAAATCCAACTTCACTGTATTAAAATGATAGTTCATTTTCTTACTATGGTGTATTTTTTGTTAATGAGCTAGAACAGATAGTTGGCTACCCATCCCAAAATGGCACATATAATATTTCAAAAATCTTTAATTGATCGCTCTAGAAGTCTCCTCACCTCGCATAAGTTAGAAAAAAACTTGAAGATTATAGTTGCATCACTGAAGTTCTTGAATTCTGTTGTATTTTTGTCCATATCAATCATCTTATTTTTAGCTTTACCATCTGGTAACTTTCGATTGTAACTTGAAAGGCTGCAAATTAATTATGCAGTGGCATGCCCAACATTTTCTGCAGTATCTAGTTAATGATTATAAATCTTCCGGTATGGTGAAAATCCTCTTCAGTGTAGATATTTCAGACGTTGTTTTGCCCAGGACTTAGTATTACTCTTCAGGCTTTTTAGTAGTTCTAAAATGGTTAAGATCTTGTTTACATGTTATTATTTCAGTTATTTATCAGACATAGGAAATTTGTATGGTGCAGTCGAAATTTGGGCCACTTGTATTTGTGAAGTGAAAATATACCTTGGATATACTAATGCTGAGAATCTATTTTGCTACGATAATACTAATAGTAATTTTACAGCATGATGAAATGACGGTAACGTCAGAAGAAAGGGTTCTGGATGCCATCTTAACATGGTCTATGGAGGGTTGTGAAATCTTCTGCTGGACTTCAGTAGATAAATTCTTAAATACTTCAACGCCAGAGGAAGTCTTTGGAGAGAGGCTTACAGCCATCGACACTTTGTTACCGTTTGTGAGGTTCCCTTTGCTGCAGCTGTCTATCCTTGAGAGGGTATATTGCCTGTTCCTAGTTTCCTATTATATGATTGAGTTGTGAAGTAGCTTTTTTTGGCATATTTGTTTGAGTTCTAATTTTTATTCGGAAGTTGTTTGGGTTCTAATAGCCCTTGATGCTTTGCTGCAGATGGAGAAAAGTAATCTAGCAAACCAGATACAAGTATTCAGACAATTGGTTAGTGTTTTCTCATTCTAAGGTTCTTTTTTCCCCCTTTTGGCTGTATATTACTGCACTGGAAAAAGTGTAATGCTATTATTTCTATAATTACAGGTTGCAGAAGCAATTGAGTTCTATAAAGCTGAACAATGGATGCATACATCACATATATGGTGAGTGTCTGTTGATACTTGTATTTTTTTTTAGATAATGTGTTTGTAGAATGGATTGACGATGCCTGAGTAGCATTCGTCCATTTGTGAAACTTGAATCTTTCAGTGAGAGATTTCAGCATAGACGCTCCAGCTATAAAGAGCTGCAGTATATTTCTGATGGTGATAACAATGGTGTTGTGTACTATGCTGGAACATCATTTGGAAAACATCAATGGATGAATCCTGTTTTAACCAAGGTAAAAGGGAAGCTTCTATTGTGTTGGAGACATCTCTTTGTTACAATAACCCTCTGTTATTCATTCATTCATCATCATCTCTTCTTGCAAATAGAGTATTTCTGTGGTGGCAAGCAGCCCAAATTCAAGGTATACGGATCCCAAGGCTTTAGTTTCAAAGAGTTACCAGGTATTAAGATTTGTGATTGCTTGATAGACGTCCAACAGTGTATGCTTTTGGTGGACTTAAAGTTTGACATTTAGCTGCTTTAGGGGACTTGTTTTGCTGGGCCGTGTATTGAAGATGGCAAGAAACGTTCTTGGTGGATGTTGGACATCGGACAGGACCACCAGGTTCATTCAAATCTGAAATCTGTGTGCACTTGCTGAACTGTTACTCTTGGGGGCCTTCCTCTCTGTTTGGGTCTCTTCTTATGTGATTTGAGTTAATTAGTTGTCTTGGGGCGTTCATTTACAGCTTATGTGCAACTACTACACTGTGAGACAGGATGGCTCCACAACATTCATGAGATATTGGGTTCTGGAGGTAATTAGTTTATGATAGTTGTTGAATGAGGTTGAGCTGAAATTGTAACTATATGTGCGCGAACCAGGGATCGATGGACGGCCGTAACTGGACGAGCCTTCGCGTCCATGAAGATGACCGGACGATTTGCCAGCCGGGTCAGTTTGCGTCGTGGCCAGTCACAGGACCGCCTGCGCTTCTGCCCTTCCGATTCTTCAGGATCGCCCTGACAGGCCCAGGATCCGGCTCTGTCTCTGACAGCTGGAAGCTCTGCATTTGCTTCCTCGAGCTCTACGGCTACTTGCGTTAGATAGTGCAGGTTTGTCATTACGAATTACTAGTATAGGATATTACCCTAGATACTAGTTGCTCTTTCAGTTTGTCGATAGTAGACACACCTGTCTTGGCATCAAGGTCATGTGTTTTCTGTGTTGGTGAGATACATAAAGAATGAAGGACATGCAGATAAGAGATGAGTTGAAATGAGTAGAGTGGTTTTCATCACAATTTCACTGGCGTCTTTCGGGTATTTTTGTATGGCGTCTGTTTTGACGTTTTGAATTCTCAGACACTTTGCTTCTAGGTTAGGATGTCAATGTAATCTTGAGCCGCTATTATGATGGTTTTTTTCTTTTCTTATCAAGTCATACATAATGTCTGACAAAAACGTTCCCTTGCATAAGAGCTCATCAAATCACAGTGAATCCATACATAATCCAGAGATAAGAGCTCCAAGTTGAGCTTGTGCAAGATGCCAGATGCACATGAAGAAAATTAAGAGGAAAGAAAAACAAAATGATGGATGTAATCTTGAGCATAGAATTACATACAAAAGGGATTGGATTGGATTGGAACCAACGGGACACGCTCTTGATTATACAGAATAGATGTTGTGATTCATCATCTAGCTTAGCTGATGTATACTTAGTTGACGGTGACCTTGCCGACCATTCCGGCTCCTTGGTGTGGCTCGCAGTAGAAGCCGTAGGTGCCCGGGACGGTGAGGGTGACGGAGAAGGTCTCCCTGGGGCGTTGAGGTACTCCTCCTGCGAGATCTTGGTGGGGTCCACGCCGCTGGGCACCTCGTCCTCGTCGAACACCACGTTGTGCGGGAAGCCGGCGTTGTTCTTGAAGGTGATGGTCTCGCCGGACTTGACGGTGAACTCGCTGGGCTCGAAGACAAGCACGCCACCGTTGGCGCCCAGGAGCACCTCCTGCGCCATGGCGCCGCCGGCCAGCATGGCGCTGGCGGCGACGGCGACGGCGGCGGTGCCGGCGGCCTTGCCGAGGGAGGCGCGAACGGTGAGGGAGGACCGCCGGGAGACGGAGCGGGCGGGAGCCGCGAAGGAAGGGGCGGTCACGGCAGCAGAGGAAAGGGAGGCCATGGCGCTTGCTACTTGTGGGTGGGCTGGGTTCCACTCCCAATTCAAATGCCCCGGCTGGAACCCGGTGGCTGGCTATATCAATCACCCAGCTCTTCACGTGTGTGGCTGTGAAGCCTCTTCTTATCCCGCGCAATTCCGTAGCTGTGGCTAGGACGCCCTGCGTCATCCGATTTCCCTCTCTCTCTCTCTCTCTCTCTCTCTCTCTCTGGGAACTCTTCTTTCTTTCTCTTTTTTTTGAGCTTATTCTTTCTTTCTTTCTTTCTTTCTTGGGGCCACCATCACCAATGGTCCATTGTATTGTATGGTTTAGATTTTTTCCCCCGAGACCACAGCAATTTAGCCCACAATCACTAAAAAAGCCCAGTCATACTATCAGCCCTTAGTTTGCTAAAAAAAAGCCCAGTCATGTATCAGGCTTAGGTCCTGTTTGGATCCATGGGTTAGAGTTAGATTGGGTTAGTTTCTGCAATTCTAACCTCAAACCTCCAAACAGGGTGGGTTAGATTGGGTTGGTTGCATCTAACCCAGCTCGGAAGACTATCCCCTCAAGGGTGCTTATTGGGGTTAGTTTCGTGGGCCCCCACCACTAACTCCCGCACCCGATCCGCTTTTCTCGTGCGTGAGCTCGATCCCCAATCCGCTCTCGATCCGGCGTCGCTTCTTCCCCATCTGCGCCGCCACCTCCCGTTCTGCGCCGCCGTGTCGCCCGCCTCCCCATATGCGACGCCATCCGCGTCGCCGCTTCGCCATCCGCGTCACCGCCCATCGAATCGCGCCGCCGCCCCACCATCTCGCGCCGCTCCCCATCTGCGCCGCCGCCCGCTCGACGCCACGCACGCCGCAAATCGGGGACCCGTCGACCCCGTCCGCTCGACGCCACGGCCTCGATCCCGCCGTACGCGAGTACCCGATCCATGTCGGATGAAGCGTTGGCGGTCCTCCCTCTTTGCCTCCCGTAGCCTCATCATCTCCTCCTCCTCCACCTCCACCTCACCCGACGCCGTCGGCCGCGCGAGCTCGTCGCGAGCTTCTCGAGCCTCGCCCTCGCCTTCCGCTCTCGCTCCACCTCCCGCCCCGCCTCGCCTCGCGCGGCGAGGACTCCGTATCAGCCGGCGCGTTCCCGAGCTTCTTCCGCACCCGCTCCGCGCGCTGCAGCGCCCGCCGCCCGCGTCGAGCTCCGACTCCACCCGGCCGCGCCGCCTTCTCACGGTCTGCGGACCTTCCACGCCCGCATCTCCTCCCGCTCCTCGCTGGTCCGGCGACTCGTCCCCGCGCAAGCCCTCGTGGTCCCCGGCGATCTGTCGGGCGCGCGCCGCAGCACGGTGAGGAGGGACGCCGCCGTCGGGTTCGGGGCGGCCGGGGCAACACTGGTCGTCGTCATCGTCGTTGTGTAGCTCCTTCAACTCTCCTCGGTTAATGAGGATTGCTCGGATCACACAAGAGCTAGCCACAATAAATCTGACTGCAAATACTTTTGTTATCAATCTAACTCTTGCATCCAAATATCTCAAGAGTTAGAGTTGGATAGAAACTAACTCTAACCTCTAACCCGGTTAAGTCTCGAAACAGGGCCTTAGTTTGCTAAAAAAAGCCCAGCCATAGTATCAGGCCTTAGTTTGCTAAAAAAAGCCCAGTCGTAGTATCAGGCCTTAGTCCATGGGCCACCGCCTGGCCCAACAAGGAGTCAGTCGTCGTCGTCAAGCTCCTGAGTCTTCCTTACCTCAAAAAATAATTAAAAAAAAAGCTCCTGAGTCTTCCCCCAATCCCAAGTCCCCAATCCCCACCCCCAATTCCCAATTCGATTCAATTCGCCAGCCCCGAATCGATGATGGAGTCTCTGTTCGGGTTTCGGGATGCACAATCGCAGCGGAGGAGCTTCGACTCGCTCAAGCGCCTCGGCCACATCTCCCCCGTCGTGCAGTCCCACCTCAAGCACGCAAGTCCCTCTCATTCTCTCTCTCTCTCTCTCAACTCTAAAGCACGCAAGATGAGGAGGAATCCGTTGATTTGATTTTGCAGGTGTACTTGACCCTGTGCTTCGCGCTGGCCTTCTCCGCGCTCGGCGTCCACCTTCACATCCTCCTCAACGTCGGCGGCACCCTCACCACCTTGGGATGCATGGCCTCCATCGCCGGCCTCTTGGCGCTGCCGGCCTCCCAGTCCCAGCAGAGGAACCGCTTCGCCCTGCTCATGTCTGCCGCGCTCCTCCAAGGGGCCTCCATAGGCCCACTCGGCCAACTTGTGCTTCACTTGGATCCAAGGTGCTCTTCCCCCAATTGTAATTGTCTTCTAAAGAAACAAATGATGAGGTTTCAATTTCCATCCCCATCTCCCCAGGATTCTAGTGACGGCATTCCTTGGAACCGCAATTGCTTTCGGATGCTTCTCGGGTGCCGCTATCATAGCCAAGCGCAGGGAGTACCTGTACCTTGGTGGCTTGCTTTCGTCTGGCCTCTCAATCCTTGTCTGGTTGCAGTTTGCTGCTTCCATCTTGGGCCACTCTTCGGCCACCTTCATGTTTGAGGTTCTCTAAATTTATTTACAATAAATATCCAGATCCAGCTGAGGCTGATTGTGTGTGTGTGTGTTTTTTTGAGTCAAGCTGAGGCTGATTGTTGACGGCATGACTGCAGCTCTACTTTGGCCTCCTGGTCTTTCTGGGATATATGGTGTTTGATACCCAGGAGATCATCGAGAGGGCACACCATGGGGATATGGACTACATCAAGCATGCTCTTACTCTCTTCACCGACTTTGTTGCGGTTCTTGTTCGGGTGCTTATCATCATGGTGAGTCCGCTTCTGTCTCTCTCTCTTGTGGGCTGTCTTTTGTATTGACGGTGTTCATATTTCAGATGAAGAATGCGTCAGAGAAATCTGAAGATGACAAGAAGAGGAAGAAGCGCTCTTGAATCTTGTGGGCTGCTCGTGTCTGTCGGTTTGTGTTGATTTGCTATCCGGCTACCTACCTTTTATATATATGTATATATAAATAAGCACACTGTAATAAGTTGTTAATTAATTTGTCACGGTCTCCTTGCTTGCTTTGTTTTTTTCCTTTGGAGATTGAGATTTTTTTTTGATGGATTTGGAGATTGAGATTTGGAGAGAGAGAGAGAGATTGTTGACTATGGCAGATGGGACAGCCACCCTCTTCCCAGGGCCAGCAGTCCCGGCCACCGCACGCCGCCACCCTCGTCGTGTTGTTGCATGTGCCCGATGGGGGTCTGCCCATGGCCACCAGCGGCAGCGCCGCCTGGTACTGGTACCTGTCACCGCCTCCGTGCTCGTTCCGGCGTCCGACCATTGGGGCAACTGGACCTTCCTGGTGGGCACCGCCGCCGTGGGCATCTGGTCGGAGAAGTCCACGGCGGTGGGGAAGGCGCTGAGCGGGGCGCTGGTGAGCGTGCTTGTGGGGCTGGCGGCCAGCAGCGTCGGCGTGGTAGCGGCGGATGCACCAGCCTACCGCGTGGTGCTCGACTACCTCCTGCCGCTCGCCATCCCGCTGCTGCTCTTCAGCGCCGACCTCCGCCGCGTCCTCCGCTCCACCGGCGACCTCCTCCCAGCCTTCTTGCTCGGATCCCGTATTTTCTCTTTCTACTTTTTCTTAGAGAAATAATCTTCTTTTTTTTTTTTAGATAATCAACTTGCCCTGATTGAATTGGATTGAATTGCAGTGGCCACAACGATCGGCACAGCGGTGGCATTCGTGCTTGTCCCGATGCCGTCACTGGGCCAGGATAATTGGAAGATCGCAGCAGCCCTCATGAGCCGCCACATTGGTGGAGGTAGCCGCCTCTGTCTCTTGCCTTGACTCCTTACTGTTCATTCCTGCTTGGCTTACAAATTTCTTGGTCCTCTGCCTCGTCAGCCGTCAACTACGTCGCCGTTTCAGAAGCTCTTCAGATTTCTCCATCAGTGCAGGCAGCAGGGCTTGCTGCTGACAATGTTATCTGTGCAATCTACTTCACAAGTCTATTTGCACTGTCTGCTAAAATTCCTGCAGAAGATTCACGACCAACAGGTGGGTATGGTTTCCTCCAAAAAGGGGGAAAAAAAAACTTCATACTCAACCCTCTTCTTTTGTCCTCAGGAGATGATGGTGAATTATTAACCGCCAGTGACAAGTTGCCTGCTCTCCAAAGTGCAATGGCCATGGCGGTGGCATTTGCCGTATGCAAAACAGGAAAACTTACTACAAGCCTGTTGGGCATACAAGGCGGCAGCCTTCCCTGCATTACAGCAATCGTCGTGGCTTTGGCCACACTCTTCCCATCTCATGTCGGAAAGCTTGCTCCGTCAGGCGAGGCCCTGGCTGTAATTCTGATGCAGGCAAGTGCTGTGTTTTGCATTGCTGGCTTAACTTCTTTCAGCTCAATCCAATTCCTTGGAACTGGCAGGTGTTCTTTACTGTTGTTGGAGCTAATGGAAGCCTCGCCAATGTCATCCACACAACACCTAGCATATTTGCGTTTGCATTTGTGCAAATTGCCGTACATCTCCTAGTGACTCTTGGCGCCGGGAAGCTGCTTGGAATGGACAAGAAGATGCTGCTGATAGCTTCAAACGCGAACGTGGGTGGCCCAACCACGGCCTGCGGGATGGCAACCGCCAAGGGCTGGACTTCTTTGATGGTTCCGGGGATCCTTGCGGGCATCTTTGGGATCGCCATGGCCACCTTTCTCGGAATCGGTTTTGGTGCATTTGTCCTCAAGTACATGTAGTTGTTCACTCCTGCGAATTCAACTTTCATCGCTCCCTTTCTTGGATTTTGTTTGATGCAAATGAATCGACACATGTAGTGAACAGATGAGGGATCAAACCATCATATATTAAATGTTGATTCGTTTCCTTTCACGCCAGCACACAATGTATAATGTTAGATGAGCTCAATGGCAAATGGGGAAAATGAAGTTTTTCAACGACAAATACAGAACCTGGTTATTTTCCAATGGAAAATAACGAATTCTCTCTATTTATATAAGATTATGGGCATGGACTTGCCGAATAAGGACCTCATATATACACATGCTTCTTCTATGAACCAACTACGTTACATAACAGCTCTGAGATATCTAAGTCTACGTTAAGACAGCCCAGCAAAATGCATACGGAAGCATTATCAATCCTACAGAACTTGAGCTACTAACACAAAGCTTTGTTTGCCTTCTCTTTTCCTGGAGACCAACCATTCACGCTAGGTACTAATGCTATGACTTGCATAAACTTGATTTCCATAAACATGCAAATGAGAGGAACACCGAAAGAGCCAGAAAAAGCAACCACACAACTGAAGGAATTGGCACATGCTGCTGTCTTCTATAGGATGGTTCTCTAGGAACACGGCCACTGTCCTGCAGGCCTTCACGGATATGCTTACAGGTCTGTGTGCTTTCCTGTTTGAGCCTCTGCTTGAGATTGACTTCATGAGGCAGCTTAGCATTTGAAGATATGTTCCCTGCAAAACAAAATTACAAGATAACCTCAGATACAACTTACGATCAATTGGTTATTTTACAATCACTCCTGTGCCAATCTGAATGTTAACTACAGTATACACAATAAGTATATTCTGAAATATTAAGCTACGTCAAGGAAAAGCAAAACGAGCTTTACAAATAACATATGTATTTCACATTGGTTGCCCATATTTCATAGCACACAATTATAATTCTGCCTCCCCTAAATGTTTACATCAGGGTCCAAAGAATTTTGAAGAATTGTCAAGTTTTAGGAACCAGTGTTAATAGCATCCCAAGGCAATTAATGGCTGATTGGCAACATGGGAGTAGGCAGATACATGTTAGTACACAACTGATCTTCAGTATCCTAAAAAATTAAAGAATAAGATATATTTGTCCCTTTTAACTCAACAGGTAGTCTACTGAATTTTTCACAATATAAGGCATCCAGAACAAGTCTTGAATATAAGTCATATATGAAGAGTACAGTTTCACAATCGCATGGTATAAGATTGGGGAGAGAAACTTCCAAGATGTGATAAGGGGGCTCATTGGGATGCTCTGTTTTCCTAAACAGGATTAAGGAACACAGTCATGTTTGCCTCAATGGCATCGACCATGCAATATGATTAAACAGCCGTAGCCCTGAACCAATATAGCTTTTACCATCTACAGAAACACTGATGAGATGCACACCATATTTACTTCATAGCCTTAATCTTGCTATTTGTAATTAATATTGATCAACTAACACAATGGATCCATGAAAATTTAATCACCATCAAATGAGAAACCTTGAGACTTCTCTGTAACTTCCACCGTCGAACCTTCCTGAGTAGGTAACAATCCTCCATCCTGAACATGTGTTGGTTCCCCAGCCTTAGAAAAAAAAAAACATATTAGTCAAGTGCACCCTAGATTGGTGAAATAGACCTTTGAGGTGTCATACCGTAGTTTGTGAGATCAGATTGGCAAAGTCCCCGTCATGGGTAGTGGATGAATTGCCTGTGCTATACGGTGACCCAGCTTCATCTTCACTCTCAAAATGTGAGGTTAATGCTGGGTCAGTGACTGTTGCCCTCTGAACAGAGTGCACAAGGCGGATCCTTCTTGCGGCAGTCCCTTGCTGCGAATCCAGGAGATTTGAAACTGTGAACTGCTGCATCATGGGCTGAGCTGCCCAACCTTCGAGTCCATCAAAGGAATCTGAATTTGCCATGTCACTACTTGAAGGTTGTACCACATCATTGAACAATTGTTGGGGATGGGTCCATGAGAACGGGGATGCAATATTTGGTTGTTCCATTTCAGCAATGTTAGAGTGAAGTTGAGAATGGTTGTACAAGTGGAACAGTTGGCCTGATGCACTGTAGACTGAGTCATTTTGGGCTCCCGTACCATGATTAACATCATCTGTATCCTTCTGTAGTATTTTGGTTCCAGAACAGCAAGCAGCACCCATGTAACCTACAACCTTTGTTTGAAAATGAAAAGGGAGGGGAGATAAGTTGCAAGACAGGTAACAACGCGATGACATGAATTAGGAACACAATATCTGAGTAACGTTTTGCCCAACTAGTCAAAGTGAGTAATGAATACCTTATCGTTTGGGCTGCTGCTTGGCATGAGTAGAGCAGTAGTATTCGGCTCAGCATTTCCAGTAGTAGAGCTCAAAGCTTCTTCCAGATCCTGATGAGCAACGTTACTATTGAAACATGCGGAAAAATCTTGCCCTCCATCACTGCCGAGAAAAGGATGGTCGGTGTAAGGACGCATCGGGGAAGTTATGGTAGGGAATCCATGGAATGTTTTGTCAGGTTGTAGATCTGGGAGATGAGCTAACACATCCAGAAGGGGATCATTTTCCTACATGATACACATAACATGAAATGAGCTCTGTGTGGTAGTGGTAGCAATGTGTTCGAAGAAGGAATGTCTTACCTGAGGGGCTGTTGGTTCAGTGTTGTCGACAGGAGTAGGAAGATGAGACGAATTCTCGGATTTCACCACCGGCTTGCCAGGAGACGATGTGGAATCTCGTGCTTGTGCTGGTTGGGCAGGAGACGATGTGGATGGTGCATCGGCATCCTCCGAATTGGACCCTGGGGCTTCGTCCTCGTGCTTGTTGAAAAGGCGGTAGAGAACGAAGCTACCCTGTCGTGTCGTGGGCAAGGAAGAAGAAACCAGTTACTAATAAAAATAGGGAGCGACAGGAGGAAGGAGAGAAAAAAAACGGAACGGACGTGTTGGCCTTGCTGGAGCTGTGGCTCGGTTGTGCGGTACTCGTGCATGATCCAGGCCGTACGGCTGCCGCGCGGCGCCCTTCCACGGTGGAAGACGAGGGTCTTCTTGACGCCGATGAGGTTGCCGGCGGGGCGGGAGCGGATGAGGCGGTCCTTGCCCGTGGCCTTCCAATAACCGGCGGCGGTCGAGCGGTTGGAGCGGTGGCCGCCAGGGTACTTGCGGTCGAGGGGGCGAAGAAGAACCACTCGGGGTCGTCGGACTTGATGATGGCCTTGGCGGGGAGCTCCCATGGCTCGCACGCCGAGAGGTCCACGTCGGGGATGAAGAGCAGGTCTGGGTGGGCCCGCCCGGCGATCTTGGGCTTGAGGTAGTGGCGCACGAGCTCCTCGTCCGTGGGGCGGAAGCGGAAGCCCACCGGAAGAGGCGCCGCCGCCTGAGACGGAGAGGACATGGCTACTCTGCTTTCTTTCCCCTTTTTCTCTTTCTACTTGCTTGCTGTCCCTCCTCTTTTTTTTTTGATGTACTTGCTGAGAACGAATCAGTTTTTTATATATATTATATATATAACAGGAGAACGTATCAGGTGTTACCGTGAACTGTTGGTCATTGGATCAAGAATCAAGGGACAGACAAGGCCCATTTTATTGAAACCCCCTTGAAGAAAGTGCTCGATTACCAACCAAACAATACCTGGACCTGGACCATGGTACATTAACAGACAACCCCTCAATTCTGTTGTTCTTCTCATTTCAGATCCTTCTCCCCCAAACCTGTTCTCCCCACCCACCGAACGACCTCCGACCACTGAATCTGTCACAACGAATATCGAATCTGCGATGCATTTGGGCGGATCCGAGGTAGTGAGGTGCGACTGGCTGGTTAATTTGATGGGTCTACGCAGGACTGTTACTTGATCATGTATACACAGGTATAGATGGGATGCCCACAATATATCGCCACTTTTTAATTTGTACGCCGTGACCTCTTCCTCATTGACTCATTGTGGCATCCACCTCCGTAGGCGGCATGGGATCTGTGACTTGCAATCTGAGACTCCATGTATAAATTGTTCACTTGAAGTTAGGTCTTACGACTAATTTATAGATTGCTAGTATTGCATCAGTATACTGTGATTTTTTTACTTCAGTTTTGAGGAACATCCAAATTATTATTATTATTGTACTCAATTGCTAATTCAACTGCATTCTAGCATCATGTGCAAGATTACTGATTACCCCAGGGATCCATCTTCATATTGCGTGTCTGGTAGAATATTATTCTATTTCATCCTAGCTCATGCTGCTTTTTGAGGCACTCTGACAATTGATAAATGTCCAGAACAAGCATTTTCTTATTCTGCCTGTACAGGGCACATTGTGCAAGAAAACAAAGGAATTCTTCACAACTTGTGATTTTGACATGTATGCTTATAGTTTACTGTGTCATACTTGTTTACAAATAAAAACATTGCACTGCAGTGTTCAATCAAACGTGCACTAGAGCTAACAGTGATTATCAAGATCCTTCTGGTATTAACTTTTTATTTTTCAATTACCATGTACATTCTACTGAGTCATGGATTCCATGAATTTTGTAATAGAGCAGCAGCTAGCCGTTTGCTAGGTCGATTCTAATGCATGTCTGGCTGGATGATAATGGTTCCCCCATGAGAAATATAGATAATGTAGGAATTCGCAAACAAGGCTTGCTGTAAGTTGTGCCAATTTGAGTGCTACTGTTTGTGCTCTGTGTAGTTTTTTTTTTGATAATCTCGCGCTCTATGTACTCCAATGTTCGACTTAAACCATATAGTACTACTTATCATCCATCTCTTTCGAAGAGAAAACATTTCTTAACACAATGAATTATAGGTTTCCTTTTTCATGTTTATATGAACCACTAAATATTTACCACTGAATAGTTGACCACATTGTCATGGAATACTGTGAAAAAGTTGTACTACTTGAATCCTAAAAGCTAAATGCAAAATTTCACTTTATGAATCATGGAAATTAGATGAAAAAATGTAAGCCACTAAAAGTGGCCCATGCTTCACAAGTGAAGTTAAAAATGCATTAATTAGTGGACAGTTTTAAGAGTTTAGGCAGGTACAAGTGTAGATTAAATATAAACCCTGCATCCTTCACTTTTTATGCTTGTTCTACCTCCAGTAAGTGTTTTAATATGGTATGACTAAAAAAATATTTGCTGAATGCAGGAAACAATGCTCCCTGCTGTTGGATGAAAGACTTCAACTAAAAGATTATTTGCATGAAGTCATTAGCAATGCAAGGTCCTTTTGGTGTTAACCATTTGCTGAGTGCTGGTGCTGCACTAATTCTTCAAATTATCATGTACAACTTCAAGTCTCTTGGGTCTCATGTATTTTGCAATAGCGCAGCTACTAGCTATTTTCAAGGGATGTTGTAAAAGCATGCCTTAATGGATGTTATTGGTTCACTTAATTACGAATTGAGATATAGATTTGTAAGAACTTGCAACTATTCTGGTTATGTATTTCGCCAACTCAAGTGCTACTGCTTCTGCCCCATGAGCTTATTTTGCTTAAGTCATGTGTTGTGTAGTACATTTTGTTGAGCAATATTTTGTTGAATGGTTGCAATTATCCATCTTGTTGTGCAGATATTGCATGCAATTTGTTGAGTCCTATTCGGTAAAAATTATTAGAAAAATTAAATATCGAACCTTTTGAGCATGTGAAGTGTTATTTCAACAAAAACATGTAACTACAGACGTTAATATATTAGATATATAATTGTACTCCTTGTGATTGAATGGCATGACCTCCTGATTACCATGATTACCAAAGTGTTTGTTTCAAACACGCACACCATCAGTAATTTCTCTTTATATTGTATACATTGTCCATTGACTGAATATCATTACACTAATAATTCGGGGAAAAAAATGACGCTTTGCGGATCCGATCTCGCATAGCTGCCGCCTGGACTACGTGTGGGACAGCGCGCCCATAACTTGGCATGGACGGACTGCATTCACGGCTCATGTCAGCTCGGCATGATCGACAAAACCTTGATGCAGGAGCCATGGACTCTAATCCGACTGAAGCGACATGCCCTGTTCGTTTTCTGCCTTCTAAAATTTAGCATTGTCACATCAAAAAGAATCTTGCTATTTATGAATATTTTGATCAATTTAATGATAAAACCTTTTTGATAGATTAGTGCTAATTTTTGAGATAAATCTAATGAGCTTAATTAATCTATATTTTGCTAAAGTGATGTTACAAGTAATCGTATTCTAATCACGACTTAATTAACCTTATTAGATTCGTCTCGTAAATTAGTCTAAGGGCATGTAATTTATTTTATAATTAAACTTTATTTAATACTCCTAGATAGTAAGATTTTTTTGATGTGACAACTATAAATTTTAGACCCCAGAAAATCAGGATTAGGATGCTGTCGCCGAGACCGTGAAGACTAATGCCCTAATCCACCCACCGCTGACAGTTTAACTCAGAGCCTGAAGTTTTGTACCAGTAATTTTTGGACTGACCATCTTGCACCTTGATTCTTTAATTATATTTCTAAAGCATCATACATGCTTCGGTACTTACGATTTTATCATTATGTACATAGGGAAGAAAATGTGGTTTATAAAATATAATAAAAAGGAAAAATAAAACATTCGGCATTCGAATCCGTATATGTATCTTCTAATATAAATGACCTCGCATATGCAATAAATCACTAACTAATGATACACGGTGGTTACGATCCATCTCATCGAAATCATATGCAATAAATCACTAACTAATGATAGCCATAGACTCATATATCCGTATAGATGTCTTCTAGTAACATCGGACGGTGTTTACAATCAGTCTAATCGAAATCATATGCTATAAATCATAGACTAATGATTGCATTAGGCATATGTATATTTTTGTACATTGGGAAGAAAATATGGTTTATAATAGAAAAAAAGAAGAATAAACCATTCAACATTGAATCGTGCACGTGCGACACACACACGTGTATTTACTACATGTATACATAAAAAATACAAGGAGTATTTACTGCATCCTATAAAATCATTTGGTCTCACCAATGCGCCGAATACATTCCAGGCATTGATGAATG
This sequence comes from Chloris gayana, assembly GCA_031894775.1. NCBI lineage: Eukaryota > Viridiplantae > Streptophyta > Magnoliopsida > Poales > Poaceae > Chloris > Chloris gayana. The sequence goes on from JAUNZO010004934.1 coordinate 193,237, forward strand.
ACATCCTCAAACCTTTCATTCGACGCTTTGTTCTAGTTTTCTTTGACGACATCTTGATCTACATACTTCCTGGGCTGAGCATCTGCTGTATTATGATGGTGTAACTTGTGTTTCGAGGAGGTGCCCCTATCCGTGTTATATATCCGGAGGTGCAATGTTACATGAAAAGTTCTAATAGGTCTACAACTCATTACAAATATGGTAATTCTATCTCTAAATTTTCTTGTGAGTTACTCATTGTCCTTTGATCGGTCGGCCCTGATAGCCCATCTATACCCGGTCAATATTTCCTTCTTGTGTGAATATCGGTAAGGTAAATACCTCACAACAACGCTGCCACCAAAGAAAGAACAACAGGCCCGCAACATTGTTGTAGCAGCAGAAGCAGAGTGGAACCTATACCAGGGGTGACGCATTGGGTTAAAGTGTTGCCCGATCGAAACTGAGTGCGGGGTGCTGTTACTCCCGCTGGACCCCGCGTGACATGCGAGCTCAGGGACTGCTTAGCTGCTACGTTGGCTTGTTGTGCCATGTGGATGTGAGTTGCGACAATGCAACAGCTCGGTAAAGGTGCCACGATCTGGTTGATTGCTTTAGGGCGTGTTTGGCCTGCATGGGATGAGCCGGGCTGGGTCCTTTGGGCCAGTATCAATTGATGCAATGTTGTCTTGTTTGGTAGGCTGCGTGAGATGGGTTGAGCCGAGACGAGACTTTGTTTGGTAGCCTGCATAACATGATATACTTTCCTTGTATTGACCGACGGTAGGGTTTTCAATCAATCCTTCTTCGTCGTCGCTGCCATCTGCTATCCAAAAGCACTACCGCTCACCCGCGGCTGCCGTCCGCTCTCCGAAGCGCCACCTACTTAACCGCCGTCTCCTATGACCACCAAGTCGGTGCGAAGCTTTACCACCACTTCCATATTTCTCAATTTTGTGGGTATCCAATCGATTTGGTCTCGATTAGGTGGCAAGATCTTCCCCCATCTTTGCTCTACTCGTACATAATCATCGGACATGGCAGCATGGCACCGCCTCGCTTCGCCACAATTGACTTGCTTTCACATCAATCAAGCACGATCGCATCCCAATTGACTTGCCTGCCGCTTCAATCGACAAACAAGTGCCTTCACCTCCCGCAGCGCGTGGCGTGGCGGATGTGAGCCACAACTTCTGCGTCGCCGCTTGCGTGATGCAAGTTCTCTCCTCGCACCGCTAGCAAGCTTCCCCTCCTCGCTTCGTGTTGTCGGTCCTTGTTATGCTTCGCTCCATCGGCTGCCATAGACTCACCTGGCCGGACTCCACACCGGCGTGCACAACCTTGATTTCCCGAGACCTCGCCCGACCATCTCTAGGGCATGCGCCTTCCTTTAGATGTAGTCCTATTCGTAGTGACGAGTGCACATCTACGATAACCGATGGCTCCTCTAGACGTACGGGGAGAGCAAGGCTTATGGGAGGTAAACAGAACATCGCGAGCGTGACCCAACCAGCCTGGCTCTAGAGAAACGATCGATTTTTTCATTCCTACGGATGCAGCAAAATCGGTCCATTTCGCATTCGGTCGGCCGGGCTCGAGTGCCTCTCCGGACTACCAAACACGATAAGTTGCAGCTGTGGGTGCAGGTATAGGAGGCGTTCATGCTACCAAACACACACTTAGTCATTGGAAGTGGTGAAGGTGATCCGTGTTGGGGCATGCGGGAGTGCGGCCGCGAGAGCAATGAGACGGAGCCACCGACCCATTGGTGTCGGGGCGTCGATGAGGATCGCTGCGGCCTCCGGTGTGCTTGTTGAGAAGGGGAAGTCGATGACGGGAATCACAAGAGACGGCACGTGTGACCCACATCAAGAGGGGCGTGAAGCATCTAGAAGAAACAATATCTAACATTTTTTTTTGTGTAAAACAATATCCAACATTGGTTACGACATCAACGGCCGAAAGTAGCCAACCAACTAGAAGCGAGAGAACCTCCCTAGGGCCCTCTTCGTTTCATGTCCTCTAAAACTTAGCACTGTCACATCAAAGAGAATCTTACAGTTTATGAATATTTCGATCAATTTAATGTCAAAACCCTTTTGACAGATTGACGCTAATTTTCGAGATGAATCTAATGAGCTTAATTAATCTATGTTTTGCTAAAGTGATGCTACGATGAACCGTCTTCTAATCACGATTTAATTAATCTAATTAGATTTGTCTTGTAAATTAGTTTAGGTGTCTGTAATTTATTTTATAATTAAACTTTATTTAACACTTCTAAAGATTCTTTTTTATGTGACAACTCTAAAGTTTAGACTCCAGTAAACGAACACACCCCAGGTTTAGATAGGTAAAGATAATAGAGAAAAGTGTTGATTATGATATGAAAATATGTATATTTGGCTACATGAATTCTACTTGTGTAACCTATGAAAATAAACCAACTTTTGTCATAGTTCACAAAAATTTAACACCCGGTTGTAACGAGAGGCATGTAACTAGTCGTTACACGATCGTTCCATCCATTTTTCGAAGATTTTTTTAATAAATGAATTTTTACTAAATTAATATCAATAACTTCTGAAATTCAAAATTTGCAAAAGTAACCTCTCAATCGTCCACTGGTGGGCCGACAAGTACTAGTCGCCCAGGAGAAGGGTGCGGGGTCCCATGAACCTGGTGATAGGGTCCTGTCGTCCACCGATCGAGCGACAGGTCCCACCCTCATGTCTAGTCGCCCAACGAGCGGACGAGCGAGAGGTTACTTTTGTAATTTTTGAAATTAGGGTTATTAATATAAATTTAATTAAAGATAGATTATTTTAAAAGAAATCTTTGTCGAATCTCGACCATTGGCTTCGGGCTCAATTGGTAATGAGTTCGGTCGAACCCAACTCGAAGCGACATTCCAACCCAAGTAACTATTTTTCTAAATTTGACCTTTATTTTTCAAAAATTTTAAAGCTGGCATCTCACAAACTAAATTTCTAGGATCCGACCTCTTTTGATCACGACAATCAATATGATGTGACACATAAATATGGGCAAGACAAGCACTTTGGCGTGACCAAATCCGATCATAGTCAATCTTTATGTGTCGAGCCTATTTTCTTACGTGTCGTTTGGTCACGTCATAGTGTTTGGCGTGACCATATTCATGTATCACGCCATATTGGTTGAGGTGACCCAATGCGCCATATGTTGGAAATTTAGTTTAGAGGGATCATTTTTAAAATATTAGAAAGACATTGGCCAAAACAGAAAAAAAGTTCCCGCGCGGCTGGGGTGCTGGCCTTATCCTCTTCTTTCTTCTTCCCCTCTTCCCTTCCCTTCCCACCGATTCCGCAGCCATGGCTTCCCTCCTCTCCGCTTCTCAGCGCCAGCTGCTGCTGCTTCATTCCACCTCTTCGCCTGCTCCTCCTCGTCGCTTCCCTCCCCGCCACCGCCTACGCCCTCGCCCCCTATCTTCTGCCGCCGCCGCTGATGGTGACACCCCCGCCGCTGTTTCAGCCGCCAAGGCACGGGCTTCTTCCACTTCCTCCGTCCTCACCTTCCAGCAGGCCATCCAGAGCCTCCAGGTTCACAATTTATGTCATCCTTCTTTTTCTGATCCTCCCTCTCTAGCTTAAGGATTCCTCTCCATGCTCAATCTTATCTCCACATTTGTGACAGGAGTACTGGGCCTCCGTGGGATGCGCCGTCATGCAGTGCAGCAACACTGAGGTCACCTCGTACCTTTTCCGTTCATTCGCACCTGAGCTTCACCTGTGGCTGCCTACTCTTATCTCTCACACTGCTTTCATCCATCAATCCAGGTTGGAGCAGGGACGATGAACCCACTCACATTTCTCAGAGTTTTGGGCCCAGAGCCGTGGAACGTCGCGTAAGCTCCTCTTCTTACACTAAATCATCACCGGACGTCCTAAATTAACTGAAATACAGCAACTTCCGCTGTACAAATCGAATCCTTTCCTTATTGCAGCTGTGTATACTTCCTGATTTAATTACAACTTCCTGATTTCAATGTGTGCCCTCCTGTAGAAATATTACAGCTTTTCATTTCACCACGATATGAAATTTACCCGTACCGACCAATTTGTGAAATTGTTGATCTTTGTTGTTTGGAAATGAGATCAAGGTTTCGGAATGTTATGTAATGTATCTACCCATTATCTAAACTATGCCATGTAATGTATGGCTATCCTGCAAACGAGGCCACACCTCGGTGGTGAAGGATGCGTGGTCATCCCACCAGGTCAGGGGTTCGATCCCCTGGTCTTGCACCAAAAAATCCCCCTCGCTGTTTACCATTTCCAAAGCACATGTGAGGTCCAACCCAGGTCATGGGCTACGGCGCGCCGGAGGGCTGCTGCCGGCCTATTTCTCGCAGGGTCTTGCGGCCCATGTGTAAGGGTGGAAACAGGGTTCGGGGGATTTCTCGACCGGCGCGAGAAGGTCTTCTTCTTAGCAAATGCCGCTGGGGGCGGTCTATCCCCCAGCCGGTCGAGTTTTTAATGTATGGCTATCCTTGCTTTTTTAACCTCGGTACTTCTCTTCTCTTTATTGGAACATGTTAGTTCCTTTTGTGTGTTGTATTGCATTTTGGTCTGGTTTTGATTGTAAATGCTCTCTTGAAGTTATGTGGAGCCAAGTGTAAGACCAGATGATAGTCGCTACGGGGACAATCCTAATAGGCTTCAACGTCACACTCAGTTTCAGGTTGAGTGAAGTTCCAAGCATCCCATCATCTCTATTTTGTCTAAACTACTGTTTGATTGGCCAAACCATTATGCTGCTTTGAGTTATTAATAAACATCCCTGCCAATAGGTAATTTTGAAGCCCGATCCTGGAAATTCTCAAGATCTCTTTCTGCACAGCCTGTCAGCATTAGGTATTACCAAATACTTTGGTTTCTTTTAGTCTAGTAGATCATTGTCACACCAGTGCATGTAGGCTGATGTTCTTTGCTTCTCTTCTACATTTTCATGAGTTTAGATGAAATTTTTTCTATTGCAGGTATCAATATTTGTGAACATGACATCCGTTTTGTAGAGGACAACTGGGAGAGTCCGGTGAATTTCTACCTCCTTTCTGCTATTATGTATTTTTATATCAGCATACATCCTGATTTAGTTAAACTTCAACGAAATGATAATGCATCATATCTACTCATACATATTTAGTGTTGTTGCAATGGAATAATTTCATTTTATATCTTGTTGATGTTCCTTCTCATTGATGGCAGGTTCTTGGTGCTTGGGGACTGGGCTGGGAGGTTTGGATGGATGGCATGGAAATTACACAGTTCACATATTTTCAACAGGTAAAGAACTGGCAAAATAGTATGTGTTATTTCATGATGCTTTCTCAAATCTCAATGAAACCATACACCATTTGATCTGCTTTTATTTTGGCTATACCCAAGGAATGTAAACTATTTTTTCTTCTAAAAATAAAACACCTAGGAGAAACTAGGATATTTAAAATTGAGGATGTCACACCCAAAATTTTCCTCACTAAAACTTTTCTGAAGAAATGATGCTCCTCTTCAATTTCTGAAAGAAACCTAGAGGATAGGCTACATTCCGTTGAATTTTATAAGCTTTTATGTGATTTCATTAATTCATTTAAAATATTTTGTTGCACCTTCCCAATGCAAACTACTTTGCAATGACTTATTTATTAGAAAGCTTACTCCAATCTCAACTATTGTAGTCAGGAAGCCTTCCATTGCAGCCTGTTTCGGTTGAGATAACATATGGACTTGAACGAATACTTATGTCACTTCAGGTAAGTTTATTATAATGAATTTATAGTTATCGTGTCAACCATACATATATACTCCCTTCATTCATTTTTACATATCGTTTTCGACTTGGGCACGGGAATTAAGGAGAAGAAAAAAAGGTGGGTGCACTGAAAACGAGGAGAGAGAGAGAGATAGAGGTGTAGTGGAAAGAGGGAATATTGTATTGGGAAGAGGGAAATGTGTATTGGGAAGCAAGAATGACATGTAATTTGAGAAAAGTTGAGAACTCTAGAATGACATCTGTTGAATAGAGGGAGTACCACTTATCCCCATTCTACTTTTTTCCGTATAAAATGTTTTAGATTATTCCATTGTTTTTCAAAGATTAGATTACTCCTTTTGATTTTGTTGAATGTCTATCTTTTACTCTTGTATGTTGATAACTTAAGAACTCTTGAACTATTACACTAAAGCCTCTCTTTTGAGATCATTTCCACCATAGTAAGCCCTCTGAAAGAGCTGACCTTACTCTTATTTAGATGCTGTGACAGGGAGTTGATCATTTCAAGAATATACAATATACTGAAGGAATTACATATGGAGAACTGTTCCTTGAGAACGAGTATGTTCCTGCTTGACAGTTTTGTATTCCATCTGTACCTTTTATTTTGCCTGCAAGTCACCCTTCTTCTCATCCATTTTCTTATTAATGCACACCAATTTTGTGAAATATCCATTCTATCTCTGAGGCAAATATAAATGCATGGAAACATATTGTTGCCAATTAAGACAACTTAGGACGCCTTTCCTGTTTCTATTGATTGCAGGAAGGAGATGAGTGCATATTACTTGGAGCATGCAGATGTTAATCACATCCAAAAGCACTTTGATGATTTTGAAGAAGAGGCTCGCTCTTTATTATCACTGGGGCTACCGATTCCTGCGTATGATGGACTGATGCATATTCGTTCTTTGGATTACAAGCAATTAAGTGATAGAGTAGATAATTTTGCTCTTGGTTTACATTGAATTAGGTATGATCAAGTTTTGAAGGCCTCCCATGCATTCAATATTTTAGATTCCAGAGGTTTTGTTGGTGTAACTGAACGCGCAAGATATTTTGGTCGCATGCGGAGGTATGGAAGTACTTTCCTTCTTTTACATTTGTGCCTTTTCTATATATAAAAAACTCGACATATGCGCACGTTTGTGTGTGGTCGCATGCGGAGGTGTGGAACTACTTTCCTTCTTTCCTTTTGTGCCTTTTTGTTATGGTGTGGGGCCTGCTAGGACAACCATATTAGAGATAATTCTTATTTAGTTGGGCGTGTGTTGTCGTGTTGGAATAGATGACATGCATAGTCTTAGATAGAATCTCCTCATTTATAGGATCTTACGCTCTATGTGTTGCTTGCGCCTGCCACTATGCTTATTCTATTGTTGATTCTGCTGCTTGCGCAATCGCCTCTATACATGTTTAAATTCCACGAGATTAATCAATACAACCGTGCGATTCATCTTTATATGGTATCGACCTAACCTCTCGATCTACACCTTCCGCTGCCCACCCATGGCGTCGAGCCGGTCTTCCTCGTCCATCGCGGGCTCCAATCCCTTTCCTAAGCCATCCGTCGCCGCCGTAGCCGTATCCACCGTCTAACACGTGAACATTCGCACCAACGTTCCCATCATCCTCGACTACGACGACTCTACATTCTCCCTCCGGACCTCCTTCTTCGATGCTACTCCGCAAGTTCGGGATCCTCAACCATGTCGATGGCACCATCGATGCACGAGCCATGTGGCACGACACTCGAATGACTCCAAGTCAACCAATGCTTTGTCTTCTGGCTGTGATCACCCCCAACCTAGTGCAGATGATCTAGGTGCCCACCCGACGGCGCAGCTCCTGTGCTCCACGATCCGCGGGCGCTTCCTCGACAACGCCGACCAGCGAGTCGTCTTTGCTTTACTGAGCCTCTACCAAGGCAACCTTTCATGCATCGACGCAGCTGCCCGAAGCGGCTCTCCGATCTACTCCGAGATCTTGGGCACCCGATCTCCGATCATCCCTCATCATCAACACGTTGCGTGGGATACTCGTTACGATCCCCCGAACGTTTGTCGGCGAGGCACGAGTCTCGGTTTCCGACCTACTCGTTCGATTCCTCGCTCTTCGTCTACCGACATGGATCGAAGATGGCGTATCTACTCCCGTAAGTTGACGATATCGTCCTCACCGCCTCCGAGCAACCAACTCATGTGGCGCATCATTGATCACCCGAGGAGCAAGTTCGCCATGAAGGAGCTCGGGCCGATACATTACTTCCTCGGCATCACGGTCAAGCGCTCGGCCTATGGTTTCTTCCTCAACCAAGCTAAGTACGCCGAAGACATCCTTGATCGTGCCGGCATGCTCAACTGCAGATATTCCGGTCGACACCAAGCCAAGTCCTCATCTACCACCGGTTCTCTCGCCACCAACGCGTCCCACTACCACAGCATCACCGGCGCTCTATAATACCTCACGCTCACTCGTCCGGACATCGCATATGCCGTTCATCAAGTCTGCCCCCACATGCACGCGTTGTGCGACCAAAATTGGACTCTTGTCAAGCGGATACTATGCTAACATCGGGGTACCATGGATCATGGACTTGAGCTTCATGCTTCCGCCGGCGACGGCCTGCGAGCATACTCGACGCGGACTGGACTGGGCTGGCTACCACGACACCGGACGTTCCACGTCCGGTATCGTGTCCGCCTCGGTGATTCACTCGTATCCTGGTCCACCAAGCGCCATACCACCGTTTCGCGTTCTAGCGCGGAAGCGGATAACAGGGTTGTGGCAAATGCTACTGCTGAATACTGCTCGCTCCGACAACTCCTTCATGAACTTCATGTCGACGTGCCCAAGGCGACGATCATCTACTGCGACAATGTGTCTGCCGTCTACCTCACCAATAATCCAGTCCATCACCGCCGTACAAGGCATATTGAACTGGACATTCACTTTGTTTGCGAGAAGGTTGCGCTGGGAAACTGCACGTTCTTCATGTTCTGACGCAACTACAATACGATGGCATCACGACGAAGGGATTGCCTACTTCTATTTTTCAGGAATTTAGACGCAGCTTGTGCATTATAGAGCATGACGCACGCACCGAGGGGGTGTTGGAATAGATGACATGCATAGTCTTAGATAGAATCTCCTCATTTATAGAATCTAACGCTCTATATATGTGTTGCTTGCGCCTGCCACTACGCTGATTCCGTTGCTGATTTTGTTGCTTGCGCAACCGCCTCTGTACATGTATAAATTCCGTGAGATTAATCAATACAAGTGTGCAATTCATCTCTATAGTGTGTACTGTTCATGCGGTTACTTTAGCGCCCATGGATTGGATTTAGCATTAGTTGGTTTGTTAGGCGAGAGATAATTTAGGCAGATTCAATTAGAGATTGGTTAGGAGATTGGATTGGCCGACTCTATGTAAAGAGACCAAGCACGTCATTTGTAATCAAGCAAGAAATAGATGCTAAATACTACTCAGAGTCGATCTATCTTGCTAATTATCTCTCCCCTAATTCCAGCTATAACACCTTTCTAAAAAAACTCGACAGACACCCGAGTTTTAATTTATGAGAGAAGACCTTCTCACACAGGTTGAGAAAACCCCGGAAGACCTACCCCACCTTCACGTAGCAACGCAGTTGTGCTGTGAGAACAGGGCCAGGATCTTAAGCTAGTGCTTTGGTGTGGTGATAGGGGAGGGATTTTTTTAACCGAGCAAGAAAATTCTCTGAGTTGAACCCAGGACCCTGGGTGTGCTACTAGTCCACCTCAGCCACTAGGCTAAAGGACCATTCACTTTGTGCCTTTTCTCCTCTGGTATCCTGGAAACAATGTGTTTATCTCTTTCTTCAGAATTGGGAAGTGGCAATGCAGTCCTGCTTGTTCTGCTGTTTTAGTTTTTACTTTCATAAATACGCTACTTTGTTTGGTGTTTCTTTCCTGTATTTTTTTGTTCTTCTAGTTCATGCAAATTGAAAATAAATACTGATCCTGGCTGTTTTGGACAGCCTTGCTCGTCAATGTGCTCAACTTTGGGTGGAAACACGAGAAAACCTTGGGCATCCGTTGGGCACTTATGAAGAGGCTAACCTCATATATCCTCATGACTCCAGGAAGGCTAGTACCAAGGTATTTTGTTTGCATGACTCTACCATTGAGTGAAATACTTTTACTCAATCTGCTGCATGTATTATATTGCAGATTGTAGAAAAACACAAAGTTTAATGAGTCATGTGGTTTTTGTCTTTTAGGAGGTACCGAGCCAGCCACAAGCTTTTGTTCTTGAAATAGGAACAGAAGAGCTGCCGCCCCGTGATGTGGTAGAAGCAACTGAACAGGTAAAATCAAAGTTCTTCTTGCGTGGCTGTGTTGGCATATTCGACGTTGCTTTCTACGCATAAGCACAACATATGCACACTGACAGCCGCTCAGTTGGTTAGAGCTTGTGAGGCCTCCCACCAGTGTTCAAATCCTATTGTTTGCAATAATTAAAAAAAAATCTACTTGTTGTGTCTTCATTTACTCAGTCTGATCTCACATGTGGTGGGTGGGTCACTGTACAGACGGGGCCCAAAGCATGAGCTAAGGCCCGAACCATAAGAAGTGGCTCCCTAAGGATGGGACTAGTTTTGTGGATTCTCTTTGAAAAGAAAACCGGGGGATGGTCTTACTGCCGGGACCCATTTTTCTTTTTTGAATGTTACAGATGGCCCGAACTGTGCATATTTTTATTTTCTAGAATTTATCAATTCCATATATGTGAATGACATGAGATTTCTTGTTTACTGCTCTTTTCCAGCTCGAGAAATCTCTAGTTAATATATTGGAGAAGCGTAGGTTGAGTCATGGGGAAGTTCACTCCTATGGGACACCAAGAAGATTAGTGGTATGATCTTGGCCTTGCTTATCTTACCTTTAATTCCCATCCAGCTTTCTTGATGGATTTTCTATACTGTCATATTTGTCAAGATTTGTTACAATAGTGACACTTGTGTCTAAAATCACTGTGCAAAGTATGCAATTTTTATGGAAGCTGATTTTTATGTGAAATTATGAGTTCACACGGAAATGAGTTTGGCAATTCTACAACTAAGGCAGTCACTAGTAAGGAAAATGTTCAAACCAATCATTAGGATTATCTGCCTTCCCTATAAGAATCAGTTGAGATATCTGGGTCTTTTTTGTGTATCTTTAATCATGTGGAAATACACCAAGAGAATATTTCTTCAAGAAGTCATACCTTGGTATACATCTCTAGTAACATTTCTTAAACAAGTTGGACCATTATTTTTGTTTGCACGTAAGGATGTTAGTTTTTTTTTTTCATTATGAAGCTATAAGATGTTTTTCTTTGATATTTGCAGGTTGTTGTTGAAAATCTTAGTATGAGACAAATGGAAGTTGAGGTTGAATTACGTGGTCCACCAGTTGCTAAGGCATTTGACCAAGAAGGAAACCCCACTAAGGTTGGATATGAATTAAGAAACTGGGATGTACTCTGTTTTTCAGATACGGATATCCAATACATGAGTATATCTATGCAGAAAACAAAAATCACTATGGTTCTAATTTAATAGGAAAGAGGTTAGAGTAACAGTATTTAAAAACTTTCATGCTATATATGCTTTCTGAAATAATTATCTAATATTCTAATGGTGAAGAGGAACCACTAGCTTTTAAAAATAGTTTAATTATTTATCATTTAGTCTTCTGAGATTTTGAAAAGTCTAAAGATCCCTCTATTCTTACTGTTTTCTTATCAACAGTTTTCATTATCCTTATGCAGGCTGCTGAGGGATTTTGTCGAAAGAATAATGTATCAGTAGATTGTCTATATAGAAGAATAGATGGTATGCCAAACAGATTGCCTATGTTTGTGTATATTTTCAACTCTGTTACCAACCTATATACACCAATCTCCAGCTCTTTATTTCTGCTTACTGTTCAAACCTCCATGTGAAGTCATATAAAAAATCGTGAAAGGATCTCTAGGCTAGTGGTTAGAGAACCTGAGTTGCATCCATTCGTCTAGCAGACTGTGGTAGAATTTAACCGATTTGGAATATTTTTTTAAAAAATAGATTGGGAAGCCAATTTGTAAAAAAAAATTATGTATATAAAATAACTATGGCTTTAGCTTAATTTTCAGTGCTTGAAATTGGGGGTACTAATTTCATTATATTAATCCAAACTGCATCAGTATGAAACTAGATGTCTCAAATCCTGTTAGATATCAGCCTTCAATATCTAAGTTATTAGATGTCCATGCGGATATCTATAAACATATGTAAAATGTCAATTGTTGGGTACCACACCTCCACTCCCTCTTCCCTTAAATATCTCTTTTTATTACTTCAGAAGAAGTCTAAAATTTCATGAAAATGCACATTTTACAGGTAAAACGGAATATATCTTTGCTAGAGTCAAAGAGTCTGCTCGTTTTGCTGATGAGGTTCTTCCTTGTCCTTTCTATCTTCCTTGACAGATGATTGTATTATTTAACTGAAGAATGTTGATTCTTGTGCGATTACATAGGCCCAGAGATAACCCCCTGTCCTCCTTTTTTTCCTGAACGTGTGTTAACTGTAACATGTAAATTGCAGGTCCTTACTGAAGATATACCTACTATTATATCTGCCATTTCATTTCCCAAGTCTATGCGCTGGAACTCCAATGTACGGGATACTTAAAACTTACTTCTAAGCAGATCATTACAGCTACATGTAAAAGCATTGATACTGGTTATTATTTAAATATAGTTATTCCATTTTAAATGTGAAACTAAGCTAACTAACTATATATTAGTGTGCTTGCATTTGAAGAACTATGAATGTTGTTAGTTCTCTTTTATTACACTTTACAGAATATACTAGGGGGAGATTTTTGGAAACAACATATAATAGTAACAGGGTGATATACACAATGAATGTTAGATACCATGTGTTAAAATCACATGGAAAACTATTATTTACTTGATTACTTCTTGTTAGAATTAATTGTATTAGGCCTGTATAAGGCCCATGAGGCCCACTAGGTAGTCAACCGCATATCACCCTAGGGCCGGCGCCCTTCTGGTGCGCCCCTGATGGTTGCCCTAGTGGCGACTATATATTGTAACCTCTGTTATGATGGTATTCATTCATTGTAGTTAGCCCCAATTACTTGTCTAACATGGTATCATTGCGTCCACAAGATCCCTGTGGACCTTAGCTTCCGCTGATCAACCCTAGCCGCCACCCATGTCTTCTCCTGCATCTACCGGTGCTGTCATGGCCGCCGCCGCCAAGGACGCAGCCGTCGCCGCCAAAAAGGCCGCTGATGCCGCTGCTGCCAAGGCGCAGGAGGAGGCTGCTGCTAGAGAGGCTGCGGCCAAGGAGCAAGCCCTTGCCCTCGAGACCGCTCGTGCCCGTGTCCGCGCCGCTGCTGCCTTCCTTGAGCAGGAGCGCGCTGCCGCTGCGGCACTGGAGCGCGCCATCCCAGAGGGTGAGGAGCCACGCCCTAAGCCGCCGCCCCAGCAACCGACCATGGAGGAAGAAGCGGCCTACTTTGAGGCCTCCACCATTGCCAACCTGCATGCTCAGGCCTCCGGTGTCCAGAATATCCGTGCCCTCGTGCCGATAGTTCTGGATCCCCTCTCCACTCAGTACAATGGGGACAACAAAACCAAAAGTGGAAGACAATGCCCCACTGGTCACAAGAATAGAAAGAAGGATCTCTACAACCTCAGCCTGGCTGACAATGGCTGGAAGGGGCACCTGCATCGACTGTGCTGTTGCCTCAATGCCTATCTATCACATGTGTACCCTAAGGATGCACCAAACCTCCATTAATACAGTAGACAGAGCCAGAAAGCATGGTTTCTGGAGAGGAACTGATATAGCAGGAAAGGGAAGACCCCTTGTGCCATGGGATAAGGTTACCAAACCAAAAAACAACGGAGGACTAGGAATGAAAAACCTAAGACTAATGAATGAGGCCCTGCTGCTCAAGCACCTCCACAAGTTTTACAATAAGGAAAATGTCCCATGGGTACAGCTAATTTGGAATACACATTATGCTGATGGACAGGTACCACATGCCACAGCAGAAAAAGGGTCCTTTTGGTTTAGAGACATCATGAAATTTTGTGATCATTACAGAGGAATAGCAGCAGCAAAAATTGGAAATGGGGACACAGTGATGCTATGGGCAGACTTATGGAATGGCCACTACCTAATAAATGAGTTACCAAGACTTTATTCCTTTGCAAAAGACAAGAAAATTTCTGTTGCCAAATTCCTTGAAACTGACACGGTACAAGACAACTTCCATCTGCCTCTCTCACAACAAGCGTATCAAGAATTACATAATCTAATCCACATCATTGGAGAATTACAACAGCAAGAGCCAAATAAGGACCCTTGGTCCTACATCTGGGGATCCAACATCTACACCTCAAGCAAATTTTACAACCTGAACTTCCAATCCATCTCACCTCCCCAGCCTTTTGCTTGGATATGGACAATGAAAACTCAGTAGATCAAAATATTCATCTGGCTACTTTTCAGGGACAGACTCAACTCTAGAAACCTGCTTAGAAGGAAGAATTACAAGATCGACAACAATGACTACAATTGTGTCCTCTGCTCAGCCGGAATAGAAGAATACACCTATCATCTCTTCTTCCAATGCCCCTTCAGCGTCCAATGCTGGCAGTATCTCAACATCCACTGGGATCATTCACTTTACTTCTTTGATACAATAATGCAGGCAAAGCATTGCTGGCCAAACAAATACTTCATGGAAGTCTTCTCCACAGCAGCCTGGCAATTGTGGAAACAAAGGAACTCCAAGATTTTCAGACATATAACCCCAAACTTCCAGACATGGAGAACAGACTTCATTAGCTCAATGAGATTGCAGCTATATCGGCACAAAAATGAAGACAACCAGGAATTATCACAGTGGATTGATTCCTTAACTTAACCAAACTCTCCTTGTTGTACAGAGCTGATTTTCCTAGTCTAGGGTGTGCTGGTGACCAACAGTTTGTACAGCTAACTTCCTTGTACCTTACTAAACCCCTCTGTATATACTCTCTAACCTAATATATATAAAATAGCACAGTAGGGGTTTCCCCTACTGTATTTCCCTCAAGTCTCAATGTCTCTCCCAGTGGCTAGAGATGTTGCCCATGGGGCCCACTAGGTAGTCAACCGCATATCACCCTAGGGCCGGCGCCCTTCTGGTGCGCCCCTGGATGGTTGCCCTAGTGGCGACTATATATTGTAACCTCTGTTATGATGGTATTCATTCATTGTAGTTAGCCCCAATTACTTGTCTAACACTTCTCAATAATAAGCAACCAGCTCTACAGTTTGCACTATAATTTAAAGGCATATTTCCTCTGTTTTGGGATGGGAGTTCAACTTTCTGATTTATACCTTCTCTGAATTATTCCACTTGCAGATTGTTTTTAGTCGTCCAATCCGCTGGATTTTGGCTCTTCACGGGGATTCGGTAGTGCCATTTTCCTTTGCTGGTATCTCAAGGTATTACATTATGTGTTCACTCCAGGTTATTTTAGTAATTAATTCATTGCAAAGTATTGTTCCAATCAATTATAACAAACATGATCTGCAATGGCAGTGGGAATCAGTCATGTGGCCTTCGTAACTCCCCTTTGGCTAACTTTAAGGTACTAAATTGACCCTCTTATGTATTTCATCTATTTTGTTTTGTTTCTCACTTTATGACATCAACGTGTACCGTTGACTTCGTGTCGTGCATAAACTAAAATAACTAGATCCAGATATTATCAGTTACGGAAATTCTTTATCAGTTAATCCATTGATGAACTTCCTTGGTCCTGAACTCAGTGACATACACAACCTTTCCTTGCATACTGACGTAATTAGTGCATACACAACTCTGCTGTGTTAGTTCAAAGCTATTTAACTCTTCGTTACATGATGTCTATGCAGGACCATTTTTCATAGCTACTGTTTTTTGGAGGTTCATATTTATGTTATTAACCTCTTTCCATTTAAAAAACAGTAATACGAATTACCTGGTATCACCTGATGTTGAACTCATGGTTGCTGCATGATATATTGATATGATGGCTGCACCCAGGCATACTGTTTAGGTTGACATTTATACTTGCACCTATTCATTTGTTTGCCTGGGAAGGTGTGAACTGTCATCACAGAACCTAGTACTATCAATTGTCAGATGGCAAACAGAGTTTGTGTCGAATTATCCTTCATTTTTGTTTAATATTCTGCATCAAAGAGTGATGCTAGGAAGCGTTTATTTCTACTTCTTATTTACCAGATAATCATATTGGTTAAATGAATGAAAATTTTGTGCAATATTCAGGTGGACACTGCAGAATCATATTTACGTACCGTGGCAAAAGCTGGGATCTTGATTGATATGCAGGTGAGATGAGGACAGATAAGCTGCTCATTTGCAGCCTGGAGATTCTTTTCTTTTTTTATTAGCATATTTTAATTATGCTGTTTGGATGTTTCCATTTTGTGTGCAGTAGTTATCGTGAAAATTGAACCTTTTGATACTGGTCACATTTTGTAGCCTGCATTAAGCAGGGAAAATGATCCCTCAGACTCCTTGGGGCGATTGGCTGGCTGCATATGACTCAGCCTGGCCCATCGCATGCAGGTACATCATGTTTGTATGGCTGCACAGTCAGCAGAGCCTGGCCGTGAGCGTGAGGTGCTTTTGGTGCTGCCCAGCTTGGTTCCGGAGAAACGGAAATGAATTCCATTTCTCGGCGGCCTGGCCCAAGGGATGCACATGAGCTGCTGTGCGTCAGTATCCTAGTTCTAAATTTCATGCAACGCAGGCATCCAAACATGGGTGACCGTGGCCTGCGTGTAGTGATACAAACAACCGAACAGCTACGCCCTGCATGAGCTAAGCCAGCCTGGACGTAGCCTGTATGGTACGAGACAGGCTAGACTCAG
Organism: Chloris gayana; assembly: GCA_031894775.1. Taxonomy (NCBI): domain Eukaryota; kingdom Viridiplantae; phylum Streptophyta; class Magnoliopsida; order Poales; family Poaceae; genus Chloris; species Chloris gayana. The sequence continues at coordinate 210,012 of JAUNZO010004934.1, forward strand.
GAAAAAGAAACAATCACGCGCCTAATGTGACATCCCTAACCATTTGAGTTTGGGCCTATGGTGGCCCATGTGCATATGCGTGACGGGGGTAGGAATTTATTCTCAACTTGCGAGTCTAGTAGAGAGAAGACCAACATATAAGCCTGGTGAGTCCAACACCACCAACCTTGGGTTAACCCTTATACTCAAAGAGAGAATGAATGCATAGATAGGTTAATGGTGTGTGGGGTCTCCCCAACATGTGAGTGAGCCAAGACATGTTTGGACCCTAGGATGTTAAAGCTAAGTTTCGCCTGCCTTGAAAACTCTTGTATATCTTCCCTTAGTTTAGCTCCTAGTATTCTTTTTCTTGCCTTTTAGGTAGTTGTACAATGCTATATTTTTATTTATCTTATTACAATAGGTGCCCCCCCCCCCCCCACCCACACACATTATTGAGATAAAAAAGATGGGGAGATAGGGAATGAAATTGTTTTTAATCACTAAGCATTCCATGTCTTATTGTAGTCAAGTTTCATAGAATACACTATTGCAGGACCGCAAGGAAAAAGTCTTACATGACTCTAGTGTATTGACTAAAGGTGTCGGTGGAGATTTCATTGCGCCTGATAGCTTGCTTGAGGAGGTAGATGCTTTTTTTTCTTCCATATTTAACTTTTCACTTTTATCGAGGAAAGTATAAATTATCCTTCATTTTTAAAACTGCAATGTTCAGGTTATCAATCTTGTTGAAGCACCTGTGCCTATTCTTGGTCAATACGATTCTTCCTTTTTGGAACTTCCAAAAGATGTGTTGATAACGGTATGCTCAGCTTTTGAGTGATACTGCCTAGAAGCTCTATATTTTTCTTGTTTCATGACTAATTTCTGCAACTGAAGCGAGTTCCATATAATTTGCATGGTTTTTTAATCAGAACGGCAACTGCAGGTTATGCAGAAACACCAGAAGTATTTCCCTGTAATGTCCAAGTCCACAGGCAATCTGCTGCCATATTTTATTGCTGTGAGAAAACTTTTTCCCATCATATATTTGACAATAAAATCATGCTTTCCCACTTTGTTTACAACAATAACTAAGCCTTTTAGTCCCAAGCAAGTTGGGGTAGGGTCCCTCCACCTTGTTTAACTAAGAATTGTTTTCTTTAGGTTGCCAATGGTGCCATTAGAGAAGAAGTAGTCTGTAAAGGGAACGAAGCTGTCATCAGGTGTTGTCAAGTCCCAACAAAAATTTTATGATACTTTAACAACAGTGTGAATTTTAAAGCCAAGAGCCAATTGTTTCTATCTGAGCAATAAATTTGTATAACCGATTAGCCGCTTTAAGTTTTGTTCTTTCTGTGCCCACTGTATATATATATATTTTAAGTAAGTGCCTCTAATCAGCTGTGAGATTCTGAATCGCCATAATGCAGGGCAAGGTATGAAGATGCAAAATTCTTCTATAGAATGGATACACAAAAGAAGTTTTCTGAATTTCGAGGCCAGCTTAGCAGCATTCTCTTTCATGTAAGTACAATGTAGTTTCTCTTAGACATGATTTCTTTTTTTACTGTGTCTTATATTTGCATCACTTTTGAATAGGAAAAACTTGGCACGATGCTTGACAAAATGACACGTGTTGAGAATACTGCTGCTGAACTGACTCGTGTTCTCGGAATAAATGAGAGAATGATCCCGATTATCAAAGATGCAGCAGCGTTAGCTATGTCAGATCTTGCAACTTCTATTGTCACAGAATTTACTTCACTTGCTGGAATTATGGCACGCCATTATGCTTTGAGAGATGGCATTCCAGAACAGGTTAGTGCTTCTTTTTTGCTGATTTCAGCAGTTCATCTGTTTGCTAAGTAAATATTCACGTCATAGGTTGCAGAAGCACTATTTGAGATAACACTACCTCGCTTTTCTGGTGATCTATTTCCAAGAACAGATGTCGGCATAGTCCTTGCGGTCGCTGATAGGTACCTCATGCTCATCCTTGTAGCCTGTATAGTTTCTCAACATCGTGAAAATAGTATGGTGCATTTTTTAATATTATTAGCTCTGTGAAATGTTATAGGACCTTCCCGGGTTTATTACCGCATTAGATTTATGCAATAACTTGCACAGGTTGATAGAAGCTCCTACATCTCCCTCTATTTTTTTCACAGATTGGATAGTCTGGTTGGTTTATTTGGAGCTGGGTGTCAGCCAAGTTCTACAAATGACCCATTTGGATTGCGAAGGGTCTCTTATGGACTGGTAAGGGAATCCATGAAAGTCCAAATGTTTGGTTCTTGGAAGCCTAGGCCTAGGTTGTAACATGCTATATAAATTATATCTCACTTTCTTTTATTCAGGTTCAAGTATTGGTTGAGAACAAGAAGAACTTTGATCTCAGGAAAGCCTTGAACATAATGGCCAAGGTGCAACCTATAAAAATAGAAGATGATGTTATAGATGAGGTAAGTGTGGATTATGTACTTTATTCATTAATATATGATTACTGACAGCCCCTATTGTCAAATTCTTTTCAGGTAGTACAATTCGTCATGCGTAGATTGGAACAACTTCTGGTACATACCTTCTCGAGCTCTAAGAATCTCGAGCTATACAAATGGATGATCATTAGGAGGTTCACCTTTTTTTAAGGGGGAGGGGGTCTAAAGAGGTGGATTGTTATATACAACATGAAATTATCCTTTTGAATATGAAGATTGGTTTCAGTAAAGTGTTTTTCTGCTCAACATAGGGTCACTATTTATTATGAATTCATGTTGGCTCGTAGGGTAGTAGCAATTATGGGTCAAAAAAGAAAATAGCATTAACAATGATAACACTTCTACTGCTATGGCTGCATCTTATTTAAATTCATAATTCTACACGGAGTCAAACCTTTGGGTTGATGAAATCCATTTTCATTTTCAAATTAACTCTATTTTCATTATTTTTACCAGGTGGATGAGGGAATTGATTGTGAGATAGTCCGTTCAGTGCTTACGGAACGTGCAAACTGCCCTTATCTTGCAGCACAAACAGCAACTGAAGTAAGATATTATGTTTCACGTACCTGTGCATCGCTTCAGTTCTTTACCCCAGTCATGGACTGGAATCTGGATATACTTTCCATATGTTTACTATCCCTAGCTGAAATTTATGTATAAGGGTTCTGAGTTTTTGGTTAACCGGCTATAACTTTGTTTATTTCAACACGTGCAGATGGAAGCATTTTCTAGAACAGAATATTTCCCCAAAATTGTTGAAGCATATTCAAGGCCGACAAGAATTATACGTGGAAAAGAAATTGATTATGCTTTGGAGGTACTGGCCCTTTTGGCACAAACATATATCATTATAAACTCCGATCTCAGTTTGAGATATGATCAAAATGTACCGTGGCATTATATCATTAGTTGAATCGGTTATTGTTTTCCTTACCGGGAACATATATGTAGGTTGATCCGAATGTTTTTGAGAAAGACGAAGAAAAATATTATGGAATACCTACTTGGAGGTTGCTAATAATATTCATCCAGGTACAGGTTTGCATGAACACTTTCACCATTTTCAGTTTGTAGCATCTGTAGTTCTTTTGAACAACACTGGACTATTGTGATTTTACTCTGATCATGATCGTTTTCTTTGTATCTGTACCCACCCTTTAGGTGTTGATATTAAAACCTTTGCTGATGCTTCTCTGCTCTTGATACAACCCCTAGAAGATTTCTTCAACAACGTTTTCGTCATGGCAGTGAGTTTAATTTTTTTGGTCAACTTTGAGATGCATTTGGATATTTCCATTGCTGATCTGCATCCTTTTTACTGGTGATGTATGCACAGGAAGATGAGAAAATTCGCAACAATCGGCTGGCGCTGCTAAGAAAGATTGAGAGTTTGCCCAAGGGAATAGTGGACCTGTCAGTTTTACCTGGGTTCTAGCCTTCTCACCACTGCTAAAAGTGTACTGCCTCGTTCCATGGGAAATCAGAGTCAATTTTGCATTGATTATTCCTTTATTTGTAAAAATACATTTTAGCCAAGTAAATAGTGTAATAGCCATTTTATAATGTTTTGCTAAAAATAATGTAATGTCCAGAGAATAATAAAAATTTTCCTAGCAATATTTTTTTTATTTGAGGAAATGTGAAATACCGGCATACTTATCCAATCAATCTTCAGTGGCTTCAGGTTATTTGTAGATCCTGACAAGTACCAAATGCCATTGAAGCATTTCTGTCCGCTGCAGAGATTTCAGGTAGGTAGACAATACATATTGGTACATAGTTGAGTCAGCTGCCTTCAGGCTGTACCGACATTCTGCAACTGCCGTCTTATGCCCGTTTATTTTAACTAAAACATAGTAACATAAAAGAAAAGGCCGCAACAGCAGAATATGTAATGCGTGTGTGGCAGAAAGGCTTCACTTGAACACTCTTGGCCGATGCAATACTACAGACTAGCGGCATACTGATGCTGGGCACCTGTCCACCAAAACTTTGGGCATACTTCCTCTATGGATCCATTCGGTGGACCATGTACCGGGCGCAGTTTGATCTCGTAAAGCTTTGGCCACAATTTTCCTGTCACTGCAAGAGCAAATATTAATCATAGCCCCCAGGATTAGGCAGCAATGTACTATCAGAAGAAACTTGGCACAAAGACGGTAATGGAAAACTCACCGAATATTCTGCTCTTTTCTTCATCCCAAGCAATACCATTTAGGACATCGATATCCTGGAAAGTAAATCAGATTCACAAATATGTAATGGGTGCTATTTGGAATTTAGTAACGATGAAATTAGGTGCATATGTGTAAATGTGTTCATTTCCCTTTTAAATTGCCACATGGTATTGGGTGGGGTATTGAATGTCATGGATCTCACTTCCATCTTGGATTATCACAAACAAGATTATTGTAGAGTAAAATATCACTTAACGTTAAACAACAACCCATAGAACTACTCACTGTATTGCCAGAGTCCAACAGGTGCTGCCTGCAAGATTACAAGAACATAACCATTATGACTGTGAGACCATTTTCTCAATAAAAATACAACTCTGAGAAATGAAATCTGAACAATACGGCTCTTTTTGGCTTGTGAGGGGCAACATACTTCAATTCATGGAGGAAGATCCAGCCTATCACTTGGCCATCATTGGGGGAGACTCTAGCTATGCAATCTGTCTGCATATCGGTAAAACTTTGAAATTTTAGATGCATATTCAGTCAGTGCCATACATTGGAATACTGCTGGGTAATAAGAATTAAGAAATGCCGGCCATGGGCAGTAGACAAGATATCTAACCAGATAAACATTTGCCCACACTTCATCATCTACATACTCCAGTTCATTAAGATAGGAAATTTCATTGCCGTGATATTTGACTGTCACCATTTTCATGACTGCATCAACAGAAAAGCTTTTCTTTGAAAACAAAATGAAATAGTCTAGAAGCTAACAGAAATCCTAGGACAAGGATCATACATAACCTTCAAGTGATTTTGGATCCAGCTGTTACAATGTTGAAGTGCCATCGCTGCCAAAAAGAACTTTCCCATTAGTAGCCAGACCCCAACCGTCCTTCATTTTGTGGGTAAAACTCTCTCTCTGCATGTTCATTCAGTAGATAACATATTAACATTATGAGGACATGGCAGTTAACTTGAGGACGAAAATTGTGAATCATCTACAATTGGAGCAAGCATAGAAATAGGCACAAAAGCATACTTTGCTGAAGTTATATCGATCATATATGAAACCAACATCATTCATCCATGTGAGTTGAAACAATCTGCAAATAGAAAAGGAAAAATAATGAAATGATGTTTCCTCTTGTAGTAGGGCAGACCATTGTATATATAATAACTGAAGAAAGAAATTAGCATGTACTTGTTTCCTAGAAGAGTTAAACCTTCACCAAAAATGTCTCCGTCCATTTGCTCCTGAGCCAGGACCTGATATAATTGGTAAAAGAAAAAAAATACTTTGAGAAACATGGCCACCAATAATGAAGAAAGTAGAAGGGAACTACATGTATTTGTAAGTACATACTTTTCCGGTTTGAAGCTCAACCTTTCGCACTGAAGACTGTTGGGAAACAAAAGTGAAACATTTCATGAGACTATTTGGCTACGTCTGATTTTTAAAAAAGGAAAATAAGGTGGGGGTTGCCCACCTGAATTTTCTATGAAAAACTTCAAACGTTTTTACAGCGCACCGAGCCATATGCCAAAAGTTGGCTGCGTCAGTTTCTTCCAAAAAAATTTTGGCTGCGTCTGGAGATAAGATAAGCAACTGCTAACTGAAGGGAGCACGGCATGCATTGCCTACCTGGTTGTAGAGGCCGGTGGACTCGAAAAGAGTGTCATTTCCTCCGTACAAGAGACCCTATGCAGAACACAGGCAGACTTGACAATAAAAAATTATTCTGTAAAGATCGGAAGAAGTAGCAGCAAGCAAGCTGAAGCAGACGAGGAATGGGTACCTCGGTGAAGGCGTCCTGGTCGTGGGGATACTCGTGGACCAGATCGAAGGAGTAGAACCTGGTACTCGGTGAAGAGTCGGCGTGCCCACAGGAGACGGCCAGCATGAGGAAGAAGAGGAGCGCGGCGGCGAAGGCAGGGCGGCGGTGGGGCAGCGGAGGCGGCGCAGAGGTCATGGTGGCGGCGACGAGTCAACGAAGATGGTGTTGCTCTGCATTTGTTAATTTCTGAGAAGCAGCACAATTTTGAAGAAAAAAATGGCGCCGTTGGCAGCATTAGATTACGACCCAGATTGATACTATTTGTTTTCTGAAAACAAGCACCAAGATTCAGCAAGTATAGTAATTGTACTACTTCCTCCGTTCAGAATATTTGGCATTCTAGTCTCATCTAGTTTTTACAAAATGTTTGACATTCTCACTTCGCAGACACATTTCTCTTTCCAATACACCTCTATCTCTGTCTTTCTCCTCTTCGTTTCTGCACACCTGCTTTAACTTCTCTTCTTAATCTCCGTGTCTAGAGATAGAATGATAATTATACTAAGACGGAGGGATTACTTCAATAAAAATTTCGTCTGCAAGTTCAGGGAATCCGACAGGAGCAGAGCAATTACCAATTAGTTCAGATCGATGGATGAAACGGTCACCACTTCTAATTCTAAAACTCCACGCTGCAAAAGAAGATAGTAGTACTCTATCTATCATCCATTCAGAACACCCATTACATAGCAGCGCACCTGCCTTTTGCGTCAAAAAAAAGAACACCCATTACAAATAATTAGTGATATTTTTGTGCAAGCCTCTCGGCCAAAAACCAACATCTTTCATGCCCTTCATCGTGCTAAACTGATCATGTAGTTTTCATTAAAAAAAATCATTTAGTAGACTAGTAGTAAATGTGAGCCTAGTCCTCAATTGTACAATGTAGCAAAAAAGGGATGTTCGGACTGTAGTAAGCTTTTATATTAACAAGTAATATTTGTTCATAACAGAATTATCCGTACAACATTTTACATCGGGGGGGGGTTGTCAAAAATAATACAACTCTGAATACTCGTTCCATGGAAAGCAGCAGAACGCCTTCAATCTCATTTGCAGAACAATATATTCTCCCTTGCTATTTCCACATCCTTGATATCATGAGGTCAAAGGCCCATATGGTCTAATACTTCACTCAATAAAAACTGGCTTTTGGGCATAGCTTTTGTACAGATCCATCTGCTGGACCATCTACTGGGCGTAGCTTGATCTCATAAAGTTTTGGCCATAATTTTCCAGTCACTGCAGCCACGAATTGGTTGATTAATCTATTAATACAGGAAATGAGGCATACTAAAAGGACAATGAACTTCAAATACAAAATGCTCACCAAATAATCTTTGTTTTTCTTCATCCCAAGCTATACCATTCAGGACATCAATATTCTGGAAATAAATCAAATTCAATGTCATGTAAATTTTCTACTAGTACATATGGGTTTTTAGCGACAGCTATATTACTATTTGAGATCTACAAAAGTGAAACCAAACTATTTCCAGAATAGATAAATACATATTACAATAAACTACTCACCCTATTGCCAGAATTCCACAACTGCCTCCTGTGAGATTACATGAACACACGCATTATTAGTTGATGAATATTAAATACTGCCTGTATTTGATAAGAAAAATAGCATACCTCAACTCATGAAGAAAGATCCAGCTCACCACTAGGCCATCTTTGGGGGAGACTCTAGCAATGCAATCTGTCTACATACAGTAGCTTTGAAAAGTGAGAGGTCCAGTTCAAAATACAGATATGTTGCTACTTTGCTAGATCATATTTTCACAAGGACATGCAACTAAGTTACAAGGTCATTAGTGGAGAACCAGTATTCTAAAAAAAATAGTCAGCTGATGAAATTTGCAAAAAGCAAGCTCCGGCATTCATACTACAAATTTGCATTGTGACTTATCCCAGTCCACAAGTTTAACTGATAATAGAAATCAGGCTATGATGAGAGCTTCCAATCAGCCAATTTTCTTATGAGCAATGTTAATCACAATTTGATGATGAATGCTAATCAGCCGAATAGAGCGTACTATGCTTTGGAACTCAGCAGCCTGCCTACTTGGCATCAACAGGCCAAAGACCAGCATGTGGTGAAACTTTGTAGTTCTGAGGTAACTTGAGGCTCACACCACATAGATAACAGTCATCTAGTCAGTGAAACTTATATGGCGGCACCTAGATCTGCTGAGTGCTAACTGCATATACAGTAGACTAATTCACTAAGAAAGTGCATGAGTAATTGCCATCCAGGGGAAAGTAAACATCTAACCTGCCAAACATTTGCCCAAACTTCACCATCAATATACTCCAGCTCGTTAATATAAGGGACTTCATGATCTTGATATTTGACAGTAACCGTTTTCGTGACTGCATCAAAAGAGATGTTAAATGGAAAAGACAGACTAATAAAGCAAACAAAACATCAAGCATAGAAAACAGTAACCTTTAAGCGATTTTGGATCGAGCTGATACAACTTTGATGTACCATCACTACCAAAAAGAACCTTCCCATCAGTGGCCAGACCCCAACCATCACGCATTGTGTGGGTAAAACTCTCACGCTGCACGTTCAGTAGGTCGCGTTAAAATTTTCTTACAGAAATTAAATTTAGGATTATCATGTTTGTCCCAAGCCAAATGATATGAGCATAATCTTTAACCAGAGAATAGGCATAAAAACAGGGAGCAGCATACTTTGCTGAAGTTATAGCGGTCATATATAAATCCATCATTCGTCAACCAAGTAACTTGAAATAATCTACACAAAAGTTGAAAGAGGAGAAAGAGAATGAAACTAGGTGTGGCATTGGTGAATAGGAAGAAAGTAGCAAGCGAGAAGTGTTTTATTTACTTGTTGCCGAGAAGGGTTAGACCTTCTCCAAACATATCTCCGTCCATTTGGTGTTGGACCAAAACCTATTTATATGTGAAGAAAGCTTAAGAATGTGCATATTTATGGAAGTGAAGAAAGCATAAGCAGACGATTCTATGGCCTACTTTCCCAGTTTGAAGCTGGACCTCGCGGACCGTAGACTGTAAAGTAGAAGCATTTGTTCAGCAGGTGAAGGGCGGATAGAATAATAATCAGCAAAAACGGGCTATTTGTTGCAGAAACAAGGTACATTACCCGGTGGTAGAGGCCCGTGGACTCGAAAAATGTGTCATTTCCTCCGTACAAGAGGCCCTAATAGGTAAGGTGCAGCAAGGTGAGGTCATATCAGAGGGCACTGCAGATCAGGATCGGAAATGAGAAGGCAGGAGAAAGAAGATGCTGCTACTGTACCTGGGTGAAGGCATCCGGGTCGTGGGGATACTCGCGGACCAGTTCGAAAGAGTAGAACCTGTTGGGTCCTACCGCCTGACGCCGGAGTAGGGTGGTCGGTACGGAGTCGGCGAGCCAGGGTGCGTAGGCCACGGCGAAGATGAGGAGCGCCGCAAGCGCGGCTGCAGCGGCCATGAAGGAGCGGCGGAGGTAGAGCGGCGTGGGCGGGACGGGGCCGGGGGCGGAGACGGAGAGGGGAGCGGGGGGCATAGATGGACGGCGGTGCGGTGGCGGTGGCCTCCGGCGGGAACCGACGGGCATCTGGGGCTCGATTCGATTGACGATGATTGGTCAACTCAACAACCTTCCCTCTCCTCTGCCAACTGCCACTGGTCAAACTTCTTTTGCGGGCCGGGCTGGGCTCTTCGCAACGAGCCCACAGTTTTTAATGGGCCGCAAAACTTTTTTTTCCTTCCTGCGCTGCACATTCCAGACCATACTTAAATGGTAGGTTAAATTCAAAATTTAAAACTAAAATGATAGATTAACCTACCTGGCCTCCTCTTGTCTTCTCTCTCCTGTCACAAATACTTTTTTTAAGCGTGCCACAAGTGATTTAAGAAAAAGCAACAAAAAAAATGGAGTTATTAATTTTGACCTACCTACCTATACTAGTACCTCGCATGGCTGTTTATGACATGCAGTAATGCGCAAATATACGTCAAGTGTGTCCACACCTACATATCTACGCTACTGTTTGTTTTTTTTTTGATTGAATATCTACGCCTGTTAACGGAACGAGAACGAGAGATCTATAGAGAGCGACATAGGTACGTATTAGTACGTATATGTACAAACAATAGGACAAGGCTGAATACCGGCCGGCCGTGTCCAAATTTGAATCAGCAGTAACAGTACGTGTATATATACAAATTAATTTGATGGGAATCAGTCATCACATCAGATCTGCAGGATAATTTTGGTCATCTCCCACGGTCGATCCCGGGCAAGTCTAATTCACGAACACGCGCTAGGAGTCAGCCAACAAACCTTCAGACAGGTAAACAAACTTCTAGTTTTAGAAAGTTTCGGACTCGTAGACTTTCTGTTTTAGGAAACTTTGTCAGAAACTTTGGTTATAAACTTTGAAGCGAAACTTTTTCATCAAACTTTGGTTCGTACTTTAAAATGAAAGTTTTGCATAAAACTTGGAGCAAAAGTTTTAGAATAAAACTTTAAATAAATAGTTATAACAAAACCTTTTCGTAGAAAAGTTATGATCAAACTTCGAATAGAAATAGAAAGTTATTATGAAACTTTAAGTTGAAAAGTTAGTTTGCTATGAAGCGTGCTAACGCATGAGTGTGGATTAGGAATTCTGGTCGATCCCGACCATGTTGTGTACTACACACATCCATGCTACATGTATGAATCAATCGGAAACCACACACACCAGACACCACGTGAATGATGATGCCATTATCTATTTAATTACTTCATCCGTTATACAATATAAGTATTTGTTGACTTTTCAGATTTACGTTTGATCACTTGTTTTATTTAAATTTTTATAAAAATATAAAAATAAATACATTATACTTAAAATATATCTAACAATAAATCAAAATATCAAAAAAATATTATTATTTTCATAATTTTTTAAATAAGACGAACGATAAAAACAATTCAAGAAAGTCAACAAATGCTTACATTTTGGAATGGAAGTAGTAGTAGACTAAGTAATAACTATTATATAATCACCATGCCAGCCATGAGCCCATGAATATGATCAGCTGGTACCTACCAATGCGACATCTCAGCTCTCTGCATGCATGCAAGTCAACAACACTAGATGAGCTCGAGAGGTAGGCCGATGTACACATATATCTTTCAAAAGTCTATACGTATATATCATAAAATCTTCAACTAGTAGTACAAATTAAACTAATAAGTATTTCCTTCAGGCAAGGCAACAGCATTGTACTTCAATTTGCTGTAATCGTTAGCTCAGCCGCATGGCCATCAATCATCCATGCTACCCACTCCTCTGTGTCTTATTGAGCCCGCCAACGTCATATATATATATTATAAAATAACGGATGGCGTAGCTACGTGCCACCCATGCATCGATCAGGCGTCAGGTGTGTTCCTACACAGCTGGGCCGGTAGTTGACAGTGTTGACTGCTCCTAAATACAAAAGTACTATTCGATCGATAATCTTATTCTTCGGACCTAGCTAGGTGTCTACCTGCCAACATATAGTATATACAGTAGTACTTCTTTGTTCTCCCTGTATCATCTCATCGATCAGCACAGCTAGCTGTTGTTGAATATGAATTCAGTACCGTTGAACAATCAAGTGTGGAATGGTTATCCATTAAACTACAAGTATGATTACGATGGAGTCGGAGAACGATGATAATTCATCTTATGACATGCATTCATATGACACCCACAATGGGGAGATGCCTTTGTTGCTTTCACCACCAACAATTGTTTTCTCATTGATTTGATGAAAAGATGCTTCTTTAATTCGTGGTTTATTACATTGATACCATTTTTTAGACCACATAGTACGTCGCTTTCTCTCTATCCCTTTTTCTAGCGAGAAAATTATTGACAATAAATGAGAAATGTAGTTGTCGCATCGCATCTCTCACAGGGATTTCTTTAGACAACGGAAAATTAAAGATTGCAAAGGTCGCTATATACTGACAGCTCACACCATGGAAAAAGAGCGAGCGAGGTAGCTGGCCTTGCTGTACAGTATATGTATAAAAATAAAAAAACTTTTTCGTGCCACTCGTGTATAAATTTAAAACTACCATGTCTACTCGATCGTCAAACTTGAGATAAACGTAAGAAAACGATGCCTATAGTGTAGAGTGGTATATATGGGCGTCTTGTTGTCACAGCAGCTAATAATTAAATAATGGTACCTCTGTGAAATTTCAGCATAAACTGAATTTGAGCCTTAGAATAAAGTATTGCACTAATAAGCAGCTTAATTGAAGCAGTACAAATTTTGACAGTAGCGTTTTTGGCCCCCGGAGGTCACCTTTCGTGGAAGACGAAATCAAACCCTACGGAATGGAGTAGAGGTCGTAATTTAAGACGAAATCAAACATAGAAGTCGTAATCGCAATACAAATAATGTGTATTTATTTAGAAGAGAACAGAGCAAATGCTGCATTTTTTAATAACGGAACTAGGTTCATGCCTCTACACCTTTTAGGTGTACATAGCAAAGAGTAAATGCTACCCCTCCGTCTAGTAATATAAGCATTTGTTGACTTTTAGATGTCATGTTTGATTATTCGTCTTATTTAAAAAATTTATTAAAAAATTATTTATTTTGATACAATATAGTTTGTTTCTAGTATATTTTAAGTACATCTTCTTTAGTTTTGTATTTACATAAATATTTTGAATAAGACGAATGATCAAACGAGAAATCGGAAAGTCAACAAATCCTCATATTCTTGGACGGAGGGAGTATATGAATTGAATGTCTACTTAAGTTGTTTTGGGTGCAATTGGTTAGTGCATAGTAACTTAACACAAATCCTACAGAATGGAATAGAGGTCGTAATTTAAGATGAAATCAAACATAGAAGTTGTAATTAGTACAAATAATGTGTAAAATTCAGAAGAGAACAGAGCAAAGACTGGCATGAACTGAATATCTGCTAGCGCTAATGTTCTAGAAACGCATGAATAGTGGCCAAGGACCAAGGCGTCCCTCCCTTTCACACGATGAACAAGCTTTGTTTCCAGATCACCTGCCTCTGCCTGAATGCAGGCTTTCAAGTCAGTCACCACCCACCAAACCAGACACCGGTTGGGGCTTCCAGTTGACAGCATCGATTTCCTGATGCATTCCTTTCCAGCAATTATCCCCTTAATCTTAATATATCGAAAACGCGTGCGTTTCCACGCAAAATAGCCATGCCACGTCACCCAAAATGTTCTCAATCCTCGGATCGGTCCCGTGAGAAAAAATAAGTGTTCGATCTGCCACACGAATAAATAACATCTAGGACCTTCAAGAAAGAATAACTGATTTCCGGGTCCTTCCACCTTCTCTGAAATTTTACATCTACACCCTTCGTGAATAGACAAATCTGTCCCGCAATCCTTCCACCATTCTTGGAAACTTCCATCCAGCACCTTCGAATAATAAAGTTTTTTATTCTGTTCCTTGACTGGCTGACCCACAAATACTTAAAGCATCTCATCTACAAGACTCTAGATTTTTCTACCGCAAGAGGAAGAGCATCTGGAGCTTTTCACCACGGTTATAAAGGTGCTGGTTCCCCAAGATCTAAAATGGAGAAAGGGAAAAAAATCACTGACCTTATCTGAAACAAGGGTGATTGACCACCATCGTCAACTCAAGGTACGAGATTCCACCTTATCAATCCATTAATCTCTTTACTTTTTTCCTCCGTAAATCAAAATCTTTGAAAAAAAATTAAAAAAATAATCTTTGGTACGGCAATCAGCAATCTATTCTTCTCCTCCATAGCAATTTGATTCTTGCCCCCAGGACTATTGAATACGAATCATAAATTGAGGCAGGGAGGAAATGGACCCTCCCTTAATCCCTCTATATAGCAGTTTTCTTCTTTTTTTTTTTAGCTATTCAGCATGTAATTTAACTCATGAACCATGCACCAGTCGCACAGATGCTTACTGCGCCCACATCACAGGCTTTTGCAATTCACTTTTGAAACTATCATTTTTTCACATGGTAAAGTGCTATCGCCATCTATGTATGACGTGAATATCAGGGTAATAAAATAAGTTATGGCTTTGCTCACACAAATTCATACACAAAAAAATACTTCAACTAGAGATGATACACAAAAAAATACTTCAACTAGAGAGGAAGCGTTCTAACCAATTTACTCTCTCACTTAATGTCGAAACACCTTGGTCACATACTAAAAATTAAACAAATATTTGCAGTTATTCAAGAACCTGACACTTATTCAGGCCCCCAATCTGCCAATCAAGGTAACTACACTATGCTCATCTATTTATATTTATTAACTATCATATACTATGTATAATAAAATAGTTACTGCCCCATGTTTCTACTTATCTTAGTTTATATTTTCTTTGTGACTTGGTTTATCAATATATAGCTATCAGCGGTATTAACTTCAGTTTATAATAAAAATTAGATAGTGTTGTTACAATTTGTTTTTATGAAACAAGGAAATAAATATTATAAATTGTATAACTGATTTCCGGGTCCTTCCACCTTCTCTGAAATTTTACATCTACACCCTTCGTGAATAGACAAATCTGTCCCGCAATCCTTCCACCATTCTTGGAAACTTCCATCCAGCACCTTCGAATAATAAAGTTTTTTATTCTGTTCGTTGACTGGCTGACCCACAAATACTTAAAGCATCTCATCTACAAGACTCTAGATTTTTCTACCGCAAGTGGAAGAGCATCTGGAGCTTTTCACCACGGTTATAAAGGTGCTGGTTCCCCAAGATCTAAAATGGAGAAAGGGAAAAAAATCACTGACCTGATCTGAAACAAGGGTGATTGACCACCATCGTCAACTCAAGGTATGAGATTCCACCTTATCAATCCATTAATCTCTTTACTTTTTTCCTCCGTAAATCAAAATCTTTGAAAAAAAATTAAAAAAATAATCTTTGGTACGGCAATCAGCAATCTATTCTTCTCCTCCATAGCAATTTGATTCTTGCCCCCAGGACTATTGAATACGAATCATAAATTGAGGCAGGGAGAAAATGGACCGTCCCTTAATCCGTCTATATAGCAGTTTTCTTCTTTTTTTTTAGCTATTCAGCATGTAATTTAACTCATGAACCATGCACCAGTCGCACAGATGCTTACTGCACCCACATCACAGGCTTTTGCAATTCACTTTTGAAACTATCATTTTTTCACATGGTAAAGTGCTATCGCCATCTATGTATGACGTGAATATCAGTGTAATAAAATAAGTTATGGCTTTGCTCACACAAATGCATACACAAAAAAATACTTCAACTAGAGATGATACACAAAAAAATACTTCAACTAGAGAGGAAGCGTTCTAACCAATTTACTCTCTCACTTAATGTCAGAAACACCTTGGTCACATACTAAAAATTAAACAAATATTTGCAGTTATTCAAGAACCTGACACTTATTCAGGCCCCCAATCTGCCAATCAAGGTAACTACACTATGCTCATCTATTTATATTTATTAACTATCATATACTATGTATAATAAAATAGTTACTGCCCCATGTTTCTACTTATCTTAGTTTATATTTTCTTTGTGACTTGGTTTATCAATATATAGCTATCAGCGGTATTAACTTCAGTTTATAATAAAAATTAGATAGTGTTGTTACAATTTGCTTTTATGAAACAAGGAAATAAATATTATAAATTGTATAACTGATTTCCGGGTCCTTCCACCTTCTCTGAAATTTTACATCTACACCCTTCGTGAATAGACAAATCTGTCCCGTAATCCTTCCACCATTCTTGGAAACTTCCATCCAGCACCTTCGAATAATAAAGTTTTTTATTCTGTTCCTTGACTGGCTGACCCACAAATACTTAAAGCATCTCATCTACAAGACTCTAGATTTTTCTACCGCAAGTAGAAGAGCATCTGGAGCTTTTCACCACGGTTATAAAGGTGCTGGTTCCCCAAGATCTAAAATGGAGAAAGGGAAAAAAATCACTGACCTGATCTGAAACAAGGGTGATTGACCACCATCGTCAACTCAAGGTATGAGATTCCACCTTATCAATCCATTAATCTCTTTACTTTTTTCCTCCGTAAATCAAAATCTTTGAAAAAAAAATTAAAAAAATAATCTTTGGTACGGCAATCAGCAATCTATTCTTCTCCTCCATAGCAATTTGATTCTTGCCCCCAGGACTATTGAATACGAATCATAAATTGAGGCAGGGAGGAAATGGACCCTCCCTTAATCCCTCTATATAGCAGTTTTCTTCTTTTTTTTAAGCTATTCAGCATGTAATTTAACTCATGAACCATGCACCAGTCGCACGGATGCTTACTGCACTCACATCACAGGCTTTTGCAATTCACTTTTGAAACTATCATTTTTTCACATGGTAAAGTGCTATCGCCATCTATGTATGACGTGAATATCAGTGTAATAAAATAAGTTATGGCTTTGCTCACACAAATGCATACACAAAAAAATACTTTAACTAGAGATGATACACAAAAAAATACTTCAACTAGAGAGGAAGCGTTCTAACCAATTTACTCTCTCACTTAATGTCAGAAACACCTTGGTCACATACTAAAAATTAAACAAATATTTGCAGTTATTCAAGAACCTGACACTTATTCAGGCCCCCAATCTGCCAATCAAGGTAACTACACTATGCTCATCTATTTATATTTATTAACTATCATATACTATGTATAATAAAATAGTTACTGCCCCATGTTTCTACTTATCTTAGTTTATATTTTCTTTGTGACTTGGTTTATCAATATATAGCTATCAGCGGTATTAACTTCAGTTTATAATAAAAATTAGATAGTGTTGTTACAATTTGTTTTTATGAAACAAGGAAATAAATATTATAAATTGTATAACTGATTTCCGGGTCCTTCCACCTTCTCTGAAATTTTACATCTACACCCTTCGTGAATAGACAAATCTGTCCCGTAATCCTTCCACCATTCTTGGAAACTTCCATCCAGCACCTTCGAATAATAAAGTTTTTTATTCTGTTCCTTGACTGGCTGACCCACAAATACTTAAAGCATCTCATCTACAAGACTCTAGATTTTTCTACCGCAAGTGGAAGAGCATCTGGAGCTTTTCACCACGGTTATAAAGGTGCTGGTTCCCCAAGATCTAAAATGGAGAAAGGGAAAAAAATCACTGACCTGATCTGAAACAAGGGTGATTGACCACCATCGTCAACTCAAGGTATGAGATTCCACCTTATCAATCCATTAATCTCTTTACTTTTTTCCTCCGTAAATCAAAATCTTTGAAAAAAAAATTAAAAAAATAATCTTTGGTACGGCAATCAGCAATCTATTCTTCTCCTCCATAGCAATTTGATTCTTGCCCCCAGGACTATTGAATACGAATCATAAATTGAGGCAGGGAGAAAATGGACCGTCCCTTAATCCGTCTATATAGCAGTTTTCTTCTTTTTTTTTAGCTATTCAGCATGTAATTTAACTCATGAACCATGCACCAGTCGCACAGATGCTTACTGCACCCACATCACAGGCTTTTGCAATTCACTTTTGAAACTATCATTTTTTCACATGGTAAAGTGCTATCGCCATCTATGTATGACGTGAATATCAGTGTAATAAAATAAGTTATGGCTTTGCTCACACAAATGCATACACAAAAAAATACTTCAACTAGAGATGATACACAAAAAAATACTTCAACTAGAGAGGAAGCGTTCTAACCAATTTACTCTCTCACTTAATGTCAGAAACACCTTGGTCACATACTAAAAACTAAACAAATATTTGCAGTTATTCAAGAACCTGACACTTATTCAGGCCCCCAATCTGCCAATCAAGGTAACTACACTATGCTCATCTATTTATATTTATTAACTATCATATACTATGTATAATAAAATAGTTACTGCCCCATGTTTCTACTTATCTTAGTTTATATTTTCTTTGTGACTTGGTTTATCAATATATAGCTATCAGCGGTATTAACTTCAGTTTATAATAAAAATTAGATAGTGTTGTTACAATTTGTTTTTATGAAACAAGGAAATAAATATTATAAATTGTATAACTGATTTCCGGGTCCTTCCACCTTCTCTGAAATTTTACATCTACACCCTTCGTGAATAGACAAATATGTCCCGCAATCCTTCCACCATTCTTGGAAACTTCCATCCAGCACCTTCGAATAATAAAGTTTTTTATTCTGTTCCTTGACTGGCTGAGTCACAAATACTTAAAGCATCTCATCTACAAGACTCTAGATTTTTCTACCGCAAGAGGAAGAGCATCTGGAGCTTTTCACCACGGTTATAAAGGTGCTGGTTCCCCAAGATCTAAAATGGAGAAAGGGAAAAAAATCACTGACCTAATCTGAAACAAGGGTGATTGACCACCATCGTCAACTCAAGGTATGAGATTCCACCTTATCAATCCATTAATCTCTTTACTTTTTTCCTCCGTAAATCAAAATCTTTGAAAAAAAATTAAAAAAATAATCTTTGGTACGGCAATCAGCAATCTATTCTTCTCCTCCATAGCAATTTGATTCTTGCCCCCAGGACTATTGAATACGAATCATAAATTGAGGCAGGGAGGAAATGGACCCTCCCTTAATCCCTCTATATAGCAGTTTTCTTCTTTTTTTTTTTACCTATTCAGCATGTAATTTAACTCATGAACCATGCACCAGTCGCACAGATGCTTACTGCACCCACATCACAGGCTTTTGCAATTCACTTTTGAAACTATCATTTTTTCACATGGTAAAGTGCTATCGCCATCTATGTATGACGTGAATATCAGTGTAATAAAATAAGTTATGGCTTTGCTCACACAAATGCATACACAAAAAAAATACTTCAACTAGAGATGATACACAAAAAAATACTTCAACTAGAGAGGAAGCGTTCTAACCAATTTACTCTCTCACTTAATGTCGAAACACCTTGGTCACATACTAAAAATTAAACAAATATTTGCAGTTATTCAAGAACCTGACACTTATTCAGGCCCCCAATCTGCCAATCAAGGTAACTACACTATGCTCATCTATTTATATTTATTAACTATCATATACTATGCATAATAAAATAGTTACTGCCCCATGTTTCTACTTATCTTAGTTTATATTTTCTTTGTGACTTGGTTTATCAATATATAGCTATCAGCGGTATTAACTTCAGTTTATAATAAAAATTAGATAGTGTTGTTACAATTTGTTTTTATGAAACAAGGAAATAAATATTATAAATTGTATAACTAACATGGTTTACCACTATGTTATGCAGTTTACAAATGCCTAGACCACGAAATAGCAAACGTAAATTATCAGATGTTGATATAAATAAAGACCAATCTATGGAAAATAGATGTAAAAGACGAAGTCTAACCATTCAAAAACAATATGCATATTTAGCAATACAACATGGAACAATTTACCTATCACCTGAATATATACAATATCTGAAAGATTCATATACTTGAAAGATCATACTTTGGAATAGCAAACTGTACATGTAAACTTTGTGGTGCTATATTTTGGCCTCAAGAAAGTCTCAAACGGGCAGCAAAATATAAAGAGAGAGAAATGGCATATACAAACTGTTGTAAAGAAGGAAAAATAGTAATCTCTCCATTTAAAGAACCTCCAGAATTTTTATCAAATCTCTTAAAATATAATGGAGATAGTCGTTCAAAGCACTTTCTTCATAAAATTAGATACTACAATAGCCTTTTTGCATTTACTTCCATGGGTGCTAATATAGATAAATCAATCAACCATGGAGAAGGACCATACATATTCCGTATCAATGGTCAAATACATCATCGCATTGGTTGCCTACTTCCGAGACAAAATAATATTCCTAAATTTGCTGAATTGTATATATACGACACTGAAAATGAAGTTTCAAATAGAATACGTGCTTTACAAGAAAATGAAAATAACGTGGATGATATTGACCCTACAATAGTTAAAGGATTAATGGAAATTTTAGATACACATATCCTTTTAGTTAAAAAATTTCGTTTTGCTCGAGATTTGATCAAAGAATATAATGGGTTAGATATATGTATTCGTATAATTGGAGCTGACAAAGGGGACCCTGTACAATATGAGTTGCCTACTGCTGATGATCTTGCTATATTGATCGTAGGAGACTTAACATTAGAGAACTACAAACGTGATATCATAATTTATAAAAAAGATCATGGGTTACAAGAAATATCTATTTTACATCCTGCATTATTGCCATTACAGTACCCATTGCTATTCCCATATGGTGAAAGAGGTTATCAACTTGGTATAAATTATCACAATACAAATGATGAAAAAAAGAGAAAACGTAACACAATAACAATGCATGAATTTTTTAAATATCACGTGCACTATCGACCAAATCAACCAAATCCATATTTATGCTATGGACGATTATCAAAACAGATAATAGTCGATTGTCGAGCATTGGAAGATGAAGATAGATTACAATTTATTGCTAGAAATCAAAATAAACTACGAGTCGAATATTTACAAGGAATAGTTGATGCTGTACAAAAAGGTCTAATTCAAGGAGACCAAATTGGTAAGAAAATAATATTACCATCAAGTCACACAGGTTGCCGACGATATATGGTTCAAAACTACCATGATGGTATTGCTATATGCCGAGTATATGGACCACCGGACTTATTCATAACTTTTCATGTAATCCTAAATGGCGAGAGATAGAGTTGATGTTATTAGAAGGTCAAGAAGCTAATGACAGAGCAGATGTAATAGTAAGAGTTTTCCATATGAAGTTAGATTCATTATTGGATGATATAAAAATAGGAAAACTATTTGGACCAACAAGTGCTATACTATGTTCAATTGAATTTCAAAAACGTGGTTTACCACATGTACATACCTTAGTATGGTTAGATAAGAAAAACATTGATGTAACTAATGATACTGATCCAAAAGAAGATCCCTTGGGTTATGCACTTGTAGCAGAACATATGATACATGGACCATGTGGTGACAAAAATCCAAATTGCTCTTGTATGAAAAAAGGAAAATACTCAAAATTTTATCCAAAACAATTTCAAGAAGAAACTACATTTGATGAAAATGGTTTCACATTATATAGGCGACGAGATACAGGTATTTATATTCGAAAAGGTCAATATAACTTGGACAATAAATGGGTTGTCCCACACAACATAAAGTTACTTAAAAAGTATCAAGCTCATATAAACGTAGAATATTGCAACAAAAGTAGAATATTAAAATATTTATGCAAATATGTTAACAAAGGCCCCGACAAAGCTAGAATTATTTTTGAACAAATAAAAAGAGGAATTTATGTATAAAATAATGAAAACAATGATGAAATTAACGAAATAAAAGAATATTTGGAATGTAGATACATATGTGAGCTCGATGCGCTACGGAGATTACTTGGCTTCGAAATACACTATCATACACCCTCTCGTTGAACGTCTACTCGTGCACCAACCTTTCATGAATAATATCGTATATAAAGAAAATACAGAACTAAAAAATATATTAAAAGATCTAGAAAACCAAAAAACAATGTTGACCCCTCTTAATAGTGTGGCTTGCCTAGACTCAAAGAAAGGATGGGAATAGAGAACAACCACTTTGAGCTTGCATATGGTTGATTTGTTGCCGCTTTTCTTCACCTAATATGATATTGAGGCTGCCACTTGTTTTCTTATTTCTTGAGCGTCATCACCTAGAGTTTGACTTGGAATTTCTCATCTTTGAGGATCATCTTCTTTATTGTATTCACAAGTCACTTGAGATCTTCAACATACTTGATACTTAGAAATATATAACTCTTGTTGCTTGGTACATCAACGTTGAGCTTCACCTTCCCTTCTCCTATGATCCAGTTCCTCGGCGCTAAGACACACTTGCCCTTCACTTTCACATGGTCCATTGGAATAGGTCATGCACAATTCTTCACCATCGAGCTAACTCAAGTCATACATAACTTGTATTCAATGTTACGCTTCTTATCGAAGATCTCCAATATTTATTTGATCAAGTTGCTTGAATCTTGAAATAGGTCTTGTCATAAAACTTCACTTGATCATTCCACTCTTGTTCATGCATAAGCTTGTGTTTATGGAACCAATATATTTTAACCATTGTCTTTGTCCCATATCTTGAATTAGTGCACATATATGGACTTTTCAATATGTTCTTCATTCATGTACACTCACGAATATCTCACTGATCTTCATAATGTACATCCACAAATATAGTCCATACGAAATGCACTTACAATCTTCATTCCTGTTTAAGCATTCTCACAAGAGCATTAGACCTTTAATCATGTTGTCATTCAATACACCAAAACCCACAAGGAATCTTGATGCACTTTCAATCTCCCCCTTTTTGGTGATTGATGACAAACTTGATTAAAGCTTACATAAGATTTTCAATAAGCATTTTAAATGCAAACATATAGAATGAGCTCCCCCTGAATATGTGCATTGTGAATTAAATTTAGAAAATTGGCCTCAAATGCCATTTGCACATTTTCAGCAAAGAATATAAGAGCTCCTCCCTATATGTATGCATTCGTGGGGTGCAACAAGTGTGTGTGAACATATAGTACGTGATGCATATGACAAGAAAACCAAAAACAAGTAAAACAAGAGAAATCTGAAAAACATTTCATCAAATCAATATGCATCACAAGTTATCACAAGAGAAGATACTTAAAACATAAATAAAGAGGTTCACACACATAGCACTCATTACAAATTGTTCTCAAGCCCACAAGGAAGTGCCACCTAAACTTTGAGCTTTAATCTTCTCTCCCCCTTTGGCATCTAGCACCAAAAAGGATGATCAATAAATTCCATAGCTTGCATTCTCCAAATTGCATTTTGCTTCGAGTTCGAGGAGGGTCAAAAGAAGTAGCTTGACATGAGATAGAACATCTTGTACCTCTCCTCCAAGTCCATAATTGCAGACATAGCCACCAATATCAAACCACCATAAATCTGAGAAGCATAATCATTCTACTCAAAACCGACCTTCCTTTCATCCAAGTCTCTTTCTGCTTGCTTCTCATGTTGTGGTCTCACGTCAACCGTATCTTTTTTTTTAAGTCAAAACAACATTTTCATAATCTTCTGTTGGCTATGTGTGGAAGGATTTTTATATGATATGACTTGTGCTCTTCCTTGCACACAAAGGAGCCACAAGTGACTCTCTCAATCATATACATGATGTAATGAGCATAGCCACAACTTTTCAAAGAAGAATTTGCAATAGAATTTATCTCCTCCCAAATAACATCAAACACTAAGAATGGAGTACTATGTCAAAGAGAGAGGGCCATAGCAGCAAGGATGGACCTATTATAGGGAGAAATGCTTGTGGAGTCACCTTCCCTAGGCATGAGAGTTCTCATGAACATCCTATTTATGTAGCCATAGAAAAGAAGCAAATCATTGATGTATCCTCTCGCTGCCATTTTGTTCCATGGGTATATAAATTCCATTCTCTCGATCTTGGGAGCACGGTCAAGGAGTCTAGCACATTGTGCAAATGTGATGTCATACCACTATCCCTCCATCATCCAATGTAGTTTTCCGACAGGTGTCATGCTCCTCAACAAATAAGGTGGTATAAAACTAAGCAATGATCTTATTGTTGCAATCTCTATGAAGTGATATGATATTGCTCACATTCTTGGCCTTGCACTCTACAATTACACTGTTAAAGGTGGGATCATCCGTGTCAATCATGTAGTCCCAATCTAGCCACTAAGCAATGAAAAAATGGCTTGTCCTTTGGTATGATCACAGTCTCATAATAACCTCAATGAAAGTAGAACCAAAACCTGTAATCAATGTCATTTTTCCTTTGGAGCAAGACTAAAGTTAGTTGCTTTCATTTTCCTCACTTCTTCCATGTTTCCCTTGTAGTTGAGTTTCTCCATCCATACTAGATTTTGAGGGGTGGTGAAGACAGGAGCATCAAGATTTTTAGCGGCTAGTGCAATGAGCTCCTTACCACCAAATATCTCCTCATGCTTCTCAAAAAATTCTGTATCACCTCCTGCTGCCCTGGAGGATTTAGCTCTGCATCCTTATCTCATCATGCACATCATCATCAGAGGAAGTACCACTAGAGTCTACTGCTAGCTTATCCTTTACTCGACATGACCCCTCCAGGCGAGTGCCTTTCTCTTTTCTGTTCTCTTTTGCCTCTAATAGAAATTTTCACTATGATCACCTCCATATCATCATGCCTTGCCTTCGCATTTCTTTCTCCCTTGAGATCTAATATGCTGCCTCTTGTCATGAATTATGAGTAGACAAACCATAAGAGACTGCGTGGATATTGAATGAATAGAGATAGAAATCAAATTGTCCCAATAGAATGCATTTGTGTCCGCTCTAAGAAAACTGAACCCTTTGGTTTTCGAAACCGGACCATTCAGTTATCTTAGAGAGGACAAAATTGCATTTCATTGTAACAAAATGGCTTCTAGAGAAGAATCGATATTATGGATCTAGCAAGGTGATGGTTGCTCCTAGGAACATCGAAACAACCAAAATTAGCAAGCTAGGGTTTGTCTGCCAAAACCGGAGCATTCGATTTCAAAAATCAATACATCCAATTTTCACGGTCAATCCCTAGGTTGATAATCCCAATTGATTTCGGCCATATGACTTCAAACAAATTGAAGAGAACAATTGTATGGCATCCTAGGAGACAAGGTACAAGAGAATTTCAGATTAGGTCAAAAGAGTCTAGGGTACCTTTGGAGAAGGAGATGGAGAATCAAATTTGGAGAAGGAATCTTGAATCTTCGGACTTGAAGCACTTGATTTCACAAAGAAATCAACTTCTCCACGGGTTAAACCCGACCAAGACGGAAGTTCTGTCCGTGTGACGGAAGTTCCGTTGGGTCTAGAGAATTTCTAGCGGATGTTCGATGAGATCAGATTTTCCGAGGTTAGGTCTCATAAAAAAAATGCTAAGTGTAGAGTGCCAACAGAAGGTATTTCATGGAAGTTCTAACCTTATCGATTTGGATGGCTTAAGATAGTTCAAGAAGTTTGAGATAATTTGAGATTATTTCTTTTCCATTCTTTGCAAACACCCTTATCCATTATTCTCAAAATACTCATATCCATAATTTGCAAAACTCCTTTTCCATATCAATGAGTTTCCCTTTTTGGTCCTCTGCAACTTCGGATTCCATGTTGATGGAAGATATGAATTTCAGAACTTGATCAACGAATAGAGCAAGTTGGATTTTGGGGCTTGAGATAGACGATCTCACAAACTTGTGGTTAGACAACAATCAACCAAAGGAAGCTATAACCACAGTTTGCTTGACATGATCACAAAGATCAAGAATCAAAGTTTTTCGAAAACCACACTTAGAACATAAAGGAAATTTTTGAAAAATTTATCCTAGCTCACAAAGAGCATGCTATGACACAAAGTCATACACATGCCAAGGCAAAACCTATCACATGAGTTCTATATGCAAAGGAACAAGAAGCTGAAACAACAGAACATACCTTTGCCTTGATTTGTTTTGCTCTTTATCTTGTGAGAAATCATCTATGCATTTGTGGACTCTTGTATGCTTTTTCAATGATCAGCTCAATACATTATTGAATCTTAGGTATGATAGATCTTAAGACTCATGCCCGTTGAACGTCTCCAATGGCATCAGTCACATCTACCACTTGATTTGATGCACTTTCAATGCTTTCATCATGATAATAGTTCACAATCTATGTAGTCCACATAAATACTGCTCACACAATCACTTAGAGCAAAACATTAGTTCCTCCTAACATAAGACATGGTATGAATCTCCTCCTTTATGTGTGCACCATATTATTGAATAATACTCACATATGCACATTGCTCGTTATGATCATGAGGAGGTTCAAACTATGTCTTAGTTAAGGCATTAGAATAATCAACTAGAATTTTGAGATGTGTCAAGAATGACTCACAAACCAAGTTTATATAGAAATCTTGCTTATGACAAGGAGAGGCTTGGGAGTTCAATGGCACAATTGACTTAAGGTCTTGAAACCACTAGAGAGATAAACTCAATGAATTTTCAATTCATTTCTCCTTCCTTTTTCCGTCATGCATCTCTTGTGCCTTGTGTAGCTTTCTTAGCTTTGTGTAGATGGCCCACCTCACCCGAGAGATATATCCCAAACACAAATTTCTCCATAGGAGACATTAATTGCATCTTTCTACACAAATATGTAAAAGAAAACAAGAAAGCAAAAAAACACAGGATGTTGCAAACACATTGCAACGCTAAGAGCAAACAAGAAGAAGAGGAAAAGAGAACTTATTTGGGGTGGTGTTGTTGATGTAGAATATTTGAGAGGATCTTCATACTTGGCAATTTGCATGTTTGTTCCACCTCTTAAATTTGCCAAGTCATCAAAGCACCACTTGCACCTTATGCATTTTCAAGCACATTTTGGAACCCAAATCTTGTTGGGTCCAAGAAGGTTGACTTCACGCCGCTTCGGCATCCAAACTGATTTTGCAATACTACTTGATGAGCCAACCATCATGGGAGTATCAATGTTAGTATTGGCTTCATGTCTTGTTGGAACCATGTGGCTTTTGTTGGAAGTGAGGGTATGAGACATAGGACATTTCTCACTTATGTGACCCTTTTGTCGGCAAACATAGCAGATTTGATACTTGATTTTCTTTGCCTTGTTCTTGAGCTTTCTTCTTGTGCCTTCAGTCTTGTTCACGTACTTGTTGCATGCTGACACAAGTCCAATTGTGAACTGTCCAATCATTTTAGACTTGTGTGTGTAAACTGGACTATTCGGTTTCCCAAAACTGACTGTTCGGTTTTGACACACGTTCTTCACTCTTGTTTGTGTTGAACATTCATTGACTTTGTGTCCTTTTTCCTTGCACCCAAAACACCTTCTCTTAGATAGGCTTTGTTGTCTTCTAGAAAGTGTTGTTTGAGCCTTCTTTTTGTTTGGATACGTAGATGCAAGGTTTCCTTTTGTTGAGCACTCAAGGAAGATTGCTTGAGCACTTGATTTGCTCTTCATGTTGTGAACCTTTTCAATCTCGGCTTGCGAGGATTTGAGGACATGTGACGGTTGATCCCTTCTCAAGCTTCTTCACCATGTTGTCACGGTTATCTTGAGATGGTTGCACATGACCTTTGCCTTTCAATTGACTTGAGTCCAACTTGAGCTTCTTAACTTCTTCCTTGGAAGCATCATTTTCACTTGCAACAAGATCAACACAAGTTTCTACAATCATATGCTCATCATAAGATGGCTTTTCTTGAGAACAACATACGTTAGCACATGATAAATCAATGGAAGTAGGTGCACATGTGCAAGTGTGAGGTTGAGAGGGTTTTACCATTGTTAATGCAACCTCATGTGTTGTTTCAAGCATGGCATGAATGTCAATGAGCTTTTCATGTTGGCATAGAAGATTGCTATGTCTCTCTTGTAAATTCAAATGCCTTTCTTGCAAAAGCTTGTGCTTGCTAGCTAATTGCTTAAATTCCTTTAGGAGGAATTTATTTGCTTTCTCCAATTGTGCTACATAAGATGAAGAGTTAGTAGAACATGCATCATGGTTACTCAAATCATCACCTTTTACACGTGTGGATATTTTGGACTCTCTTTGTCTCGTTGTCATGAGACTAAAAGTGTCCTCATCCTCGCAACCATGAGCTTGTAGGTGATGTAGACTCTTCATTTGGCCTAAACCTATTTTCTTGATCTTTTGATTGCTTATCTTGGTATTGATCACTTGAGCTTGCCAAGGAGGAGATTTTCTCGAGGCTCACTCTCCAATAATGATTTCTCATCATTGCTAGAGCCATACATCTCCTCGAGTGCTTTCCAAATCAAATGTGCACTCTCGAGGTGACCATACTTCTTCAAGATCATGTCTTCCACTTCGCACTCAAAGCACTACATAAAACATTAAATGCATAGGCTTCGAGATATAAGCATTTCTCTTGAGCTTTTGTCGGTGGATGATCACCAAGGTCATGAGAAAAGCCTATATCTACAATCCACCAAATTTGAGAGCTCATTGCACGTAAGTAGGAACACATGGACGTTTTCCATGAAGCAAAGTTTGCACCGTCAAACCTAGGCAACTCAAAAGATGGAGTGGCAAATGTTGGAAGCGACATCGTTTCTCCAAGCGGTTAAGCCTAATAAGGAGATTAGGCTCGATACCAATTGAAAGTTGCCTAGAGGGGGGGTGAATAGGCAACCTAAAACTAAAACCTGAAATTCACAAAGAACTTCGCACCAAGTTAAATTCCAGGACGGAACTTCGTCAACCACGGAACTTCCTTCGCCGACGGAACTTCCTTCGTTGATGGAACTTCCGTCGGACAAATAATCAATCTCGATGGGATGCGGAAAATAAGAGGGAACTCACAAATCTACTTGAATAGAAATGTAGATCCAAGGTCTAGGAACCTCCTCCCTGCAAGGCTTAGCTAGCAAAGCAACACACAAGTAGATCGGGCACAATATGTGATAAGCAAAAACAAGAACAAGAGCAAGAACAAAAACAAGCACACAAGGATTTATTTCCCGGAGTTCAACAACCAAGTTGTCTACGTCTCCGTTGAGGGATCCACGAAGGACCGAGTCTCTTTCAACTCATAACCTCACCAAGCAATCACCAAGATCAAGCTTGGGCCACCAAGCAATCACCAAGATCGAGCCGGGGCTTCACTAAGTTTGCTTCTTCCCTTTCGGAGGCGAAGCCGACCTGCACAAACTTTCCCAATGGCTCACCACAAGATTGGGAGCTCTAGGGTGACGCCTAGCCACCTAGGGGACAAATCCCCAAGAGTAATAAGTGAATCGAAGCTTGTGAGTGAGGGAATCAAGATGCTCAAGTTTGGGAATGGAGTTTGAATGCTTGGATGATTTGGTTTTCCTCTCTTTTGGATTTAGATCTCAAGAATGAGTGGAGAGGGAGAGCAAGGAGTTGGAGCACGAAACCTAGGGTTTCAAATGAAGTCTCTCACCTCTCTCACGGAGTGGAAGGGAGGTATTTATAGATGGGGTCCAAATAGAGCCGTTGCTAGGTAAAGATGGGGATTGACGGAACTTCCGTTGGTGACGGAACTTCCGTCGCCCCATTAGGTCAAACACGAAACATGCCAGGACGGTACTTCCGTTAGAGTTGGAACTTCCGTCCC
This sequence comes from Chloris gayana, assembly GCA_031894775.1. Lineage (NCBI taxonomy): Eukaryota > Viridiplantae > Streptophyta > Magnoliopsida > Poales > Poaceae > Chloris > Chloris gayana. Next base: position 239,775 of record JAUNZO010004934.1, read on the forward strand.
AAACTCTCTGGAACCGACGGAACTTCCGTCGAGCCCGGACGGAACTTCCGTCGGGCAAGATTTGAACCGGAAAGCTCGGGAACGGTACTTCCGTCACGTTTGGTACTTCCGTCCCAAACTCTCTGGAACCGACGGAACTTCCGTCAGCCTTCAGACGGAACTTCCTTCATCGACGGAACTTCCTTCGTGATCGGTTCACTAGTTGAATTTGACCCCCTTTTTGGTTTCTTTTGTGGTTAGAAAGTCATCCAAGACTTTTTGGTACTTGAGCATAAGGATTCCCAACAAAAACAAGATTAGTTCACCCCTCTTAATAGTGTGGCTTGCCTAGACTCAAAGAAAGGATGGGAATAGAGAACAACCACTTTGAGCTTGCATATGGTTGATTTGTTGCCGCTTTTCTTCACCTAATATGATATTGAGGCTGCCACTTGTTTTCTTATTTCTTGAGCGTCATCACCTAGAGTTTGACTTGGAATTTCTCATCTTTGAGGATCATCTTCTTTATTGTATTCACAAGTCACTTGAGATCTTCAACATACTTGATACTTAGAAATATATAACTCTTGTTGCTTGGTACATCAACGTTGAGCTTCACCTTCCCTTCTCCTATGATCCAGTTCCTCGGCGCTAAGACACACTTGCCCTTCACTTTCACATGGTCCATTGGAATAGGTCATGCACAATTCTTCACCATCGAGCTAACTCAAGTCATACATAACTTGTATTCAATGTTACGCTTCTTATCGAAGATCTCCAATATTTATTTGATCAAGTTGCTTGAATCTTGAAATAGGTCTTGTCATAAAACTTCACTTGATCATTCCACTCTTGTTCATGCATAAGCTTGTGTTTATGGAACCAATATATTTTAACCATTGTCTTTGTCCCATATCTTGAATTAGTGCACATATATGGACTTTTCAATATGTTCTTCATTCATGTACACTCACGAATATCTCACTGATCTTCATAATGTACATCCACAAATATAGTCCATACGAAATGCACTTACAATCTTCATTCCTGTTTAAGCATTCTCACAAGAGCATTAGACCTTTAATCATGTTGTCATTCAATACACCAAAACCCACAAGGAATCTTGATGCACTTTCATTACTAATGATAGTAAAAGGAGCGTAGAGCTATGATGATATTAAAACATACAAAGGAGTTGTATACAACACATTCAAAGACGCTTGCGCAGCTCGCGGTTTACTAAACAACGATGATGAATGGTATTGGACTTTTAATGAGGCTGCATCATGGGCATCATCCTATCAATTAAGACAACTATTTATCACAATGCTATTATTTTGTGGAATACAAAATGAACGAGAGTTTTTGAAAAAAGCTGGAGACTAATGGTTGATGATTACACATATCAATTACAACATAGATATACCCCAATGCACTACTCAATAACCGATGCTTGAGCTGCGTGACATGTTACTTACTGATTTAGAATATACACTTTGTAAAAATGGAGCACATATAAATATGTTTAATTTACCACGAAAAACATTTTCGGATATCGATACTCGATAACAATAGATTAATCGAAGAGGAGTTAAATTATGATATTGATAAATTAGAAGAAGAAGCAAATAAATTATATATGTTTATGAACAATGATAAAAACATATGCTTTTCACACCATTGTCCAAACAGTTTTAGATAATAGGCCAGGTTTCTATTTTGTATCCGGATATGGTGGTACAGGGAAAACATATTTGTGGAATACAATAGTACACTATCTTCGAGCTCGTAAAAAAATAGTTCTAACTATAGCATCATCTGGAGTTGCGTCATTGTTACTACCAAATGGTAGAACAACACATTCAAGATTCAAGATTCCAATTGATATAGATGAAAATTCAACATGTGAGATTAGACGAGGAACAATACTAGCAGACTTACTTATACAAACTTCATTAATTATATGGGATGAAGCAGTAATGACAAATAGACAATGTTTTGAAGCACTTGATAGATCACTTAAAGATATTCAAAGTCAGATAGATCCTAATGCAAAAGAATTTCCATTTGGTGGTAAAGTCGTTGTAATAGGAGGAGATTTACTGACGAGATCCTACCGGTGGTTGAAAACGGATCAAAATCGCAGATTATTAATGCTACTATTATAAAATCTTATGTATGGAACCATGTTCATATATTAAAATTATCAGAAAATATGAGACTAAAAAATCATAGCACAGATCCAAATGAATATACTGAATTACAGAATTTTAGTAACTGGATATTGAGTGTTGGTAATGGCCTAATACCAACATCAAAGCGTGAAAATGAAGAAGAATCAACATGGATAAACATACCACAAGATTTACTTATATATACCAATGGTCCAAAAATTCCAGAAATTGTAAATGTTGCGTATTCAGATTTACTAAATAATTATTTAGATGTAGAATATCTGAAAGAGAGAGCAATACTAAGCCCTACAAATGAAGTAGTCGTTGAAATAAATTCATATATATTAACACTACTACCAGGGGAAGAAAAAGAATATTTAAGTGCAGACACTATTTCAAAATGTTTTGATACTTGTACTGATGCAGATGTGTTGTATCCGGTTGAATATCTAAATACTTTAAATGCAAATAACTTTCGTCAACACAGATTAGTTTTAAAAGTTGGTGTTCCTCCCGATAATATTGCTTAGAAATCTGAATCAAAGCAATGGATTATGCAATGGCACTAGAATGATAGTAACTAATCTTGGTGATAATGTAATCGAAGCTATTATCATAACTGGTTCAAATATTGGTGACAAAGTGTATATACCAAGAATTAATTTAACTACTAGAGGAGCTAGATGGCCATTTCTACTAAGTAGACGACAATTTCCAGTTAAGATTTGCTATGCAATGACTATAAATAAAAGCCAAGGCCAGACTCTAAGTAATGTAGGAGTATATTTGAAAAAACCTGTATTTACACATGGCCAATTATATGTAGCAGTTTCCCGTGTTAAAACAAAACAAGGGCTCAAAATATTGATAGAAAACGAAGATGGAACTTGTGGTGACAAAACAAAGAATATAGTATATCATGAAATTTTGAATTATTTATAACTATTTTATTATTTGCAGATGAGTATTAAATTGTTATCCGAGATTAATCCTGCTAGATTCTCTTGGGTAATACGTGTAAGAATCTCAAGGATGTGGGAATGTTATGGTTCAAAAGATGACGACGTTCTCAAACATCTTGATCTTGTCATTGTTGATGAAAAGGTAAATAGTACAACATTTTATTCTTTCAGATCCAATACACATTATTGATTAATACATAATATATAGCAGGCGCTATTCATTTTTGAACAGTTTAGTAATCAAATATAAAAATGACCTATTTATTAAGTATGCTAAGTACATAGTGTTCACTTTTGCTAATTTGTGTGGGAATTTTATTTCCATGGGTTCCAATTTGTGGTCCATGATTATGCTTTTGCCTCGGCCAGTATGTATTAATACACATCCTACTCAACCCCACCCCCCCCCCTCCCCCTTCACATAACCATCCAATACACAACAATTCCTCCACCAAGATTAGTATCTCACATATTCTTTCTTCCTTAATGTACTCTAACACTTTAATAACGATTTAATATTATAGCATTTGTGTAACAAAAAAACTCAATGTATGTTGAGATACCTGCTGACACGGCTCCAATATTGAGAGATAAGCTTGAAGAAGGAAAAGTTGTGTTCCTGAAGAAATTTGTTGTGGAAAAAGCTAAAGAGTTGTTTAAAGTGGTACCAAATGTGTGACATCCCATGTCACGATTAAGGCTAATCCCGTAGTTAGTACCCTAATCACTTCACTAATGAAGTACTAATACTAATTACCCAAAGGAAAAGAAGAAAAATAAAAAGGAAAAAGGAAAACCTAAGCCTAAACCCTAGCCTTAACCAAAATGCAAAAATTATAAAAACACTACCCACATATTTTTGCACCACTGGATTGCTCATGTAAAAAGAAGAATTTACAACATTTTTACCAAATTTTTGAACAAGGTTTTAAATGCCCAAAAATTCAAATTCAAATCTGAAACTCTGTTACTTGTGAATTTTGTATGAATTTTTGGAAGTATTTTTGGAACTTCAAACTTTAAGATGAAAATTAAAGTGAATCATCCTGAACCTTCCCATATTTTTGGTTTTATTTTTGGAGCACCAGAAACATGAATTTCGTTCAAAGTTTCAAACCACAGATTTAAAAATTTGAATCGGGACCTTGAGCAACGAGTAACCACCGGGCAATGGCGCCGCGCCCGCCGGTCCGCCGGCGCCCGCGCCTGCCCCCACGCGCGCCTCGCCCCGTCAAGTCGCCACGCAACCCCCTGCTACCTCCCAACCGTTCCTGTACCCGCCGGCCAACAGGAACGGCCGGGAGTAATGGCGCTCCGCCCTCGCCACCGCCTCCCCGTCCGGCCGCCCATAGAAAATGGCACGAATGCCAAGTCCCCATCGCCCCTCTTTCGCCTCAAATCATTGCCCCAGCTCCCTTGGCTCCTCCCCGCACCGCCAGCTCTCCCCCTCGGCCGCCACAGCTCGCGCGCGAGGAGAAATCGCCGCCGCCGTCCGTCGCGACCGCCACGGCCGCCCTCGCGTCGCACGCCGCCTAGGTGGGCCGTCCCTCCTCCCCTTCTTGACCATTTCGTGCGCGAGGCCACCCTCTAGCTTCCCCTTCATTCGCTCCTCTTGTCCTGCAGTGTTCCGCCGGAAATTGGAGAAGAGAAAGGACGCCGCCGCCGGCCACCCACACCCTCCCCGACGAGCTCCTACTTCCGGCCCTCCTCGCGCCGTCCGACCGCACGCCGTCGACCCCTACATCCAGGTGGTGCTCCCGGGCCTCGCCCCACCTCTTCTCTCCCTCTCGTGTCGCACGCGCGCCGCCGCCGCAGCCTCCCGAGCGCCGCCGCTCGCCGCACCACCTCTCCGGCCACCGCGGCCCCCGTGGACCCCACCATCGTGTTCCCCTTCGCACGCGCACCATTTTCCCCAAAGGCCGGAGCATGAGCTCCAGCACAGCGCCGCCGCGAGCAAGCTCGCCGGCGCCGGCCGCCGCTCGCCGGAGCGCGCGCCGCTCTGTTTTTAAAAAATGAACCGATGGCATTTTCGTAAATAGATCCGAACTTCGTTTAAATTTGAAAAATCCATATCTGGCGTTTGAATCGTCCAAAAATTACAAACTAAAATGTTTTGGAAACTAGAAGACCTGTACTTTCATAAAAGTAACATGAACTCCTCAGATCTGGTGATTTTCACATTTTTATAAAAATGACAAAAGTCAACCCCTGAAAACTTAACTAAGCCATAACTTTAAAAATATAAATCTAAATTAAAAGCCACTTGGCCAAAGTCTTCACCCTGACACACATGAAGTTTTGGCACTGGAAGATCTGCATTTCATTTCATATTTTTCAAGTTATTGCATTTCTTGCATTCTCTGTATTTAATTTTTAATTAATTCTGTATAAACTATTTTTGCATGAAACTTGGCAATTAATTTCCTTTTGGTACTGTACATATGTAGAAAATCCCATGTTAATTTTTGAGCATGTTAAGTAATGATTTTTGCAAACCCTAGGTCTAAATTTCAAAAAGGTCATTTTCAGCACACACATAAATGGTTTTATGTCATCAAAAATCCTGTTCATGCATGTTTATGTAATTTCTACTGTTCATTATGTCCTTTAGCACCCCATGGCAGGTTTAGTCAAAAGGTTTTATGTATTTCACCTATGTATGAATTTTGAAATCAAATTTCTATTCTAAAAGGGAATCGTCATCGCATGTGATGTCAAAATGCATAGGCCTAGATTTCTTCGTATTGTACTATAAAAACTTGCTAAGATATTAGTGCTAAACCTACACTAACCACAGCACTCATGTCTATGCATCAAGTCATTACTCAATTTATATTAGTATAGTTATGCTTGTTCATATAATTGGATCCCGTAAAAGAAGACAAGAGACATGTCATGCTTATTAGGGTTCGAACAAACCAACTTTTGAATTACATACTCATATGAATCTTTACAAAACAGCACCCATGCATTACTCTCATCATCGACCTTGTGCTCATATGACTTATGCATTGCATTTCATTCCTTAGGTGACGACGCCGAATTGACTCCACCGGAAGAAGCTATTGCCACGCTCAACGCTTGTGAGGCTAGTGCTAACTTCGATCACTCTCAAGGCAAGCCCCGGTGCATTCCTATTATTTTGAAATGTCTTTCTTTTATCACTATATTAAGGATGATGAATGTGCATTTAAGTTCTAGGAATTGCTTGGAAATCCACGTGCATAAATCCCTATATGTCCTATGTAGAGTATCAGTCATACCTCCGATAGAAATGCTATGCTCGGTTTATGGAGACAACGATAGAATGGGGAATCTCACCTATGGTTTATGATTAAACTTGAGCATGATGGATTTGGTTAAAAATTGAGAACACCCCATTGTGGCTCCGCGAACAAGTTTGAGTTGTGTACCACTTGCATACCTTTCTTATGGGGATTGGTAAACCTATGTAGCTTGTAAGTTGTAAAGTGAGCCGGATATCTCACCGACCCGGAGGTGATGTGTTTGGCACGGTGGTTGCACGGGTTGAGGACCGTTGGAGAGTACATGGGTTAAGCCTTGGGCGCGTTGTTGAACGGTCGCAAGGGGACGTGTACTCGGGGTCGATGGCCCCGTGTTTTACTTTATGATGAACTCGCGAACGGTGGCCATACGTGTTCTTAAATGATGTGTATGTCGTGCATTTGGGTTCTTTCCTGCAGGATTAATAATTCGATAATTATCGCCGTTTCCTCTCGGTTAATGAGTACCACTTGATTCGAGCAGTTCGCAATGTGTAGTAATGGAAAGAGGTTGAATAGCTTGCTGTTTTATATTGATATTAAATTGTATTGCAAACTCTTGTATGGTTAGCATGCTCACTAAAGTTTCTTTTATGCAACAACCCTATTAATTTGGCTAAGTAATAAAGTTGCCAACCTAATTAGCATAGGTGCTATTTATGCAAAAGGCCAAGTTAAACCGGTCAAGCCCCATGCATCTAGGAGTCGGTCTTAGATGGCCAATTTGACGGGTAAGACTTGCGGAGTATGTTAGATACTCAGGCTTTGCCACTACATGTTGATTTACGGGTTTCCCGCAAGCCGGTTTTTGTGATTGTTGTGGTAAGGTGGTTTGGGACGGAGAAGAGCCCAAAGAGTGGACCATTGAATGGGTCCCTAGCTCTCCGACCAATGATGAGTGAGCCATGGCCTAGGCCGGCATGGTTCCTTTAATTTATCTATGTATCGTCGAGTTATGTATTTCGCTTCGCACTTAATTTCGAACAAAGATCATGGCTATGTAAGACTTAATTTCGAACCTAATGTATCTTTTATTCGAACTCTATGTTGTAATCAAGACTTAATTATGTAACCTTGCAAATCGTGTATGTTTGTTAATGTGATGCTATGTATGGTTGCTTCGTCAATCATCTCCCAAGGCGATCCGTACCACACTTAACTATCTTTCGGGATAGGGGTGTGACAAAATGCATATATGATCAAGTTGAACAAAAGAACCGAGATTATCCCTGTAGACCCGAGCCTCCACAATTCCCAAGATATGTATTTACACTCACTCCATTTGAAGAATTAGAAGAGCATAAAAACAAGACTTATAAATTCTTGGGTAACAATCAAATTTTCTTATTCGTTTTTTTTTTCACATGTCCTGAATTTATTTATTTATTTATTTATTGACATTCCATTTCAGATGTTATTGGACAAATAATTGCAGTTTCTAATGTCTGTAAGAGTTAATACGACCACGGGCAAAGTCCAAATGAAAAGAATAATCAAATTGAAAGATCTCGGGTAAAATCAAATAACGAAATACTATAATTCTTAATAGTCCAAACAATCTCCTACATGCTTATATATGTATACCATATAAATTTTATAAAAAACATACAACTGTTTTTTTTTTACAATGTACAAGTATTGATTAGCTCATTTTTATTTCTCTTTGATTACAGTGGGCACATCATTGAGATTTCACTATGGGGAACTAGAGCTCTCGAGTTCAATGGTGAATCAGTTCATAAAGTTGGCCGGACTGAAACCATAATTGCAATCTTCGTTGGAACTCTCTATAAAGGATACGGAGGAATGCAACCATTTTTAAGTGGGACAACCGCATGTCGTTGGTACATAAACAATGGAGACATTCCAGAAATTCAAGAATTTTACAATAGGTACAAGTACACATAGAAATTTACAATATGTACAATACATATAATGGCCTAACGTACTACCAATATTTCATAATGATTCATCCAGCTTACTTGAAGAACAAATGCAATCTGTTGAAAAAATTGAATTGCAAGATGAAGAAGGTACTTATCAAACTATGCAAAAGACTCTTGCTGAACTAAAGGATTTAGACCCATTCGAGAATCTGGTAATACAATATCTGCATTATTCTACATCTATTTTGACATTTGAATTTTGATCTAATATTTAGTATGTTATCATAGGGTCGAACATTTGAGTGTACTCGCCACTGTTACAAAACTATGTCAAGGTCAAAGTTGGTACTATCCAGCATGCAAAGCCTATCAATCTAGATTTCTCACCAACAAATCTGCTTTCAAGTGTACTAAAGATGGTTGCAAAAGTACTTTGTTTCATAACATGTAAATCTCTCTCTCTCTCCCTCCCTCCCTCTCTCTCTCTCTCTCTCTCTCTCTCCATTTGGTTCTATTTTACTCTCTCTCACTTTTGTCTCTGTTTTTGTTTTATAGATACAAAATTTGCTTAATGTGCAGCGATGGAACATGTGAACTTGAATTTATCATCTTCGACCAAAGGGCCCAGCTACTAATTGGAAAACCACTGCATATCTTAGAGAAGAAGTATGGCAGATTTCAAATACCACCAGAGGTAGAGAACCTGGTTGGACAAAAATTTACTTTCATCGTGAGGTTTTCTACAAAGAGGAGTATCACCAATCCGGTTCCTACCTTTGAAGTACCGAGGACTAAACAACAACATGGAAGACAATTAGATGCAACAGCCATCCACAAACCAGAAGGGAATTTAAGTGTCATAACTGGATCATCACTTGCAACAAATCGTAAACCATTGATCCCAATCAAGTCAAATGAAATTCCAAAACAGGTATAACTTTCAAATACATTACTATTTATACATTCAAAGTATTTAGAAATATAAAAATATATTTATGATAAAAAAATATATTGCAGCATACACCAACTTTTGTTCAAGATGACACTCGACTTGGATCTAATGGACATTGAAGATTCAAAGTAAGTACCACAAAGTCATACTCGGTATTGTTCATTTTACATTTCAATTTTAAATAGCACGTGGTAGTACTGTATACAAAGATAAATGCCTATATTGTTGTTCATTTCAGTTCAAAACATTGTGCCTCCAACAAGTACATGGTTCTTATGTATCATTTATATGGTTTCATGCAGTGATGACACCAAAGCAAATATCTCAAAGACCAAGAGGTCATTTTCTCGATGAGTATGATTTCAACATGGCCAAGAAGGCCAAACAAGTAACAAGGTGTAAATTTATTACTTTTTAAAGATTTAAATTGCGCTAATCTTTTTATATCTCAAATTTAATCCAACTTTTTTTTTGTACAGGTTAATTTCAAGCACCACATCACTGTCACTTTAATGTTTGGACTTGAATTATTTTGCTAAGACTCTTGCTTTTGGGAGACAACGAAGGAATGTTTCTAATTTTGTGCAGATTTATCACAACTCTGCAATCAAACAAGGATAGAGTTGTTATTAAATCTGTAATATTTTGTTGTCAGAATTATACTGCCGTGTTAATACAATTATGTATAAAATCACGAATTAAGATACTAATGTTATCTAATTTCACTCGATCATCTACTTATGCTCCATCATAGTCATTCCTTATTGTCAAATATAATATAAAAACTACTTACACTATCTCATGGTCACTTACATAGACCAAAACTTGATTGGAAAAAAATATGAAGGTGCTACAAGAGATAATATTTCAATAATCACAATGCCGCGCTTAAATTCTAGTTATTTAAGGAATTCCCTGCCACTGATGACAGCCAGACAGGCGCCGGTGAAGCTGACAGCTTTGCAGCTATAAAGGCAGAGTCCTCTCCTCCCCGTTCGTAATTGTACTTCCTCCGTCCAAGAATATAAGGATTTGTTGACTTTTTTACTTCTCGTTTGATTATTCGTCTTATTTAAAATATTTATACAAATATAAAAATAAAGAAGATATATTTAAAATATATCTAAAAATAAAATAAATTTAATAACATAAATAAATTTTTAACAAATTTTTTAAATAAGACTGAGTCTTCAAAACGAGGAGTGAAGAAGTCAAATGCTTATATCGTTGGACGGAGGGAGTAGTTCAATACGGGACCAGGTCGAGGCTCAAGCAGCAGCAGTAGATCGGATTCTGCTCCACAGCCACAATGATGGAGGTTGAGAAGCCATGGGAATTCAAGGAGGAGGTGACCATCATGGAGGAAGAGAACGAGGAGGAGGACACTGGGGCCCTGCACACGAGGACCAGGGAGCGCAAGAACAAGCCGGCGGACGGCCAGGCAAACGAAGAACCCAACTATTTCAATGCAGAAGAAGTAGCAGCAGCACAGGAGGAGAAGCAGAGCATCTTCTTTGATTCAACCAATGGTGAGTAACTGACAGAATCTCGCTTCTTCTTCCTGAAACCTGAGCTGGATGGACCAAGGGTCCATTTCTTTCTGTTCTTTTCCGTCCCAGTGGAATCAACTCCTGTGCAGTGCGGCGCATTGTTTTCTCTACCTACTTCTTTGGTCCACTTTCTGGTACCCATTGATGATTTCTGTGTTGCTAAAAATCCACAACCACAGGACCAGAAGGCTCTCTGGATGTCCCAATCTGAACTGTGGATTGTACTATGAAATTTGGGAATCTACCACTCCTATTTTTTCTTCTTTTTTTTCAATCAAATACAAAAAAAAAGCAAAGAGGAGTGAGAAAGAAGCAAGTAACATGGAGAACACATGCTATAGGTACGGAACTGGGCAACATCCCCTGCGGAATCTTGTAGATTTGGGTTCCGTGTCCTTTTTCCCTCCAATTAAGGTCCTGTTTGGATACAAATTATTTTGGAGTTTTGTAAGAATACTACAATTTTACAAAATATTTTGGTTTTACGAGGTATGGAGGTGTTTGGATGTAACAGGTTTTGCAGTTTTAAAAACCATGGTATTGGTAAAAGTGTAATTATTTTGGAGTTTTAAAAACTTCACTCCTGACCTCTTTTTTCTAAACCATGATTTTGCTTGACAATGGCTTCTAAAACCATAGTTTTTTAATACTTTGGTTTTGAGAAACTATGACACCCAAACAGGGCCTAAGTGGTCAATTTCACTTGCCCCACCCATAATTTCCTCTCCAATAGCAGCCAACAGACTTTATTTGGACCATGACTCAGGCCTGCCTGCCAAGTTAATCCAACTTAAATTAAAAGGCTCTATAAGATTTTGCTCAGTTGATTTCTCATTTCTATAATTTTGCATTGTATGTGGCATTCTAATTCAGTGGTTAACATGCAGTATACGACCACTGTTCTGACCTTAATCAAACTATCTGTCTCTACTTCTTCTAAGATAGATAATGTGTTTAACTACAGAAACATTTTCTGAGCTACCATTAAACTGCCACCTGATCAAGCCTCAGCTATGCTTAATTGATCCTGGAATGTAATTTAATATGCCTGAAATTACATTAGAATCTTAGTTTTTGCCTATTATTATCTAGAATGACTTCAGTAAAAGAATTGGGATCCAATAAAAAATGATTTGATAGTGCATGGACTAAGATAGATAAAAAAGCAGTCAAACCGCAGGTTCAGATCGTAAAATTACCTTTCTATTTCTTGGCTGAAGGTCTATGGAAGTGCCGGCACTGCAGTTGGACATACCGGTTCAGTAGTCCATGCAGAGATGATATAATGAACCATCAGGGATATTGCCAAATTGCGAGGGACCTTGAGTTGTTAGTTCCGAACAAACCATTTTATTATCCATCAGGCAAAGGTTAGTGTTAAGTACGTATTCAGAAACATAGGTTAACAGTGGATCAACTTCTTAAACTTTATCTGAATTAAAAAATAAATAAGACTTTCCTTCAATAAGTAGCAGAAGAAAACAACACTCAGTAACGAATAGCCTGCAGAGGCTTCCATTTTCTGTTCTATTTGCCCTCAGCTAGTTCTTTCTGCTTCAGTTCATCTATCAGACCTGTGAGTTTGGCTTGTTCTTTATTTTTTGAGTGCATAGTTTGCCATGTTATTCTAACCCCTGCTGCAAAAATATACTCGTGTGTGAAAAGGTATGTTCAAAATTTGTAAACTAACAGTTACCACTTTAATTTCCATTTCAGTTTCAGATAATGCCACTGAATCAAGTAATGAACAAGAAGTCACCAAAGTGGGACAATCCGACTGCAAAAACGAAAACAATAACAGAAGTGCAGAAGGCGAAGATTTTGAGAAGCAAGAAAACTTTGATGCTCAAGAAACTAATGAAAATGCAAGGAATGGTAAGTTGGAAAATGGGTTACACTCAAATGATGTGCAAGAAGCCTCCAGCAGCAGTGAAACTACAGAAGATGGAGAAGCAGAGTCCAAACTGATTGCAACCATTGGTGACAGTGCAAATACTATTGACATCTCCAATAGAATTACGAATAGAACTCAAATTCATGAAATTGAAGTTGAGAAGGATGAAAATGACACAAAAAGCAAGGTGGTTATTGAAGAGTATGATCTTGAGAAAATTCTGGATGAACAAGAAACTCATGACCTGTACTGTCCCAACTGCAAATCCTGCATAACCCGGAGGGTGATTCTGCGGAAGAGAAAGAGAACAGTGAAACAGGCTTTACGGGATGAACCACAAAAAAAAACACAGATTTCAGAGCCTTCTGCTGATGCGTCAAACCAAGTGGTTGCTGGAAGGGATGATCAAGACGCACCAGAAGTATTCAGATGTTTATCATGCTTCACCTTCTTCATTCCAACAGGTACTGTTTTATTTGACTGGCTTTTGTGCATCATATGTTTTTGCATCAGCTGAACTAACAACTTCAATGACAATATACGCCTGAAGACTATCCTATCATTCTTTCTGGTGGACTAGCTTAATTTGATGATCAGCATGCTTGTACCTACAGTTGTGGATCTGTGTATTTTTTAAATAATTTCTTCTACAGTTTGAGAATGTGTGAAGTCATAGTTAGAGAACTTGTTGCTGTTTTTTTTAATCTTTACAAGAGAGGCAAAACAAAAAATATCTAGGTTTAAATATCCTAACAATTTAGTTGGTGCCTTATTTTTAAGAATAAATTCATGTATCATTGTATTACACTTTTGTTTTGGTAATACCTTACTAGTTTATTAAAAGAAATAACCAGAATCTCATGTGACTGTGCTTCTACAGTTAATTAAAAATCTCTAATTTCATGTGGACCAACTTAACTTTTCTTTTTTCACCAGGCTGTTCTTTTAGCATATTCCGTATATTTGGAAGAAGGGGCATGAACCAACAAGTTGAGGATCAGCATCCTCCCACTTCACATGAGCCTGACAATTGTGGAAGCTGGCTTCTTTCTTGTTTCCAGACAGTAGACAGTCCAAAAAGAACAGCTCATGCAGGTATGTAGCAGTATGAAGGACCTTTGCTTTTTGGCAAGATACTGTTCTAAGAAAATACATTGGTGTCAAGGGTAGTAAGTTTCTGTTCATCTTCTGAACAATTAAACATGTTGCAGATCCGGTAAAGGAACCATTATTAAGTGGTTCACAGAACACCGGTGATAAAATTTTATCAGTTGGAGACAGTACAACATCTACCCATATGAATTTCACAACTGGAAAAACAGAACAATCTAAGATACTGTTGCCAGCTGGATCATCTTCCACAGTCCAAACCACCGGTGCATCTTCATCAGTAGCAGTTTATACATCAACATCTACAACCAGCACTTCACAAAGCAAAACAGGTTCGTTTCTCTATAGAATATTTCATCAAAGGTTCATATGTATGATTTGATAGTCTTTTGGATTCACAGAGAGTTATTTCTTTTATATACATTGAATACACTTGCTTCTGAAAGTAATCATTAGCATGACAGAGGCTGTGCCAGTAGAGCTGCCTTATCTTTTCCCTTTCACCTGAAATATCTACTTATGAACTATGGGGCATTTCCACTAGCATCACATATTATCCATGCTAGTTGCAGCATGAAAGTTTATTTTGAACTAGTTCAATGAATAATCTAACTAATTGTTGTGGAAAAGAGTAACCAAAAGTAGAAACCACGTGCAGAAATCATGCAGACAGAGGCAAGACAGATGGTAACTGGGCAACAAGACATAGAACACCAAGAACAAATCCCCCGTCAGAGCCTGCTAGTAGTGATGCTTTGACCAATGTGATTCCCCTGGATCGTAAAGAAGGTAGTTATGATTGATTGTATGAATTATTTCTATATAATACGCATCATGACAGGGGTAGTTTTACTTGTTTTCATACAGATATTCCCCCAAACACTACAGCAGCCTCATCGGGCAGAACTTCATTTTTCAACCCACAATTTTTCGGACCTGGAATTACATTTCCGAATGCAATTCCAAACAAAGTTTTACCAGGTGTGGAATATTTTCTTATCAGATATCTCAATCACACTATTTCTAGGCTCCTTCCAGAAAGTACTGCTCTTCAGGAAACAAATTGAATTAAACAAAGTATGATACTTACATATGCACTGAATTTTCTCTGTTCCAAATGTTATCGACCTGCAAATCCAAAAGTAACATAGAACATAACTTCAATAGGAATAAGCCCTGAAGTAATAATAGTCCTTTCCCTATACATTTATATATATGGTAGATGATGATGATATTTCGCCCTGCAGAAGTCAACAATCCATTGAGTAACGTACCAACTCCAGTTATTCCTCCTCCACCAGTTCAGTCCGAACCTCGCACTTATGTAACGGTGCCTATCACTCCTGACAATGTACAGCCGACACCAGTCCCTGTGCCAGCTCAAAGGGACGAATGGGATATACTGAAAGCCATAGTGTATGGTGGCCTAGTAGAGTCAATCACAAGCCTCTCTGTGGTATCAGCTGCTGCAGCAAGTGGCGCCAAGACATGTAAGTTCTTTGTTAATTCTTGCAACAAGGTTCATACTTAATGAATGGTATTCCTTTTTCTTTCTAAGAATTGAATGAATGTTATTGCTGGATTCTCAGCGTGCTGCCTCTGGTGCTAATGAAACGATGTTCTTCACTTGCAGTGGATATTTTCATCCTAGGCATAGCAAACCTTATTGGTGGACTTCCCATCATCTTACACAACGTAACATATTTTTCTCACACCCCTCTTCCCTCTTTTTCCCTCTGTGAATGAACACCGTGCTTCTTGTGGTAACAGAAGCTTCCTTGTTGAAAACAGATTGGCGATCTCAGAAATGTGGGAGATGCGAATGAAAATGACGAGCGGGTGGGGCACTACTGGTTGCATCTTGGAAGGCGATCAAAATACCGGCTCCACGTGGTCATAGCAGTACTGTCATACATCCTGTTCGGTCTGCTACCACCAGTCACCTACGGATTATCATTCAGGAAGAGCGACAACAGGGAGAACAAGATGATGGTGGTTGCTGCTGCGTCTCTTGCTTGCGTTGCGTTGCTAGCAATTGGGAAGGCGCATGTCAACAGACCCAGGACATACTTGACGACTCTCCTCTACTACCTGTCCATAGGTTTGAGCGGTTCTGGGCTGTCTTACGTAGCAGGCGTGCTCATCACAAGGCTTCTGGCACATTTTGGCTTGGTTGATCAAGGTGGATCGGTCCCTAGTGCTCCTCCAGGTCTGTTATTACCTGACGCAATGGGCGCAGGGGCTGCCGCCTGGGCTTCATACTGAGGCTCGAGTTCCTTTGTTTTGATGGTCTCTGGTGCCTAACAACGCATAATAGTTTGCTACAATTCTGCCACAATCATTTAACTAGAGACGCTATCTTTGATACCGTTTTGTTTTATTTAGAGTCCACAGAGTTTTGATGCTTTTTCGTAGCACTTTGCCACTCCTGTATTCTTCACCAGTGAACTTGGTCTGTACCCCAGAAACCTTGTTATCTTCATTTTATCCCTTTTCTTGGCCGGAATAATATCATTAATTACACATGAGCAATGAATCTTTCTTTTCTTTAGAACAGCTTTAATTCCCATTAGCACACCAAAACATGAGGAGATACCATACTATACAGCATCGGCATCGCTTTGTGTCACAAACTTGCATTGTGGTAATGTTCAGACCACAAGATATTTATCTCCTGCACCTGTCCCAGCTACATAGTTCAAACTGCCTCCTATATACATATATAACCTTAAAACGAGAAAATTGACAACGAGGACAGAAGAACGACCAGATAGCGCGATAGGACTGGCAGGTCATTTCTCAGTTAACAGATGCAAATCAGTATCAAGGCAGCAGCTAATATTTTTGAGTGGGCTCTGCAGTCCAGTATGTCTTGACAGCCACAAGGATCTTCTCAGGGTTGAACGGTCCAGATTCGTGATCCATTATTCGGCTCTTCCACCTCATGCCTTCAGAAAGAGCTTGTACCTTCACTAGCATCTCCACGTTGTCCCTGATGACCACCGTCCCTTCGGGCCTTAAGATCCGGTCCATCTCCAATAGGATGTACGTTATGTCACACCTGCAACCATTCCACCATGCTTAAGCGATATGTATATACTGGCAAAGAAGTGCACCACGAAAGAAACATATTGACATTTGAACTGTATATAAAGCCAGATATCTTTGATGAAGCGAATGCATGAAAGAAAGCTCGTAAGGAAGAAATGAACCGCAGACTTCATTACCTATCCTGATTAGTACTGAATATTTTATCAGCATGGATGAGGTCATATGTCCTTGGGTACGTTGAAAATGCCTCACACCAATCCTGGTATGTTCCAATGAATCCTCGCTCGTATATAACACCAAGGGTGTCATGAGCAGAGCCCGCAGGCACCACGTTCATCACCCAAAGGGGATACTTCATCAATGAAGCTGCAAAGCCCGCCATCCCAGCATTCATGTCCATCACATTCCTGTACCGCCCTTTGGCAAGTGGTTGAATCAATTTCTTGTAGTAATCCACTCTCTCTGACCACAACTTATTATGCTCATGGAATTTCTCGGGAGTGAGGCCTGGAACTGAACCTTGAGTTATTCTAGGGGGAACAACAAGTGCTCTTTCTGGCCATTTTTCAAGAGCTCCACCAGCAACTTCTTCTTTACTATTCACCCCTGGAAGAGGAGAAATGCATGAGTCCATCTTCGTGTACCTAAATGTCAGAATATGGATGAGCGACTGCAATGAATGGAGCAAACATTTCATCGAAACACATAAAACAGAAAAAAAATCTTACCAAGCAGAATCCACATCATTGCTCTTGCAAATCTGTGGAGTCTCATGGACCTTCCTATCAACACATTCTATGTGGTTGATTGGTTTTTGCCAAATGGCAAGGTCATCTTTCTCTACAACCTTCTTCCAGCAGAGACGCTTTGCTAAGTCCTCAATCTCATCTTGCTCTTGCTTCAGGTCTTCTTTTGTCCTCTCCCACCCCTTGGAGTGTCTCTTCCAATGGATCGGAGGCCCAGAGAGTATCCAGTAACCCCCTGGTCTAAGAACTCTGTCCACTTCGATCAGATAGACACCATCTGTGCAGAATAGCCATAAGGGATAATCTTATTCAATATGTGTTCATTGTCATGTAACCAAAAAGCCACAAGTAAAATAGTGACAGAAAATTTTTACCTAGTTTGTTCCATGGGATCAAACATCTAGAGCAGTGTGCCATGTCAAACGCTCTAGCAGGATATGGAATTCTTTGGGTCGCCATCACCCCAATCATGGCTGGGATCCCCCGCTCCAACGCGAACTGCACCTGTGCCTCATGCGAATCCCTTGGCGCGAAGGACATGGTGATGATGTTTCTCTTCATAAGGTAAGCACCCCAGCTTGCGACCTGCCGACACAAAAGGTGCTATCATCCCCAAACCCTTAAACCTTCAGAGGAACACATAATACCTAAGAAACTGATCAAGTTGCTCACCCCACATCCAGTATCGAGTGCAGTTCGGATGTTCCCGTCAGTCAATGGCACAAGGGCATTGATGTCATCAATATAAGCATCAGCACCATGTGGGAACATTGTGCCACCACCAGGGAATCTAAATCTGTTTCCTTCAACTTGGATCCAGTTCTGAACGGCCTTCTCTATGCTCAGCTCTCGATGAGGAATGTTATCATACCAAGCATAGTCACGGCTTTGTGGCCACCGGAAGGGATTCTTATAGTTTGGAGGTGCAGGAATCAAGCAGCGTAACAGCTCCTGTTTCTTAGGGCAATGCCTCTCCCTATACTGCATCATTGTCTTTGGGAATTTCCTTGCCCTCCTTGGATCTTGGCAGGGGGTATACTCGCTATATTTGAGCTGGCAGGGTGGGAATTTCTCCACCGCGAGCGATGACCCATTGAAGCCCACCTGGTGGTGGGCTTGGAAATCCAAGCGAGCACTAGATGGTCTTATAGAAGTGCCAGTGGGGGCGTGTGAAATGGCATCATCGCACCAGATTCTGGTGTTTATGAACGGTGATTTTATGCCGTTGGAGGTGCCTTGCCAAGCACCAAGAATGTAAGATGTAAGGCACAGTCCAATAACGCCTATGGTTAATGTTACACGCATCCTCTGGAACTCCGGTTGGCGGGCCTTGGAAGATCCATCTTGTTCTTTTGCCATGGAACCTGCAAGATATCAGAACTCAGCACATACTGGTATACGTACACGAAACAAATCAATTTACAGTCACCCTACGTATGAGAATGAAAGTTCTTCAATTCAGGAAGGGAGAATTGGCAACTAAATTCAGGATTCAGAAAGCAAGATGGCAAACAGCTCCCCGGTTCCTAAACAAGAATGCCGGCAGCAGAAAGTGGTTTCAGCACCCTTCTCTGTCAATGTTGCCAAAAGAGGCATAATGAATTGCAATGGCGCAAAGGAAAAGAGAAGGCCATGTGCATGTGGCACGAGGGCAGGGTATAATAGATTTGTTTTGGAACAGAGGGAGTATAAACCAGAGGCGGCGGACCCCCTCCCTCTTCCCCCTCTCCCCGAGAGATGGAAATTCCCTCTTCCCCCTCTCCGAGGGATCGACCCATCACCGCAACATCCAGGAAAAAAAATCTCTAGAAGATGGGATGGGAGAGGAACCTGGAGGAGACCGCCGAGCCGCTGCTAGCCTGCCGCCACCGTCCTTGCCTCACACCCCTACTGGTGTTGTGTGGAGGAATCTGCACAGTGTGGCGCCGGCGGCCTCGGACGAGCAGCACAACGGCCTGCTCGGGTGGGTGAGGCCGGCCCAGCCACGAACTGAATCTGGGCCGTGTGGTCCTGGTCTCACCCGTTCGATCGCCACGTCACTACGGGATGGGGCATTTTTTACTCACCCAAAAAGATTACATGTTGCTAAAAAAAACCCAAAAAGATTACATTTGCACAAAAATTAAACAAAGAATATTACAATGAAAAATAATAAGTTATAAGTACAATATAAGAATTATCTTGAATTTTGCTTATAAGTACAATATTGAATCTGGGTGCAGGGATTGAAACCTAATAAAAAACCTAGCTCCGCTTAATTATCTTGAATTTTGCTTCAAGAAGATGATACTACCTCCGTCCAGAAATATAAGAATTTATTGACTTTCGGACATCACGTTGATCATTTGTCTTACTCGAAAAAATTATAAAAATAAATAAATAAAAAGTAAAATATATCTAATAATAAATTATTAAAAAAATAAAATAAACAATATTTTCATAAATATCTTAAATAAGATGTCATTTTTTTAACATGGCATTGTTTGTATAAAATTTAATCATATACTAACCACCAACAGAAACCATTGGAGGCATAATTGATTTCTTGACACCGAACAAACAAACAGAGCAACCAACGTGGTAGTTGCTGGGATGCTTCCATCCATTTTGATGTGACTCACCACCCAACCTAACATCGGCTTTCTGCTCATGAAGTAATCAGGCAATCCGCACCATAGATAATTAGATAGGCACCATAGCACAAAGAGAAAGACAGCAGAAGCAGCGGACAGAGGCGATGGGGAGCTTGATGAAGAGGTGGCTGGTGCTGCTGTTCCTCGCCGTGCTCATGTTCACGGCAGCCACTGGCGTAGCGACGGCGCACCCAACGGCGGCATCGGTGAAGAAGCACCGCGAGATGATGCACAAGAAGCACCACAGCATGGTGATTGAGCGCAAGCACCATCCCCGCAGCCATGGCCACGGCAAGCCCCACCACCACACCCATGCCTAGCCCTTTTGCCTCGACTTCTTCCTCGATTGTCAATTTGCTTGGGTTTGTTTAATTTCATGTTTGTCATCCAATGGAATAAATTGTCTCAAGCTGTTTCTTGTTATTGTTGCAATATCGTCCACACGTTGGATTGACCATTCATCCATCCATATATTTTTTTTATCGTGCATTCGGGATTTCTTACCAATAAATTGCATGTCAATGAGCGCTTGCTTTGTGAAGAAATCGTTATCCGGTCGTCGTCTTCTCAGCTCACATGAAAAAAACACACTTATTAAACACCAAGAAATTGAGAAACAAAGCTTTCAAATAAAAAAAGAAATTGAGAAACAAAGAAACGTTCAAATCGATTGGTCAAATATTCAATGGGTAGTAGAGAAATTGAGAAACAAAGAAATGTTTTTTTCAAAAACAAAAAAACAGAGATGCATGTCCACTTGGGCCCGATTAAGCAGCCTCACAGAAAGAAACAGAGGGCTTATTGGATCGGGAGAACCAAGACTGAATAAATCGTCTCAATGTCCGAGCAGCACAACGACTCCGGTGCCATCAGTCGGCAAAGGGTAACCTGCCTTCTTGCTCGATTTGTTTTAAAAGAACATCACCACTAAACTCTCTTTTTCCCCCTCGCCTTGCAACTATACAGTGATCTGTATAGTTTATCTCTTATTAAGAAGTAAAGAATCGCTTCGATTGTACAGAGAAAACAAATGGAAACACAAGAGAAACAAAAATTCGGTAGTAGTACCATACAATTCCAAGCTCAAGAATCGCAGGCAGCCATCTACGAGGAGGAACTTCCCTCCCAGGCATTCTAGTTCCAGGAGACGCCATGAGCCAGTTTATAGGCCGAAGAAGAGATGGATGACAGCCTAGGAGAGAATCTGACGCGAGAGTAAAGCAGCTAGACATGATATCTTATCGGAAAAAGTTGTTCGGACCTATGTCTCTGTCTCGATATGGGTGCACGAAACTGTGGCTTCACTTTATACGTGCCCATGAAATTCCCAGTTTATCTTCTCATTTTCCTGGGCCCAAATGTTGGTGTTCCGCGCAAGCTGTGCTGGTAAAACCTTATCACGAACGCATAACTAAATGGATTTCCTGAATACATGCACAAATTCTGTTTATATAAGTACAACACATATGTATGTACCCTATCTAATATTTACCAGCTCCATCTTCTGTGTCCACGATTCGTTGGCAATGAAACACCAATACATCAACGATTATATTTCACACTTTACAATCTAAGCAGCAGTATGTTGTATAACTCAAGGTTTCTCTCGACTTGCAAACAACCCAGCTGACAGCTTGTCGATCAAGCAGAAAGCAACCGGAGCTCCTAATGGTCTACTGTGATCAATCCTTCCAAAAAATGGAAACCGGAAGATCTAATTTCTAGGTTTCATCAGCCTGCAGAAGCACCATAATAGAAATATTAGACAAGAAACTCCACCAAGAAACAAAAATTAGACAAACCCTTAACCCTTCACCAATGCAATCGAGAATCGAACAAGCATATTTCGTAATGCCATCTTGTCATGACGCCATCCATAAATTCTGACATGTAACAGATGGTCAACACATTCTACCTTGTTCTGTCTTCTGCTCCAACAAACTGTCCCAGCGGTTTTTCAGGATCCCGTACGCCTCAGAACATGGAATAGCAATGACGCTTGAGCCACCATCAGTTGGAATCTCGATTACCAGTCCCAGACGCAGAAGTGTTTCCATGGCTTTGTCAATGGGCATCTCAATCTACAAAAAAGTTAAAGATTCACTGATTCATGGTCTTCTGGGAAACCAGAGGACATAAGCTTGTATTGGTGTTCACCTTCGCCTTAAATTTCTCGTACACAAACTGCTCGCATGTATCTCTGATGCTTGCGTGAGATGACACCTGCATAGGAAATGGCAGAGTAATCAGTAACCTGGGAGCTAGGTATCAGGGTATAGAGGCCAAAGATACCATACCCGATACTTTTTTCTGCCAAGCAACATAGCGTATGCCAAAAGTGCTTCTTTATACTGCACACCAGTAAGCCTTTAAGGGGTAATCATCAAGCAGCCAAATAAAACCTATTTAATTTTCTTGGTCATTGAATATAACCTGTTGTTGCTCAGAAGCATCAAGAAGAAAGTAAACTGAACCAAACCCACTTGCTAATGTTTTCTCATAGAGTGTCTTATTGACCAGAAGCTGGAAAAGAATATGGTCAATTAAAAGATAAAATGAAAACAACAAACGGTGAAAATGATATACCTGGTACCTATCCCGAGTCTGTTTGTATCCCAGTGCCACACGGAAAACAAGTATCAGAAGTGCAGTAGTAGCAACTATATCTAAAAGAAATGCTGACCTGCACTACCATAGAAGAAACAAAAAAATATACTATACCGTTAAACATAGAAGAGTTCCATCAAATAACTGATTTGAGTTACATACTTACGGAGATGAGGCTAAGCTCTCAAATCTATAGTTGACAACATACGCCAACAACCCTACCACAGTAGCAATATCCAGCCTTACCTTCATTTAAAATAAATGATCGTCAACAAAAACCTCAATGCAAAAAAGAAAAGGCCATTGTAGAAGTTCTACATAACTACATTGGGGCAGTAGCAAATAGAAAAGAGTAAAATAAAAAGACCAAGAATTACTGTATCTAGGATGCGGAAAGACAATTTCTTGTGAGGAAAAACCACCTGCAGAAAAAAAAAATCAGAACGTTAGTTACATGTTACCTACATGCTCTAAACATTGTGGAAGTTGTCACAAGTTGTATCAACAGTAAAAATTTCTTCTGGAATTTTTTGACCAAGTTTTCCACATAAATATAGAAGATAGCTAAATGCTCCGATCCGGTATATACCAGTAACTATAGCAAGGAAAATGGAATGTATTTGCATCTGTACTATTTCAACCCCCATCTGTGGTCCTATAGGGCAGACCCAATTTGCTTTCCCAAATGAATCAGAAACATTGGCACTTACTGGCAGATCTGGGATGGGAATTTTCTCATATATTTTCAGTTGAAGTGGCAGCATCTCGGCTTTATCCTTCACTTCTCCTTGAGCAGACTCATCAGTATAAAGTAGGATCAGTTCCTGGAATGCTGGTTCCTGGTAAAGAAAAATCACTCCATCTTGTTTGTAAATGTTTTCACATGAAGCAGGACTGATAGAAAGTAACATTCTTGTAGTTTGTTGGACCCAATGCAACAATATGTACTACGTACATATAATCTGAATAGTATCATTTCTCTACACATGACACCATAATAGTAACAAAAAAAGTCTCATTATGTATGACAAATACTATGGTCATCATATTTATGCCACATCTTAGATATTTTTTGTTCTTTTGTTTCACTATCTAAGGCACCTCATTGCCATATTTATAGTCTTAGTATGCATACGGCCACTATGTTAATTTGATGTTAGATTTCAAGCATTTGATCAACAAGTCATTCGACCTAAAAATCCAATCTACCTTCGTTCTTCATATAGCATGAAGACATCTACATAGTAAGAAATAAATGTCCAGAAATCAACTTTTTTTTTTGACCTGAATACAGTAAGAGAGACTCCTACTGCCTGAACTACATACCTGAAGGGTAGACTTCCCAAATAAAATTTGAAACGAAGCTTTCACTATCTCCCAAACATTGTTGTCACAAGATTCTCTGCTTGCTGGCTCCCATATATTTGCAAGAGTAATTCTAGGTAGAAAATTTGGCCTGAATGGAAAGCCATAATATCCTTTAGCTCCCAATAACAAAGAAAAACTAACATGTAAAACAGCCTTCACATATAATTTTTTGAATAGCGATGTTATTTTCCATGGAAGAATTAGAAAACTTAACCCACATTTATTTAAATACAAAGAGAAAATGACAATATTAGTGAAGGCTTGGAAGGATGTGCACAATGAAACAGGAGCATGTGGAGTCTGCTTGAGGAGCCCTTTATTTTGGGTTAATTCTTGGTCATAAGATTCTTATGCAACAATTCTCCAGACCTTTGGCTTTGGCTGGGCTGGTCTGTGAAATCTATTACCGAGGCAGCGATGAACTGTTTCAAAGGGCAGTAAAAGTAAATCTACTTCCGGGTCTTACCTCACATAGGCCTCAAGATGTTTGGTTTCAACATCTGGTTTGACTGTTGCTTTTGGCAACGAAGGAATGAGTCCAGTCCATGCTAGTAATCTTCTTAATAGTCTGCCACGAGGACCAACAGGTGACAAAATTCCTTCATAGCGTAATACTGCCCTTTGTGCGGCAATCCAAATAGGAACATCTGCATCGGGTAGCTGATCCGCTCGAAGGCTGTCCCGTGAAGAGTTCTCTATCAATAGAAGTGAATTATCTGCATAAGTTTGTTCTTTAAGCCAAGCTTTTAATTTGTCGATCCATATCTGGAATCCCTGGTTCCCTGTTGATCTTTTCAATGCCTGCCATGAACTAAAATAATTACATACAATTAGCCAAAAGATGTTATGTTCATGCAAAACCATAAAAACAATGGGTTGACGTTGCTTGAGAGTATACAATGGAACATCACATGAATGCGTAACTTTTATTTTTGCCTAGGTTATTCAGAATAGATTGGTTTCCTCGAAGTGCAATAGTCAAATAACTATAGAGAGATAAGATTTGATGCAATAGCTACAACTCTACTGTTCTGGACTAGAATAAAAATAAAACAAATAGGAGTTAGGGCTGGATTCTGGTTACTTTGCAGATCAGACAGATACAAGGAAGAGTAAAGATAATGAAACAAACTCCACCATTAGCAGGGCAGAAAGATCGACTGACCTCACTAAGCCACTTCCCAGGCTTTTTCAATGGTTTAGAGAGGCTGAAGAAAACACGTTGTAAGAGCTTTGACTGCAGGTAATCCAGTTTCTCAACTAACAGTAGGCCTTTCTGCCTCTCGGTTGCGTATCCACGCCTGAAAATGTCATCAAGATGAAGATTTATGGCAAGAGTTCCAGTCGCATAGAAATTGAGCCTGAACAAAAGGTGCACCTGAATATTATTGCATTTGATTCGGCAGCCTTCTTCCAATCAACATAAATGGGCAATGTCAGGAGGTAATCAGTGTTGAGGGCATATGTGAGGAGCAGATCTTGCGCAGAGAGTTCTTCGAACTGAGCATTGCGCAGGAGATTCATGAAGGAGCGCTGGAACTGAGTTGCAAAAGCAACTCTACTCAATTTTTTGAGGGGTTCATCGATCAGCAACAACAAGCAATCAATCAATCATTTTGTTTGAAAATTTATCTAATATTCATTGATGGAAATAGTACTCACCTGGTCTGGGAATCAGGCTCCGGTGATAATCCCAGCAGAGTTCTCAAACCCAAGCTTCTGGTAAGGAACAACGTTCCATCTTCGTGGGTGATGCCGAAGAAACTAGAGGTCTCACCGTTGACCACAGTTGCTTTGTCTTGTTGGTCATCCTCCTCGAGATTGTGCTGCTTGGTGAGCATATAGTATGTGCGCATCTCCTCGAGAATCTGCTTGTGCTCCGCGTGAAGGACAGCGTCTAGGCACCTCGCGAGGCGCTTGAATTCCGCAGCGGAGTCCTCGGAGGAGAAGAGGGGGAGGATGGCGTCGAGGAGGGCGGCTTTGGGGACGGCGATGTAGCGCTGCCGCGGGACGTGGATGCCGGAGATCCCCCTCCGGTCCTTGTCCGGGTCGAATTCCTCTCCGGAATCATCGTAGTCTTGTTCCTCCTCGGCGTCGTCCGTGGTCGCCAAGCCGTCGCCGGCGCCCCATGGATCCGAGTCGGAGCGGAGGGGCTGCTGGAACTGGACGGCGGAGAGCTTCAGCTTCGAGGAGGAACAGCGTGCGGCTGGGGAGGAAGGCCAGGTAATGGAGGCCGGCGGGGCCGTGGAGAAGGGAAGCGGGAGGGAGTTGGCGCGCAGGAGGAGGAGCATCGCGGCCGCTGCGGCCATGGCGGCGATGAGTTCAGTCGGATAACGTCTTTTCCGTCCCGGCCACGTGGCATCGCGCTATCGTCCCTTCGTAGGAGTGGGCTGGACTAGGCCCATGTAACGAAACAAGCCCATGGACTTTTCCGAGAGCCGAAGAAGCCCACGCAAAGTTGGTTGCCCTCGCTCGCTTTCTCAAAAAAAAAAAAAAATAGTTGGTTGGCCTCGCTCGAAGCAACCCGACGACAAGGAAACAACAGCCCTCTGTGCTCTCTCAGGCGGCGGCGGTGGCGGTGGCATCTCATCTCCTTCGTCTCCGTCGCGTCGCACCTGGTATGCTCCTGCTTCGATCCCTGTCTCTTTTTCGTCGCTTTTCTGTTAGAGGTTTGCTCGCGCCCATCCATTTCCTCCCCACGCCGTGCTGCACCCGGTTACGCCGGGCTAGGTCACCATTCCCTCCCGTCATGCGTCCCCAAGGAGACGCTGGCCGCGTCGGAACGGCGGAAATGCCCTCATCCTCTCCTCGACTGCTTATTTTAATACTACTGTATTTGGGAATTAGGTTCTGAAATTGCCATCCGTTCCAAAATCTAAGCATTTTTTTGACTTTTCAGGATTGCATTTGACTGCTTGTCTTATTCAATTCTTTTTATAAAAACAAATCTGTTGCATTTGAAATATATCTAACAATAAATCAAAATATAAAAAATAAACAATATTTTTATAACTTTTTTGAATAAGATGAATGGTCAAACGCAATTCTGAAAAATCAACAAATACCTACATTTTGGAACGGATGTAGTATACTGCAAAGAGAAAAACCTTACTAGTATAGCATTCACTCTTCGTATAGTGTCTCAGATTGTCGTGATGCATAGCTGCCATGGATAAATACTAAAGCTTCATATCAACTCCAGATTTACCGTGGTCATGTTTGTTTCCTTGCAAATTCTCAGGAAGCTGTATTTTCAGTTCCTTAATGCATTTGCCTACCCCAATTTTCTTGGGACTAAAAGGCTTTATTGTTGTTGTCTTGTTGAAGGGAAATGAAGCAGATTGTTTAGTTTGTTTCAGTGAACAGTCAGGTTCGTGCATTTTAATTATAATTTCTTCTTGATATAGTGTAGCGCATCTCTCCTACATTTTCGAGAAAAAATGATTTCAAAATTTTAAAAAACTTCAGATTGTTTAGTCTGTCTGAATGTTTGCATTTCCTCTTGCATGTAGTGTAGCATTCACTCTTCATACAAGGATTCATGAGTGGCGCATCTGCAGCCAACGGTGGCCTACAAGCAGCCCTCTCATACTGTGTGAGGCAAGTCCGCAGCTATGACTACCACCACTACCTATGTCTTCTCCACCTGCCTCCATCCATGCGCAAGGCTGCTTTCACCTTCCGCGCCTTCAATGTCGAGACAGCAAAGGCCATGGACGTTGTTTCGGACCCCAAGACCGGCCTCATGCGCCTCCTGTGGTGGAAGGATGTGATAGACAAGGTCTTCGCCAAAAAGCTGGTTGAGCACCCTGTTGCCCAGGCACTCTCTTCGGTAGCTTCTGAACAGAAGATAAGTAAGCATTGGCTCAAGAGGTCTGTCGACGCAAGGATTAATGATGCGAACCGTGATGAGGGTGCCATTCCTGAGACGACTGCTGAGTTGGAGAGGTATGCAGAAGACACGCAGTCCACCATTCTTTACATGACCTTGCAGGCTGGTGGGATACAGTCCACCATCGCTGATCATGCCGCTTCGCACATCGGCAAGGCTAGTGGGCTGCTGTTGCTGCTCAAGGCATTGCCTCACCATGTAAATAAGCAAGGGATAATACCATATATCCCAGCGACTGTTGCTGAGGAGTGTGGTCTGCTTACACGGGAGGGCGGCCGGTCAGAAGTCAGGATGGATGAGAGGCTCCCTGATGCAGTTTTCAAGGTTGCATCTGTTGCGGAGGCTCACCTGCAGAAGGCACGGGAACTGGCCTCATCTGTGCCGCGTGAGGCGGTCCCTGTGCTCCTTCCAGCTTTGCCAGCCCAGGTCCTCCTGGATTCCCTGCGAAGATGCGAGTTCAATGTTTTTGATTCGCGATTATCAAGGGGAGTCCATGGGGTGTCTCCTTTGTGGTATCAGGTTAAGCTCAACTGGAACGCGTGGCGTAACAAGTACTGAACTGCCCAACTTTTTCATGAAAAGAAGCTTCTGCTGGTAGATGATGTTCCTTTCACGAGCAGCCTGCATGTTTTTGCTGAGATGTTGTATTAGATCAAAGAAGATCGGCAAGTTTTTCCTTGCTGTGGTTTGAGGAAGTTTTTGTTGTTTCCATCAGTCTTTACGTGAAGCGGAGATGGATCTGAGTAAGGGGATGTTATATTCTATACTCATTTTGTTGTTACTTTGTATACCGGAAATCCGGAACAGGGCTTGTGCTCCTGAGTTGAAACTCACTGCTAGCAAGTCATAATTTGTTGGTTAATAATATACTCTGGATGGATAGGCGTATACAGCTTTATATAAGTGAGGCTCTCTATCCTTCCAGGTGGATTGGAATTATTTTGAAATTTGAATCTAAATTTATGTATGAGCGAATTGGAACAGAATTGAGGACAGTTTCCCGTCCAGTTCCTGTGATCTGAAACTTCCTAAGAGCCGGTGAATGCTCAGCTCAGGATCCTCCTCCATGCCGCCTCTTGTGCGGCACAAGGTCCCACCTGACTACTGCCGCCGCCTTCGAGTCTGCTGGCGCAAATGCCGCACCACGGCTGCTGCCATTGTCATGTGGTGTGTCGCAGGCTGGCAGAGCTGAGGCAGAGGAGATCGACGATGTTCTGCTTTCCTTCAGTGCAGTCCGTCCAAGATTTTGTCCTCATCATCAAGCCTCTCCTGCCTTCGCTACTCCCTCCGTTCCATTATATAAGCATTCTAAGGATTCAAATTTTGTTCCACAATGTAAGCATTCCTATGAATAAGACAAAAAAATGATGGGTTGGTAGATAGGTGAATAATTTATAAGGTAGTGTAAAATGAGGGGTAGATATGACCTTTGCTCTCTTGACTATTTCTACCTCGAAATTCTAGGAATGCTTACATATAGGAACGGAGGGAGTACCTCACAACCAAGTCGGCACCTTTTTGATCGGCAGCCGGCTACTCAATCAAGCTCCTTCTAAGGCAAGGCACGTGAGAATCTAGTGCGCATGCTCTGTGAGATTATTACTCCCTCCGGATGCAAATTGTTGACGTTAGGACAAGTAAACCAGTTCAGGGAATACCCGGGCATCAATCTAATCAAGCTGCACATGCCTAAGGTAAAATATGTCACTCCTATTGGACAAATGGCCATTTCTTATGACTAAATTAGATTAGCCCCTTTCTACAG
The DNA here is from genome assembly GCA_031894775.1 of Chloris gayana. Lineage (NCBI taxonomy): Eukaryota > Viridiplantae > Streptophyta > Magnoliopsida > Poales > Poaceae > Chloris > Chloris gayana. The sequence goes on from JAUNZO010004934.1 coordinate 269,628, forward strand.
CTTCTTGCACCAGGTGTGCACCACCGTCTAGCTTTCGCAAATCTACAATTAACTCAGTGAGAGTTAAATTCTTACTATCATCATTTCTCCACGACAAGGAAACACCAATATCATTTACTTGGCAGCCTTTTCACTACTTTCTGATGAGTAGGAATCTTTACCGTTATAAAGTTTAACAGTTGTTAGTTACCACATATGCTAGGGTATGTCCAAGCATGGTCACTGAAAATGTTTCTGAAAACTCACATAGATTCTGAGCCTCTGAGGGCATCAGGAAATGAGTAGTTTATACTGTGCGTTCTACCACAGATCTTGAGTCCAATCCAACAGCAATTAACCTGAAAACGAGTTCTAAAAATAATCATATTTAATCATGGCTGCCAACATTTAGCTTGGTACAGTTTGGTAATTCTCAAGGACTTGGGAATTTAGTCGCGCCAGTATTACCTTGCCCTATGACGTGTATTGCTGCTTGACCAGCTGTCTGTTAAGTAATTACATGGTTAGGTCACTGGTGAAATTATTTCTGACCTTATCTGCTTAATTCCCAGCAGCCTTTATATGTTGATAATATTATCACAATGTTTATAACTTGAACAAATCAAAAGAATCTCATACACATGCTGTAGCCATACTCGACTGTCCTGCTAAGATGGAGAACTAATTGATCTGAACTGCTTCTGTTGTACCGTTTCATAGTTGTTTACTTTCTTTCTCTACCTCCTCCCTTTTCCTTCTTCTGGAATTGCAATGGCACAGCATGTTAGCTCTCGGCTGGCATGTTAACTAATATTATAGTATATGTTCCACAAGTAGCTAGATAAACTCACCTTCTCGGAAGTGTAAATAAAATATAGCAGTTGCAGACGTCCGAGAAATGGAGTACACAAACACCTGTGCTAACGCTTAAAAGTAACTCAACATAGCCTTTTTGTTTGGGCCCTTTTTTTCTGAGCGTTTGGTCCCTGGTGGAGTAAACAGCAATCACCGATGGAGGAAGCATTGTCCCCTTGTTGGTGAGCTCCACACCGCACCAAGCTTGCCCCTGCCTTCGGAACTAGCCCCATTATTATCGTTTCTAACTGTGGCTGCTTGCAGCTCGGCAATGGTCTTCATGTGTGAGGCTGGGTCTCTATGCCCAACCCAACTCATGAGTGTATTGCCCTGAGTGCTCTCCGAAGATGCATTTGAGTCTTGCCATATCAATTCCAGGCAAGAGACACGCCGCAATAATTGTGGCGTATGCAGCCATTGCAGTCGGCGCTAGGATTGGTGTCCCCGATCCCAGAGGCAACACGCAAGTTAGGAGTGGCTTCTAGCCATGTGCCCATGTGTCTTCAGTCTTCACAAAATTCTCCATATGCCCCAATCTAGTATTCGACCTTGTACTGCTAGCCAGGAATCTCACCTGACACCAAGTGCTACCTATTCAGTCTGAAACCATGATGCCCTGTAACTTACTTTTCTTTTCCGGAAAACTACTGTCTACTGTAACAAATTCAATTTTGTATATCGCTAAAAACATATTGTCGCTGCACAGTCCTCATCAACGTACCTTCTAAGTTTCTGTCACGTCACGTGCATGAGGAGACAGCACTTAATAATCATTTCTCGTGCTTACATATTTCTTTATTGAAAAAAGGCTACCACTGTTGAAAAATGATAAGTCGGCCTTTACGGTTGCGACCGGTTTCTGTTTCTTATGCTTAGTCAAAAAGATGCATGGGGTATGTGCCCGTATGCTCATGTTAATAGTACACAGCCCTTGGTTTAAAACAAAAGAGTTAGCAAACACCTGCTAGCAACAGTTAGCGTTTGCAAAGGCGCATATCTTCAGGAGTATCGGTCGATCTGCACCAAACATTTTGTTTTTTGGAAATTACTTTGTGGATTAGTATTGGACTCGTCGCGATGGTTCCTTCAACCAAACTTGTGATATATTTCACCCTAGTCATTTTGCACAGATTGATTTTACGTTTTTTTTTCCTGCACAAACTGACTAATGCAATGTCATGGAACAGACTAGAAACAATCTTGATCTGACTGGGTAGCCTTTCTTTCATTTGCATCCAAATAATTCCATTAGTTTCTGTGATAGGCAGAATAATGTTGGCTACTTTGAGAGAATTGGCTGAATAAAATGGATTGATTTGGTTATATAGATGGCACTTCGTCGGTCATTACATGATACATGCTTCCCCACCGTGGATGAACACAATAATGAAGTAAGTACAATGAGCCTTTTCTCTTCGGTAGTTGCATATATTTCTTTTTAGTTTCTTATGCATGTCCAGACCATTCTTTCAAAGTGTAGACATGTATATGCGTAACGTAGCATCTATTCCTTTTTGTTTATTTGTTTTGCTTGAGAAGAAGATTATTGGCATTGATACGAATCATTGTACATGCAGTGTGGAACTGCGGATGCGTATGGGGGATTAACTTAGAGATTTAGAAGGGCTGCGGGCATGATGGGGTCTCACATGAGGGCTTTCACGCAGGCATCATGTTATCTTCCTCTACAAACAAACATCACCCTCCCATCGCAGTCCCTCTCTGTCCGCTTAATTATATCCTCCTCTTCCCGTTCTCATCTCATGCTAGCTCTTGCCTACCTGGTTCCCAACACCCTTTTCCACACGCACACACACACACACACACACCTTCTTTTCATCTTCATGGCTCTCATACACGCGCAACTAATTATTATATATATTGTGTGCTTGCCTCTCTCTTTTCTTCCCTTGGAAACTGCAGCCACTGATATGCAGGTTCGTATACTAGATGATGCATGAAATCCATCATACCGTATAGTTAGTATTGATAACGAGTAGTAGTTGGCTTTACTGGAGTGTAATGGTTGCTTTGCGTGGGGGTTGTCTGCATGGGCGACCTGCGGTGAAGTGTGGAGCTCTTTCACTATATAAGCCAGAAGCTGATGAGTTGGTAGGAGGCACACATACATGGCTTTTGCTGCTTCTTGCTATCTTTGATCCCTTAAAGTAACGGTCGGGAAGCGTTGCCCCTTCCATTCCTTGGTACCACTCCTGAAGGTGTCGCTATCTCTAGTTTCAGTTACTGTTATCTTGTCATTTGCCATCTTACTTCACATCATCCTTGCATTGGGCCACAATGACCAATGGGTTCTCTCTGGTAGGTGAGTTTACTGTTATCTCCCTCTCTTTCACGTCATCACTTAACCTTAATATTTTCGTTTCTTTTACATGTCCTGTAGCTAGGCAGGTGCTTCTTTATCTGTCACAATACTACCATGCTATATCTCTTCGAAAACAATTGATATGTATGCTCTAGTTTTACTTTTTTATTCATCCACTAATTTTGTATTGAAACGATTTGATAATCCTGAAAGAAGCAGAACTTAACACCGAAGATTGCTTCGAGTTTTCATTACAATAATAATCTGAAAGCGGTGTGTGAATATGAAAGTTGAGTCTCAGTTTTCTTTCTGTGGACTGTTCAGTTCATGATCCAGAGAAGCTCCTCCATGCACCACCCCTTATTTGATCTTCTCCATATCTAGATCTTTCCATATTGTTGAATATATACTGACTAAGTCATTTCTTTCCAAACAAACATGTAACAGATACGTCCCTTTCTAAAATTATGTCTTGCTTGCTTTTGCTACTACGAAATCCTGATTTTTTGTATTCTTCCTTACCAAAATCTCATCCTTGCATCTTTTAGTAAGAACCGTAATGAAGGCTTACACGTACTCAACAATTTTATAAGATCTGTTTGAGGTGGCTTTTTGGTCAGGAGAAACCTTTTGTTGGTAGCTGGACTTTTTGTTATAATTTCCATGCCTACTAGCATCTTACAAGGTCGAATGAATTCATTGCCTGTAAATTAAGAATAAGAACTAATTCATTGCCTATAAAATACCCCTTGGTCTTTATTTGCTTTTTCTTGAACAACATTAACCCTGCATAAACATTAAAAAAGAGAGGATTCATTGTTGAGTTATTCCTAACATACTAGGGAATATGTTAAAGAGAAAATATGTATGCATCACATGCCAGCGTTTAGACAGAGAATAATGATAGTTCATCCGTGGGATCACATCAGGAGAATGATTACTGATTCTTTATACTCTGGCTCTATTGTGATTTGACTACCAATGATATAGTATCAGTATCGAGAAACACTTGCATATATATATGAATGCCATCTTATTTATTCTGATGTATTTCTCTTCTTTTCTTCTATATAGCACATAGGATCCAGTTTAGTTTTATAGAAATGTTTGCTAGCTACTTTTGCTGTAACTTCTTTTAACTTCTATTCAAAGAAATGAGTATAAGAAAAATCTTGTGATATCCGTTGCATACAGGAACTGAGCGTAGCTCATTTTGTTAAAGAGTGTATGTATACCGTGATCATCTAAGTTCAGGTTCGCTTCAACGTGAATCTGGGTTCCTAATTCCTCTTAGCTAGGCTTGCCAAGATCTTTTTAATTCATTGCATATGCCAAAATTAAATGTACTAAAAAAATTACAACTCGGGAAAGATGCTTTTAGCAATAGCTGCATAAAAGATCCATATGACATATAGGTCTTCCTTGGGTAAGTTGTGATAGTTCCTGACTTCAAATTCAACATGGTTTCTCATACAAACTAATTCTTTTTTCATGGTATGGTAGTTTGTTTTTTGGTCTAGCATTCATGTTATACATGTTGCATCTTAATCTCGCTATTATGCAACAAAGCGATTTGGAAGTTGAAATATGTACTCCCCTGATTTTTAAACACTATTCTACTTGAAAATGGTGGTGCCAAAAGTAGTAAGTAGATCACACGAAAATATAAATATCGTATATTGGTTAACTCGTACATTGATAGAAGACCATTCCTATCACTCAGTTTAAATATAATAATGTCACCTATTACAAATAATGATTCATTGAGTATCTAATTTCTCCATGGCCTTATTTCATATCCAAACATAGTGATGAAGTATATTTAGTACATGTTCTCAAGCACGTAAGTAGCACAATGTTACACATCACAGTGTAGTCTTATTTACAAAAGGCATTATGTAGACCCAATTACTTAGCTTTCCAATTGACATGGGAACATTGCAATCATCATTATTGTGGCTCTTGCGATAATATTTATATATGTGATAGTATGTTTGATTAATTGCATCTTTCACTTCCATGGATCAACTTGGCTGCTGGATGTTGATGTCGATGCATAATCGTTGGTCACCTCTTGCTTCTCATTGACCTGAAGAATGTCTCCATCTGTATAATTTACGCTCTTTGTTGCATCGTGACTAAGTTGGGATGCGACAAACTTGTCTAGAACTCTCCAATCAGTGACTTGGTCGACTGCATTGTCAATGAGCTGAACATGTTGGTGCACATTAGTTTGGTGGTCTGGTGAGACCAAAAGAGAATGAAAAGAAGGACTCTCCAGCTCATGAGGAACAGTGCTGAAAGTATGATGGGTTGGCAACTGAAACTGCAGCTTCAGTTCCCTCTTGTAGGTATTGTTCAGCATTTGGAGGTGTTGCTCTTGTAGTGCCATACCGTGGTGTGGTGGCATTCCGATCATGGGAGAGTTAAGGTCATGCATGAAGGGTCCATCATCGTCAACATACCAGCAAGGTGCATCAGGGTCTGATTCTCGACGTGTTGTCGGCAGTCGCTTTTTGAACACCCGGCATACTACCCATCCTTCTTCCTGAAGCATAGATGATGAACGGTATGAGTTAGCACATTTTCTAAAGGACAGATGCTCGATTTTGGCAAGGTGGGCACCCGGCCATGTGCACACCGAGGACTTTTTCATAGATGATACATGTTGAATGATGTAACTTATAAGGAGTCACTTGAATCTTTTTACATTGAGGATTTAACAGGTTAGTAAAACGGTACGTAGAAATAAAATATAGAACACTAAGAACAATATGCAATAGTAGAGAAATATTCTATTGATATATATATATACATTTGTTCATTATATTGCATATATATATGATGAATCACACGATATCATTTCAGAAAACATTGGCTTGATGACATTTGCCTGTTAGTTGTTCATCATGCATGGTTATACACACATTTGTATTTTTCTTCATGATATTCTCTGATCAGGCAAAGCTTGCAGAAAGTAACGACGATCAGCACATGTAATTAAGCTGCTATCGCAGCTGGTGGCTGAGATGTAATCAATTATATGAATTTTGGCCATTCTCTGTTTTATGCATGATATACAGAATCTATTGGATACCGTCGATTGTATCATATTTGGAATGAATGAAATGTCAATATACTTTATATACGTTGATGAGTGAATAGAATAATACTTGGTTATATATCATCTATATTTTGATATACATAGTTCAATTAAATTAAGCTAGGCAAAGTAGCTTTAGTTTAATTGAAAAACAAGTGACTTGCCTGCGGTGGGCCATTCTCATTGGTTTCAAGGCGGTACTCGTGCATGATCCAGTCGGACTTATGGCCGTTGGGAGCCCTGCCCTTGTAATACACCAGTGTCTTCCTCATGCCGACCAGCTGCCTCTGCTTGTTAGCATAGATAGGCTTGTCCCTGCCGGTGGCCTTCCAAAACCCAGCTGCAGTGGCACGGTTCGTCCGTGTCCCCGTCGGGTATTTCTTGTCCTTGTGGCTGAAGAAGTAGTACTCGTTCTGTTCCTCCTCGCCAGGCCCTCCCAATCTGCACTTCTCTGCATACCAATCAAGAATTAAGGAATGCTAATTTCATCAGATAATTAAAGACTACTAAACTGATAATAATGCTAAAGTTTGTGATCATGCATAGGTATATACATATATAGCAGCGACATACCATGGAGATCCCATGGCTCTATCTTGTAGAGATCGACATCTTTGATGACATTGAGATCGATCCTTCTGGAGGCCACCTTCTTCCTGAGGTAGTAATCCACGAGCTCTTCATCGGTAGGGTGGAATCGAAAACCAGGAGGAACCAGCTGTTGAGCCTGTGCTTGTGTGCTGCTCATACCTATTAAATCTACAAGATCAAACTGCTGGAATCAGATTAATTTCTTCTTATTAGATAAATAATTTAGATCGTATCATGCACACGTATACACATATACGGGGATGAAGTTAAATGTATATATAGCAGCTCTGGTGCGTAGCTATATTAAACCAGGTTGCCGGTGTGTGCTGCGTGATGGATACAATCATAGATGACTGTGTGTGTGCCACATCATAAATCTTAACCCGGCCCTGCTGCAGGGACGCATGCGATAATGGAGGGATGGAAAGTAATACTCGAAGCAAGCATGATCATTTGCAGTAGTGACGCATGCACTAATTACCTCCATGCATGCATCGCATGTGGTATGTAGTGCTGAGGGTAACTACTCATGGCTCTTTGTGGAATGTTCCCCTGCTGCTGCTAGTGAAAGCTGCTTCTCCCTTCTCGTCATCATGCATGTCCAGCCACAGGCAGGCCCTCTCTAGTCTCGCTCTAGTGCAGGCAGCTTTGCTAGCTGGCCTCTTTCTATATATATGATCATATGTGCTGGCTGGAACACATCTAAGTATTTTGGTTCTGACCGATGTTTGGAGAGACGATATTTTGATTAACCTCGATCAACTCATTCACATACCTATATGATCAACTAGCACAAAAAAGCAACCATGATCATGTGCATGGTAATAACCGATGATTATGCAAGAAGCATTCCAGGATTTAAATAGATTAATAAATTCATTTGGACTATACTTGTGACATGATATACAGAAAATATATGTGATAATCCTTTTTGCAGGAGAGAGGATAGCCACATTGTACATGAGTAGTCCATTTTCTATGCATTAGATGCTTTGGCTTGCATACAATTTGTCGTTAATATAAGCACACAATGCAAGTGGGAGAGGGAAATCTACTGCCGCAAATTGAAGCAGGTTTTGTACTACTACTAGAGCCGTGTAACCATAGTTATTTTTGCCATAAGACTCTCAGCAACAGCTTCAGACTTGACATTTTGTGCATTCAACATAAATATAAATGACACATACAAACATACTTGTCCACTAAATTCTACTGGCTCAAGATAAATAAATCATTCATGTCTTTCTACAGTGCAAAATCATTAATACCATATGTGTGTGCCTTCTGTGTGCGTTTATTGCAAGAAAAAGGTTTGTATAAATATACCTGTGGATATGAAATTGAATAACTTTTCAAAAAAAAAGATAACATATCAATCAATCCAAAGAGATGCAAACGTGGAAATTGTTGTATTTTGATATCAGCATGCAATCAACCCAAAGAGCTGAAAATTGTATGTGATCAGTATGTGTGTTTTGTGGGGGTTATCGTATCATCCAATAGTTCTAGCTTGCTTCTTCATTAAAGAACATCTTAATCAGATTGGTGTAATAGCCAAAAGAAAATATGCCTGAAATCTAGTTTTATGCATGTGACAACAAAAATTAGGTTTACATGCCTGAAATCTGGAGATCCAATATATATGAGAAGTAACACTACTTAAGATGATGAAAATGGAGAGAGAGAGAGAGAGATAGAGAGAGAGAGAGAGAGAGAGATGTATACCTCAAAACGTGATCTTAGTTGGAATCCAAATCAGTGAGAGATGTGATGAAATCTTGTAGAAATCCAAAGATCTAGCTAGCTAGGCAGAAGCTATAGTAGTAGAGCCAGCAGAGAGCAGGAGACAGAAATGAAACTTTCTCTTCTCCCTGTCTTGGTCGCTAGTTCTGTTCTCTGGCTATCCTCTCTAGGTCATTATCTGGTTCAGATCCCAAGGAGAATGTCACATATCCCACGTACAAGAATAAAGCTTCAGAAAAGTGAAGGATATCAAGAGTACCAGCGCACACAGAATCGACATAGAGGAATGAATGACTCAACAAGTGTATATGAAAACATTAATTAGCTAGGTTCAACTAATTAATTAGAAGTCACGGTAGCATCAGTTACCTACCTTCCTAGAACATGAACATCAACTGCATGAGCCATGCATATGCAAGTTTTCGGGTAGCTATCTAGTCACTCGTTCGCTCTTCCCGACTGCAAGAGCAGAGAAGAGAGAGAGAGGAGAGAGAGAGAGAGAGAGAGAGAGAGGATGGCTGGCGCGTGCAGAGAGAACGGCCGGGAAACGGGAACGGAGTTGATGATCAAATGCAGAACGGGATTGAGGAAACAAATTAAAGTGGATCGGAGTTAAAAGAAACGGAGCGCGATCTATGGCCGCCGCGAATATCAAAAGCAAAGCAAGGCAAGATAGATCGAAGAGGAAGATCGAGGAGCAGGAATGGAGCAGCTAGCTAGGGTGAAAGGGGATGGAGAGATGATAGACGGGAGGTGGAGGCCTTGCGGAGGAGACGTAGAAGAACAGCGACCTTCCGTGTGGGACCCGCATGCGCAAAAGGGCCCGACCAGCACCAAACAAATCCCCCGTCCATGGCCTCGCGCCATCATTCCTTGCCTTTTTCTCCCCTTTTTTTTTCCTAGCAAGAATACCTGTCTTCTTACTCGCTTACTACACCCCAATAGTACATTGAATAGGTATGTGGTCTATGTATTTTGCTTTTATTTGAGCGTATTTAATTAAATGTATGATCTAACTTGGATTTCGTGTTTGGAAATTGCCTATTCGAACCTCTATCGTGCTCGTGATCCTGCAATTATTTTAGCGTATTTAAATGTATGATCCAACTTGGATTTCGAAATTGCCTATTTGAACCTCTATCGTGCTCGTGATCCTGCAAGTCGAATGGCTCTTGTGGTGAATTTATCAACGTTTACCATATATTGTTGCTCGAAAAAAAAAACGTTTACCATATATTTACCAAGTCTTTATAGAAGTAGGATGCATGTCGGCATCATGCATGCGTCTATCCTATACTAGTATGTTTTTAAAAAATCCAAATAAGTTTGATCAATTTATGGTCCTTTTTAAGTTTTTAAGAACGAAAAACTTTGAATCATCGTGTGCATCTTAAATAAGATAGCTCACTCTGGTGCTCTTTCAGGGTTCATTTTGGCCTTGTGCAGTTTTAAAAAATATCAATAGTATGAAAAAAAAAGAACTTGTAGGAATTTTTGTATGGTTGGATACTTTGGTTTGGCTTTGACTTGGCCGTGTTTTTTGTATACTATAAAGGTGGTTTAATTAGGTAGCTATACCTCGGAGATGTAAGAAAATAACAAAAGGCCAGTCCTTTCAAGACAATGACATATATGATGGGTAGTATGAACGTCGAAAGAGATGGTTTTACTATGAGTTAGTATATTCCACTTTTAGTTAGATTATTTCTCCTAAGGAGGATCTCTCTATAAGGTTCTTAAGTAGATCTACTTAAATTCTCATTCTCATCCTTGTTCGTTGGTCCTTATTTCTCTTGGGTTTTGATGCCACCTGTATGCATGTCTTTTTGGAGTTCATTTCAATATAACGGAAGAGTCCAAACCAAATGTCATACTCCTACAACTCAAATCACCACAGGAGCCAGATATCACATTTGAAAATCGTAAACATCTAGCTGCCTGAACAAAGTTAGACAATATAGTTGGACCTATAGCAATTTCCATAACATAATTAACTAAGCATTGTTGGATCTAAGATTCACAGGGATTATTGCTCAACTTACATCATTCACGACTGCTATGTGGATGATGAAGATCGAATGAGCAATCTGCACGATAATGATATACGGGTGTTCTCTTTTAATTGGTTGTTGTCAGCGCTTAAATATATGTAGCAGCAATGAATGTGGTGGTAATTATGTTACGCTGTCCCTGGCTGCTATGGTATGATTAAGGCTCATGTGTCTTGTATCATATGGATTGACACTCCTGCCGGTGCATTATGTGTATAGATATATGAGTAAATTTCACAAACCTACAACTATTTGTGATCTAGTAGCACAAAACTACAAATTTTGTTGTTCATTTCACAAAACTACAACTATTTTAGGCTACAACTTTTGCACTCTTTGTGAGATGGTCCCACATGTCAATGACATAAGTGCTACATGGGTTGGTCCCACTTGTCATTCACACATGTATCACAAAAGTTGTAGTTTCTTGATAACCAAGGTTAAAATAGTTATATTTTTCTGAACTAGGCTTAAAAAGTTGTAGTTTTGTGTTACAATGGTGCAAATAGACGTTGGTTTCTGAAATTTACTCTATATACATATAGATAGATGCAAGGAGAAAGGACAGAGATCTCGTAGGCCTTCAACATTTTTGTCTTTTGAATTTGGCAAGAACAAATCTTATCTTGTTAGGAGCTGAAATGAAGCTTGTTATATTATATTGGAGTCCCTCTCAGGATACATTGATAGAGTCTAGAGTGGAGCAAGATAGCTAATAGATCTGGATAATCAATATCTTCATCTTTGCATAAAAAGGCTAGTTAGTTTTAGGAGAAGCATAGTAGTAGAAAAGAAAAGGCAGAGAGGTGTGTGGAAGAAGACGAGAGAATAGAGCCTTCTTGGCTTTTGCTAAAAAGATGGCAGGCAGGCCGGCAGATCGATATAGTTTTCTCCTCCATCCATCCACGGCATGCATTTCCCAGCTGCACCTGTCAAGAGAGAGAGAGAGAGAGAGAGAGAGAGAGAGAGAGAGAGAGAGAAATAAGGCCGGGTGTGGCGCGTGCGTGCAGGCATGACCTCCAGCCGATGATTAGCCTCACCTCACTCCCATCAATTCTTCTTTTTTATCCCATTTCTTCCTGGCTCGTTTATCCCGTAGTACTAGTACCTTTTTTATTGCGTGCATCGAGCCCTTGAGAACAGTCGAATTTATTAAGGGTTTTTTTTTATCTCAAGCACAAGATCCAATGTAGTGAAAAGTTGAAATTTCTTGATCAATCTCACTATTTATCTCGACAAGATCCAATGTAGTGAAAAGTTGAACTTTCTTATCAATCTCACTTTCTCCACACATGAGTTGGGATCCTTCAATTGCAACAATACCGATCCATGAATAGTAGTCACTGATCACCTTTAGAATTCAGGTCTGAATTTTGATACCATCTTTATACAACTTGTGCAGCAAGCTGCCTGTGTATCCCGTCTCTTATGATAACGATCCATCGCTTTCCGGGTATACTCATCAAAAGCACTCCTGGTAAACTGGAAGAAAGTCACCCCAAACCGCGTTCATTGATCATGAGTCAACACTGCACTACCTTACCTTATCATTATTTTGCGTGTTTGTGGCAGCATGAGAAATGTTCAAAAGAAATCTACTACCTTCCATGATTTGGCCAAATACTAAGAATATATAAAGCAAGTAATCACAACTAAAGAGATTGGAATATAACTGTTCCTTGCAAATTAAAATTCCAACTCTCACAATTCAGTTACCTACCTAATTGAATGCAATCCGACCTGATTGAGGCAACACAGCACACCCTTGCTTGCAGGTGCTGCCGACCTAACTCAATGCAATGATACACAACTACACAATCCTGTTAAATTCCGACAACTTGTCGAACATGCACAATTGATGGCGAGTAGAACCTACAAATCAGTCCTACTCAAATTCTGTCAAACTCCTGATTTCCAAAAAAAAAAAAAAGAACAGCAATTGCTTCTTAAGGAACGAGCACCAGCGCCAGTGAGACCAAAATTGCAACCAGATAGCCATTCAGTTCTGCTGCAAAGGTGGATGAACTTGATGAACCATGAGGCTTCTGGGCCCTGCAAAAATAACAGTTAAACCATTAAACGCTGCTCGTAATTGATTCGCTACACTTAAAAGGATCTATATTTAGGTCACCAAATCCAACGACATACTTCTGTTTATAGCTGAGAAGGCCACAGTAGAGCATGTTATCTGGAGCCACCATCTCAGTAACATTATATCCACCATTTGGATCCACAACCCTGATATACGTCTCCTGACCAAGATACCATGTATCCAGATTTTCTGTGCGTACGTTCCAAACACCTGGACTGTCAAGGGACAACATGACAGCAGTCCATGCTCCAGGAAATACCTACAGAAATGTAACAGTATGAAACTATCATTGACAATTACAGGACTCAATACTCATCTCAAAAAAAAAATGATGCAACACTATCAGCAATGAAGTCTGGACACAAAAATCTTCAACCCTCAACTCATTAAGAAAAAGCACTCCCTCCAGTTTTTTATTGATTACGTTATGATTTTTAGCTCCAAAATGTACTAAACATATGTTGTTCTGACAACTTAAGAGAATAACATATTTGCAGCCATCATATCATAAGACATTACTAGAGGGTGAGAGCATTAGGAGAAACAAAATTATCCTGAAACATTAGAAGGGCGGGACTTCACAAAGAGGAAAATAACCAGTTACCTGAGTGGTTGAGCGAGAAACACCATCCCACTTGTTGTACGTCCCACGGCTGTTCTCAGTCCACTCACCATAGTCCATTCTGTTGGCAATGTGAATGATTCAGCATACATAACTGTTTACTGATTGCCGGCAACAGAGAAATGACAATTGGAAAAGTAACTCACCCTACAACCCAAAATGCATATCCATCAATATGGTAGGTCTGGACTTTTGTGTCATTGTTCTGAAATACAATTTCCAAAAAGTCCTTGTATGTTGCGTTAATAATAGAAGCTTTCATCACTGGTGGTCCATCAATTGGCATTGTAGGGAAGTCAAGTGTGTAGACTCCTTTCTTGTCATAGAGATCTGCCAATCTCAGAGGAGTATCAGGAGGTGAATAGGAGATACCACTCAGTGTAGTCCGTTTCTTCCCATCGATGGTAACAGGTGGTTCATTCCTAAGCTTGTAAACCTGACTGACATTGATCTCTCCATAGTGAAATGAACCTTGAGGATTTGGACGAGCAGCACCAGTGCTCACATTCATTCTGGAAAAACAAAAGTAGGAGTTATAAGAAAAATATATGGATCCATAAATTGTCCAGGTAATGAAAACAAAATGGATGCATAAATAGCTTAGACCAAATCAAATGGGCAAAGATCAGTAAGCTTTCTAAAACTAATGCAAGAATATGTGAGCAGGAAAATTAAAAGGGAGTACACTGCAAAACAAATGCTGTTTGATGAAGAAAGGACGTATGTATTTTATCAAAAAAATTCATTCAGAATCGGAAAGTAAATCACATGAGTGACACAGTGGGGGAGACACCTATTAAAAATATTAGCACGTGATGGATAAGCAATTTCTAAGGTTGATGCTTTTAAACATATGAATACAAAGAAGAATGGGCAATTATACAAACCTGATCGAGCGTGCCTGGTTCATTGAGAAAGTTTTGTCAAACTCATCATTTGGTGGATCAGGAAGAGGGCCAGATGCTTTGCCCTTTGAATTTGAATACTGCAAGACTGCAACACCAGTAACTCTGGCCCACACTGATTCATTCACAAACCTAGGACTGGCCACGATGTAATAGTCACTGCTTGCATTTTGATCCATGGTGACCAAAAATGAGTATGACTGTCCCACATGAATGTCAAGATTTGAGAAATTCTGCTTCATCGTGTATGAGCCCTCTGTTTCAACAATAGCCAAGTTGTGGTTCTGAATCCTGAAGTTCAAGCTCGTAGATACACCAACATTGTGGACACGGAAACGGTACGTTTTTCCTATTGCAGAGTTGAAGCTGTTAGTTACCAATATATTTTTGTCCAAAAAAATTGAGTTGGCTTCATCATGAAAGTGGTAATGAATGATCACCCTCATCTCAAGGAGATATACTATGCAATTTATGGTAATGCTAAGAATTCAGGTAGCAACAGTCGACAGCTTAAATATTAACGACTTTGTGTTGCCATGACAAAAGATTAGTATAGCGAAAGTGTGACACAAAAGGAATTCAGAATCAATTGCAAAGTAAATAATCTGAACTATGTAATACCTGGCTCAACTTTGATGGTTTCATACTCAATGCCATCAGGAACGAGGGAGTCATTGTACCTATACGGCCCCTTGCCATTCATCAAAACTCCATCAGGCATCCCCAGCTCCTTTCCATCATCGAGCGTCTTCCTCAGATCCTACACAAGGAAAAGACAATGACAATCACGATTATTGAAAAAACTATGTGACTCAGTCCTGCAATAATTTCTTTTTCTTTCCTTTCCGTACCGTGTGGTTCTTCTTATACCAGTCTCCAATGAACAAGGTGATATCTCCATCTGGCGTATCGAATGGGACGGAGATGACAGCACGGTTGTTGACAGTGATACCTCCGAAACCACCAGCAGCGCGCTGCATTTTGAGGGTGGGAAGTAGAAGAAGCTCCCAATCTGGTCCTTGACTTGGAAATTGTAGGTCCAATTCCATCCTGGTGGTATTGGGCAGTTGGTGCCAAGAACCCCATCCTGCCAGCAATTCTTTCTGTGCTGGATACCATCCCTGGTTGAATGAATTGTGAGTTAACAAGATGAAGAGGGCCCTATGATTATGATAAGAGGCATTGAAGATGGAATGGGAGGCAGAGGCTGACCAGGTGAGGAGAAGTGGTTCATCCAAGCTGTTGAGCACATTGACGACCACATTGTAGTTGGTGGTGACATTCATGACAGGGCCAGGGAACTGCTTGTTGATTGCGATTACCTGAAACAAGAGTGTATAGAGTGTTACAGAGAAATATATATATATATATATATATATATATATATATACATAGGCTTTTTTTTGGTAGAAATATATAAGCATTTCTTTTGTAACAACTAACAATACACGAGCGGTGAGATTACTCAAGATCTCGCAGGGGGTGTGTGAAGTGGAGAAGATCTGAATGGATGCCCTTGCCCCTACAAGTACTAGTAGAGGGCGAGGCGCATAGTCAGCTAAACCTTGAACCGCTCGCGGGGTTCATTCTCATTGAGCCGTTCATGTGTCAAAGAAAATGAAAATCCTAAATAATCCCTAAAAAGAAATGAAAATCCTAAATAAAGGGGGAAAAGAAAAGAGTTTTCTTGGAGCGAGAAAAGAAATCCTAGATTCTAACACCGACCGAAGTGCAAGGAGCACATCCCAGGCGCGTTAGTGTGCGATAAAAATCAAATCTTGAAGCTACGCGGAAGGGCCGACTCGAACCCTGCCGTGAAGAAATGACAAGCATTCTAATGGTAGGGATGAAAAACCAAAACTTTGGGGCGGAGCGCGTAATGAATGAGATGCGGAGTTGAAGAGGATACAGGAATGGTGAGGAGAAGAAGGACCTTCTGGGGCACGCCGAGCGGGGATGCGGTGATGTAGGAGACGTCCCAGTCGAAGTAGGCGTAGGGGTCGGCGGCCAGCGCTGCGCTGGCGAGGAGGGCGAGGACGGCGAGCGCCACCACAGCCGCCGGCGACGCCATTGCTTGGCTTTGTCTCTGGGATTTGCTTTCTCTCTCTCTCTCTCTCTCTCTCTCCCCTTGCTCACTGCACAGTTCTCGGATGGAGTCGGGGAGTGCGTGACTAGTGTGAACTGAAGTTGAGAAGAGACGAAGCAACGGGAAGAAGCGGAAGAGGTTTTTGGGTGGCCTTGGCGGCTGCCTGGCTGGGTTTTTGAGCGAAGCTTTTCCCGTCTGCTCTGGTGGGGACAGTTCACGCTTCACAATACCATACCGAAAAAAAAATCAAGTTGGCTTTGATTGGCGCACGCGACTACAGCTGTAGCAGCACAGGCGTTCAGTTTATTGGCCTTATTCGGCTGATGCTAACAGCCAAACAAATTGGTTGGTTTCTTCATAAAATTTGTTTGGTTTATGATTTTATACAACTATCTAGGGTTTAAAGTCAGCTTTTCAGTTGAGCAGCCGAACAAGGCCAATGGAACATGACGACTCACATTAGCCAGTGTTTGTTTCCACTACTAATTCACTAGAGGGATAACCAGTTTTCGATAAAAATGAGACCTTAATACCGCAGTAAAATTAGTTTTTGATTGATCATTTGAGCGTCAAAAATTAGTTTTTGGTTTTTCACTGCTGACATTACGCTCCACTGGACTCTGGTTCAGAGTCATGTTTGATCAGGAAGAAATGATTAGTCTGCCTTTGTGGCTTGGAATTTTTAGGATCAAAAGTTCGTGAGCAAAAGGTTACTATTGCACTGGACTACTGTAGCTAGTGTGAATTGGGTTACTTGGATGCCGTGCAGGTTGTTGAAACGAATATGCTTCTCGATCGAATTCCCCCTAGATTTAAGGTAAAAGAGTTGGATGGGCAGCTCGGCTTTCGATAATTCGAGCCAAACAAACTCTGGTCTCCATTTGCAGCTGGTCATCCATCTCTGGTACGAAACGGCGCCCGCTGATTCCCGGCCAGTTTCCACGGACCAGTTTCTCTACTTTCTCAAATAAATTTATTTTTTTAAAAAAAAATCATTCTCAAATGTCATGTCAAAATAAATCAGTCCCGTTGATCCGCCGCACGACATGGGCGCATGCAATGGAAACCTGGTGCCTGTCTCCCGCCCGCCTACTACTCTCCCTTCTTGCTTACTTTTACCAAGTGGCACTAATAATAGTTTTAAAAATCTAGTAATGCCTAGGTTATGTACAGGAAAAGAACGACTTTGTGAACTGTAGGACTGCGTAGACAGTAGGCTTAGTAGTAATTTATTCTGCTTTTTATTAATCACAGGCAGTGCCTGAATTCGATCCAGGTTGTGTTCGTTTCATGGGGCCTAAATTTTATAGCTGTCACATCAAGAAGAATCTTACTATTTAAGAGTAGCAAATAAAGTTTAATTATAAAATAAATTACAGGCTCCTATACTAATTTATAGCCGTCACATCAAGAAGAATCTTACTATTTAAGAGTAGCAAATAAAGTTTAATTATAAAATAAATTACAGGCCCCTATACTAATTTATGAGACGAATCTAATAAAGTTAATTAAGTCATAATTAAAAAACAATTATTGTAGCATCACTTTAGCAAAATATAGATTAATTAAGTTCATTAGATGCATCTTAAAAATTAGCATCAATCTGTCAAAAAGGTTTTATCATTAAATTGATCAAAATATTTGTAAATAGTAAGATTCTCTTTGATGTGACAGTGCTAAATTTTAGAGAGGAGGAAACGAACACACCCCTACACTAGTAGTAGGTCCTGTTCGTTTTCTGTCCTCTAAAATTTAGCACTCTCACATCAAACAAAAATCTTATTATTTATAAACATATCAATCAATTTAATGACAAAATTCTTTTGACAGATTTATGCTAATTTTTTAGATGAATCTAATGAGTTTAATTAATCTATGTTTTGCTAAGTGATGCTACGAGTAACCGTCTTCTAATCACTTAATTAACCTCATTAGATTTGTCTCATAAATTAGTCTAGAGACCTGTAATTTATTTTATAATTAAAATTTATTTAGTACTCACAAAAAATAAAATTCTTTTTTATGTGACAGCTATAAAGTTTAGACCTAACAAATAAACACATCCGTAGTGTGCTATATAGCTACCTGAGCTGTCTTCTTAATGTTCATAGCTGACTTTTTGGACAGAAATGGTGTCAGTCGATCTCTATTTGATTTCAGGACAGAAAAAGGGCACATGGACGCAAGCCACTAGGCTGCAGTATGTATTTTATTATTATTATACAGATATATACTCCGATCGTATTGCCACCTACGAAAAGAGATTGATGGAACGCTCTGACCAATCTGTCTGCTGCTCAACTCTCTTCTCCGGATAAACTGTGGAGTAGCAGGCCAGGCCGACCAAAATAAACAAGACGAATCTAAACTTGGATGTTTCTTGGGTCTGGTCTAAATTTTATGGAAAAATTATGTATTTACCATCATTTTGAAGGCTAATTGTGATTCTAACCCTGAATCTGCATTTTTGTAATTTTACCATCAGTTTTTTGAACTGAAGCTACCAATCACCATTAGTTTCAATCTCCCATGAGATGAAAGCAAAAATCAATTTAAAACAATGAAAAACGTGAGAGAGACTAAACTACATGGACTGTCATGGCAATGAGTCATGAAACCCATGTCCGAAAGAAATATTTGTTCAAATTTAGCAAATTTTATTAGAACTTTAAAATTGTTACAAATCTATTCAAATTTGTCAAATTTTCCTTTTAAAAACATTACACTTTAAAGATATATTGTATGTGAGTTAACGTCAAAAGTTATGTTAAAATTACAAAAGGATGATTTTTTTCTCGTGTAGTTAGTACTATCAAAGTGCTTCCAGCAGAATTATGGTAAAAACTTGTTTCAGTTCAAAAAAGCTATGGTAAAATCACAAAATTTCAGATTCAGAGGTAAAATCACAACTGCACATTAAAATGATGGTAGAAATGCAATTACCCCAAATTTTATAGCTGTCACATAAAAAAATATTACTATTTAGAAATACTAAATAAAGTTTAATTATAAAATAAATTACAGACATCTAGACTAATTTACGAGACGAATCTAATAAGCTTAATTAAGTCGTGATCGAAGCCGATTATCTGTAGCATCACTTTAGCAAAACATAGATTAATTAAGCTCATTAGATTTATCTAAAAAATTAACACCAATCTGTCAAAATGGTTTTGTCATTAAATTGATCGAAATATTCATAAATAGTAAGATTTTCTTTGATGTGACAATGCTAAATTTTAGAGGACAGGAAACAACGAACAGGCCGGTAACATTTTTTATTTTTGATAGGACAAAGAACATGGGTTAAGTAAGGTACAGACCGGCAGGAGCAAAAAGTCAGAGAAGAATGCAATGACAACTTGTATAGGTGCAGTACAATACTGCAGTACTAGATGGAGCTTTCCCTTCCCTTGAGTTGCAACGAGCCTTTTACATGGATGACTTATCACCTCATCTAATAGACTTATCATGTTCTCCTGCCCTGCGGACAACGCCTTAAAAGTAGAATCATGGATCAGCTGCTATATTGTACTGTACTTTACAACGGCGACACATGGGATGCATACATATAAAGCCTTTGTTCGGCTGTTTAGATTTCTATCGGACTTTAAGTCTTGCAACAGTATAAGCTGATTCATTGAGAAGGAACCAGCCAAACAAGCTGGCTGTTAGCACTAGCCCGAACAAGCTCAAAAACCTAGCCTGTCACCAGCTCCCTCTATCACATAGAAGAAGGAAAAAAATGTCACGTAATCCGATATCCTCAATAAGAAAATGTATAGTTTTTACTCCTCGATGGAGCATGCAATAAAATTTTCATCTTGTTCCTTGGATTGTGTTCCATGAAATCCGTCGTCGTCAAACTTATTCCTTGATCTACCACTACCACTACTTTGGTGGTGGTCCCTATTCTGCAGAAGACGAATGCAAGCTAAAGTCTCAGCATGCGGGCGAACTTTCTTTTATCCCGAGAGCAGCCCAAATTAATTAGTACAAGAAAAACTCCACTGTCGGACTACAATCAGATTTTGCGACCGTTGCTCCAGAATCATGTGGGCCCTCCTTTCTGTGCTCAAGCTTAATTTTCTGGCCGGATCTCCCTTGTATAAGATTAAGAGTTTGTAATCATGGGTCTCATTTCGGCCCAAACAGAACTTTGACGCGGGTGCATCCGCATGTGGGCTTGCTGGTGGAACCAATTCGGATAACGGTAATATCACATTGAATTCTTACGTGTGACTTAGGGTGCAAATGAGACGGAAAAATATTCGTCCGTCCGAGATTCAAACATCACAAAAGTAAATATGGTCAAATATGAAAAGCATATTTGACACCATACGTATCTAAATCCAAGTCTAAGAAAAACTAGCGGGATAGGATATGGGATGAGTAGTATGCGTCCCAAATCCAAAATTTATATAATTTATTTAAATTTACATGATTATAAATGAACAATATAGTCACAGATATCTATATTTAATATAAATATTAAAAAAAGTATTTTTGTATATATTTGTGATGAATATCTCTAGTTTCACTCGTAACTACACTTCTACGTTGTTATTTTTATCGTTATGAATTTTATAATAGTATCCGCCTCCGACTCCGACTTCAAAACATGGGATCAGTAACTAGTTATCGGACACAATTCGCTCCCACTCCGGATCCAAGAGAAAATTACAGAACAAGATATGAGATAAGCTATATCCGTCCGTATCCGATCTATTTTCATCCCTCCTAGAAGGAGGGTGCAGTCGTTGAGGTGGGCAGCCGTCACCCTAAATTGAAATTGTGATATTTGATTTAAAATAAATCTAAAAGTACTTATACCTTTGAATCGAAGAAGTACTACCAACCCTTGTACACCTGCATCACCGCCATGTCATCTATCCATCACCTTTTGTTTTTTTTAATACAGAACTGCTAATATCCAATTTTCACATTTTCAACACTTTTTTTGTCAAGACCACAACTCTAATTCTATCACTCAACAATTTCAATGAGAGGATGGGGACTCCTCAAACAACTTTCAATCTCCCTGATCCCAGACCAGGTCTTTAGTCTTCACATTTGTCATCAACTAGCTAGTCTTTGAGGCTTCCTCACATTGCATTCCAGAGTCCCCACCATTGTATTGAATTGATCGAGTTCTACGGCCGGACAGAGTATCTGCCATTGCTTGGCAATATAGAGTACTGTCCGAGCCCATCGACATCCCCACCTAGGAGCCATGCTGGAACACAAAAAAAACTCGACCGAGAAATGAAGCCACCTCGACGGCATTATCTAAGGAGAAGAGCCTTCTCACCGCAGGCCGAGAAAACCTCGAACCCTCTCCCCAACCATACACAGGGACTCAGCTGACCTTGTGACCTGTAGCGCGAGTCTTTACCTATGCTTTAATGTGGGAAGAGCGAGGAGATTTTTTCTCGGGGATAAACCCTCGTGCGACACCAAGTCGATCCCAGGGATCGAACTCTGGTGGGCGCGCTGCCAACCAGACACGTTGCCACCGAGCCACGCTGGAACACAAAAAAAGTTTCGTATTTTCAAAGACCCCACAGAAGTGACCATATTAACTAAACCAACCTTCTTATTACTTAACCATTTGGTTGCTACGTTCTCATAACTGTTAATTAGACTATCACCTATATTTTCCCACGTGACTTTACGCACTACACATTCAAAAAAGAGATGATTTGCTGTTTCGTTTTCAGTACAAAAGACACAACTATCATCTTCTAGTAAGCTATCTCTGGTAAGCAGTTTATTTTTAGAGAGCAGCCAAAGGAAAAAAATGTACCCTCGGTGGTACAATGGTGCGCAGGTTTTGGCGGTTGTGGATCGTGGACTGGAACTGGAAGCCTGAAACATCATGCAGTTTTTTTTTTTTTGCGAACAAAACATCATGCAGTTAATCGGTCTTTCAATCTTCCATTTTACATTTTCATCAAAAATTATTTGCAGTAGTACATTTTTAACAAACGATTTTTTTTAAGTGGTGAGTGAGAGAGTGAGTGCCGTTGGGAGTCAACGATGTCGAGGGCCGGCAAGGACCAAGGTCATGAGAGTGCTGGCTGTGCCGGCGGCGGCGCTTGTGGAACAGACGTGGGGAGCAGCGCTAGCACGTCCCCGACCCCATCGAGATCAGCCTGCCACGTCTAGGATGGCTGGCTTGCTGTTGCCCCCAAGAATAGCAATCCAATCCATGTCGAACGGAATGGAATGGAATCGGAGGGAGAGGAGAGAGGTCAACCAACCATCCATTTCCTTTCATGGATTGTGTGCGGGCCAGAGGGAACATCGGGGTTGTGGGGAAGAAGAACATGGGGAGCCTTGCCTAGGCTTCGAGGTTTCTTCTTTCTGCTCGCCTCCTGCCCTGCCCGCTACCGATCGATCGATCCATCTTGAGTCGCCGTCGCGACCAGAACAACTTCATTCTGTCCGGTAACATCCTCACGATCAATCCTGTTTGAGGAGCATATCAACTCTATGATTTGTGTTTACTATATGGAGCACAAAGCTCACGCCTTTATGGGTAAATGCACCTCTCTCAACACAGAACGACGGCAGCAATCATCCTCACATCTTTGTGAGCCGAACGGACAATGTCAGCTTCCGAGTTCAGGATTCCTTATCAGCAAGTAGGCGTCTCTCTCTCATATGTTTCCCACCACGATTCCCAATTTTTTCTGCTCATTTCATATTATACATAATTTATCTGATGATTCCCGATTATAAAAAGAATCAATGTTGTTGAAGCACAATGAAGATACTGCATCTTGCACACCTATGGAAGATATGCTACTAAGCAAAATGATGTCATGACTGTTTTGTTTCATATACGATAGGTTTCGTCTTCACAGCCTTCTGAGAATGCTGGTCAGTTCAAGATCTGCAGATGTGGGGAGGGAGATCCAAACGAAACTGCTGACGGCACACCGACAAGTTGTCCTAATTGCCAGGTTACTGGATCTTCTTACACCTAAAGGCTCTGCATTGAAGCAAAAACTCCAATGATGCAGAGAAATAGCCAAAAGCTCTGCCGTGACGCATTGCTGCCTACTTTCCTTGACGTTATTTGCAAACTTCATACCATTTCATGTCTGAATAAGCTGCTATCCCAATGTGGAGTTGCCCACTTATGCTTAACATGCATATAATCAAAATCGTCAATAGTTGTTAAAAAATGATTTGTATCTGCAAATCATACTATAGATTTGTTCAAAAGGTAGATACTTGGTTATTTTCAGTACTACTTATAAGTACTATTCTGGTGTAGGTCCTGAAGAGTGGTCATTTACTACTTTCATCTAAAGGTATGTATTTCTAGAAATCTGTTATTTTTTCCTCGTATTTCGTGGCAATGCCAATAATCCTCCCTTCTATATTTAATACTTAATTTGCCTGTAGTCATACTTCATTTTTTTAGCCTATTTACAGTTTTATACCTGTCAGACTGTTTATGCATTTTTTTCTGTGACACGCGCGCAAGTTCTCCGTTTGCCTTTTGTTCATATTGAACATCAGCTTAATAAGGAGCATGATACAAACCTCTTCATTACTTGTATAAACTCGTTTACATACTTGGCCCGGGGGCGCTCTGTTGTATATATTCGTTGTACTCTGTTTTTCCCTTTATTAATGAAAAAACGAGTAACAGTAGGGGCTTCCCCTACTGTATTTGCCTCAAAAAAACATCAGCTTAACCTACTTAACCTCTTTTTTCATTTGTTCTCTCTTATTTTTTAGATAAAATATTAAATTACTAATTGTGACAAAACAGGAATTGGTTGGACTTCATGGAAAAAACGCTGGTTTATTCTTACAAGAGCATCATTGGTGTTCTTCAGAAGCGATCCTGTAAGATGTATTGTACCAGTTCCTTAAGTTGTTCTTCACATTAAACAGGATTTCGTATTTCTATGCTTGAAGTAAAATACTTTTCTTGTAATGGAGTGGAATAAAGAAGCTTTATCAGTTCTAATCAACTTTAATCAGGACAGTTTCTTCTAGCACATACTCTTCTAATTAGCAATTCAATATGAGTTTAAAAAAATTTGATCACAGATCTGTAAGTCTTACTTGTATTACCATACTAGACATCGCGTCATGGTGGCTAGTGATTTAGTTTCACTGCTAGATTCACTAAGTTATGTATTTTGTGCCCCTCTGAGAATGACCATTCTAAAGAGAGCAGGTAGCTACATCCTTATGCTTGAGTCTAAGTCATAATACAGTTGCAAATTTTTTTATCGAAAACGCAGGAGAGCTGCGCTTCATTATATTAAGAAGATAAATGGGGTAAGAACCCAGTTACAACACACACCACACACATCCGATTCTCCAGATTACATTCGCACCTTTTACAGCAATAATAATCCGACCCAGAGAAACCACTAAAGACTCGAGAGAGGGGCTGTCAGGAACGAAATCCCTCGGGCCCCTGAAAGCATCCACAATTTGCGCTCTTCTTCGGCCAGAGACAAAGCACCAGCCAAGCTGGGCTGCTGTCCATCAAATATGCATCGGTTTCTATATGTCCAAATTATCCAAGCGCCCAACACAATGAGTGAATTGATCCCATCTCTAGCAAGACCACTCGCTGCCGTGCTGCATTTCTCCCACCATGCGTCAAAAGATTGATCATCCGGCTGAGGTGCTAGAGAATGTAGACCGACCTGTCGAAGGAACACATACCAAAACTGCCTTGCAAACACACAAGTGACCAACAAATGGTCTATTGATTCCTCGACTTGATCACACAATAGGCAAAACTCTGGGTGACAGTTGCAAATATCAGGGCTACTTTTGATTTACATTGCCTTTTGTTGTTCAATGAGAAATATGATTTCTTTCCAAATAATAAACTGCATAATCGTTTTCATTTCTTGGATATTTTAGTAAGAATGTGCCAATTGGCTTGATAAAATACAAAGATAAAGCAAATTTTGTTGTATGCAGGCATGATAATTATTTCCAGTTTTGTGCTTTAATTTCAGAATGTCCCCCTCCTAGAGGAGCTGAACCAATTGTTACACTCGGTGGGATCGACTTGAATAACTCTGGAAGGTACACCTGAAAAGCCTTTGCTTAACAGGTTGAAGGATTTTCCAGTATTATCTAATTAACTTGTAACCTTGAGTGATGCTTCAGTGTTGTGGTGAAAGAAGAAAGGAAACTTTTGACAGTGTTATTTCCTGATGGCCGTGATGGACGGACTTTCACTCTGAAGGTTGGTTTGCACCTTCCTGATCCAAACTTGAGCCATTTTTTATTCTGCTAATATGACAATGGTTTTCTAAACTGAATAGTAATTATTTTTCACCAAACAGGCAGAAACCACAGAAGACCTAAATGAATGGAGAAGTGCATTAGAGAATGCTCTGGCACAAGCACCCAGTGTAACAACTACAGTGGGACAAAATCCAATATTCAGCACAGATGGTGCAGAACCTGCAGAAGCTCCAGCTGAACAATGTAAGCTGCATTTAACTTCAATCAGTTGTTTATCGTTTAAGATATTATACCATATTTTATGCCCTCGTAAACTAGCAAAAGGTTCAGCATGTAACTCGTATTAGATGAATTTGACCATTTAAGACCAGTTTATTAATAGTTTTGGACTTAGTTCAAAGAAAGCTAAACTTCATTTCAACATATATTTGATGTGGAAGGATGGAAATAGTCTATATATGTACTGATGATTCAGAAATTCTACAGCATGCCAAAAAAGTTACTTGACACATGGTAGGGTGATGTTCGGATTCATGCCTTTGTTTCATAATGTTTTGACAGATTTACATTTTTGTGGGATGCTCGGTAGTCAGTAGGCTGGATATATCATAGCATATGTGTGACCACGGTCAATTCCCTGAGTTAAATGTAGATATGGTCTCCTTACATTGCATTTGACTAAGAAAATTCAATTGTTTCTGTTGTAGCGGAGGACAATTCTGTTGTTGGCAGACCTGCAAAATATGCACTTGTGGATCCTGATGGTAGTCCATCTTTCATGGAGAAGGCCTTGAAGTTCATTGAAGATTACGGTAAGTATTGTTACTTACTGAATCAAGCAAGTACATGGTGTTTGTGCATTATGGTTAGTAGAAGCACTAGTGTGTATAATTTTTTCTGTTGTTCATAGCAAAATTAAAAATAAACCTTGATCTGCAGGGATCAAGGTAGAAGGAATCCTGCGTCAGTCTGCTGATGTTGAAGAAGTCAAACGCAGACTTCGGGATTATGAAAAGGGTCATTCCTTCTGATCTAACCTTTTTCTTTTCTTATTTAATGTTTGACATTTGACAGTATCTCACGCAGTTTATTGGGTTATGATTTTTTAATAAAATATTTCTATTCCGTTTTCTATCACCATATTTTCTGGAAGATATTTTACAAGGGCTGTAATGACGTCTGATGATTGTATTTTCTGTCATTTGTTGACCTGCTTTTAGTGATTTACATCTTTGCCATATTCAAAACCGTAATTTAAATATGATTTTACAGGGAAAAATGAGTTCTCCCCAGAAGAGGATGCACATGTTATCGGTGATTGCATTAAGGTATTTGGCAAGTGTTTGATTACGATATCATTACATGAGTTTACTTTTATTTTATTCTTGTCAATTATATTTGTTTGCTTGTCATTTGATACAGTATATTCTTCGAGAGATGCCATTATCTGCAGTTCCTGCAGCATGTTGCACTGCCCTTGTTGCAGCTTACCGTAAGATTGATTTGAAAATTTTGCCCATGTATTCAGCAATTTGCATTTGTGAAATTAAGAAACCTGATGTAGAATCCCAATTGCAATCTTATAAAGTAAACACCACAAATCAACCCAACGTCTGCACTTATCCATACCATCTATATTCAAACCACAAACTGATCAAGACAAGTGATTTCACAGGTACTGACAAGTCAAGAAGGCTCGATGAGATAAATAGAGTGATATATGAAGTCTTCCCAGAGCCAAATCGACAATTATTACAGAGGTACCTACCTTAAATAATTATTTTAATGATCTTTACAATCAAAACTGTGTACAGAACCTCTAAAAAAACAAAAAATGTGTACAGAATGTGTCTATGCTAGTGGCACCTCTTCACATACCAAGATGTCACAATAATAGAATTGATTCTTAGTTATTTTTATACTGCACAATCAGCATCGCTGCTTCACCAAATGAGCACCAAACTCATCGGTTTTGTTTCAGAATCCTTAAGATGATGCAGGTTGTTGAATCATACAAGACAGTGAATAGGATGTCTCAATCTGCTTTGGCTGCTTGCATGGCACCACTACTTCTTCGACCTCTTCTTCTTGGCGAATGCGAGATTGATAATGACTTTAGTATGGGTGGGGATGGTTCGTTCCAGCTGCTTCAAGCTGCTGCTGCTGCAAACCATGCTCAAGCTATTGTTATTGTTATGCTTGAGGAATATGATCAGATATTTGATGTATACTCCATTTCCATACTCCTATTTATGCACTTGTGTTCCATTTGAAGTTGCACTTATTCAACTGGTTATTTATACAGGACCTCGAAGAAGGTTCTTCAGATGCTTACACTGAATCTGAGGACGATGATGTTGACAAGGAATATTCCACAGATAATGACATCCATGATGAGGATGGCTCTTATGATTCTGGTGAAGATGACGTTGAAGAGTTGGATGACAACAGTGAGCATTCTTCTGGTGGCAGTGAACACGATGTCACGGGTGAGAAGGTACAAACTAAGGACTGTATTGATTCCAAACATTTTAGATGTGCTAGTATCCAAAGGGGCCTGTTCTTTTGCACACAATTTTATGACCCACAACTTGTCTGATTCCACTCTTGTTTTCTATTTCAGTTTTTAACTGAAAAATAGTTTGAATTACTGTGCTTGTCTTTCTTTTAAAAAAGTTAACCTTCCCCACTTATATGTTTGCTGTCCATATAGGTTAAGTGCTTAAGTCATGTGTGTGGTCAAACATATACATTTATCAGAATTACAGCTCTATGCCTCTGATTTAAAATTCATAGATTATACAGTATTGCAGTGTTTCTGGTTATGACAATAATCAATGCCTCTGACTTACAATTTGTCTTGGCCCATAGGTTAAAAACAGAATTGCGGACAATGCAGTTAACGTGAATAATCAAGCAGTTCATCCTACAAAGGTAGTAGGAAAAGAAAATGGTGCATCCAAGGAACGCATTGATCGAGCTTCTTCTGTCCCGCTTGATTCATTTTTCACAAACGCTGCGCAAGCAGATGACGCCTCTGAAATCAATATGCGGTCTAATCCGAAACGTGAATCATGTGAATCAAATGAGTCCAACAACCATACAGTATCTGGAGCCAAATCTATTGAGAAATCAAGCAGCACAACAAATAAGGGCAAAAGAACATTATGGGGCCGTACTTCAGTAAGTGGAACTGTTACTAGTATAGTTCTGTATATTAATGCTAGCAGGATAATCTTACTGTTTTACTGGAAAACCTTATTTGCAGGCAAGAAAAGATTTATCGACGGAGGAGATTGAATGTTGCAGTGATGATGAGTAAGTGGTCTGTTACATACGCTCATATGGCACCTTTTGGCATTTTTATTGAAAGATATGCTGATATCCCTTAAAAATGGTTAATCCTTTGCTTTAAGTTTTTTTAATATTCTCTCTCCATTCCTTTTTTTCAACGGTTAACATCACCTCTGATGAATATCAAAATTTGTTACCCCAAAAGATGAGACTGTTGTGACTAACTTTTCTTCATTGCGTAGTCAGAGAGGATTTTATTTTCTCGTGTTCAAATTTTCAATAATATGCGCATTTTATATCCACTTCTACAAATTTATATATTTTCGTGAAGATCTCTGTCAAATTTTGCTTCAAGTAGTAAAATATCCCAAACAAACTTCACTGCAGATTAGAATACCGCAATCATAGCAGAGTGTGACACTTTTACAGTTTACATGTGTTTTAAGTTATTGTAACTTGTCTTTGAGTTAGGACCCTTGTGGATAAACTGGAGAACAACAAGGCTGATCTCCAATCTAAACTTACAAAGGAGGTACAACCATTTCCCCTAGGATCATATGAGGCAGGTCACATAAGATGACTTATCCGTATGAGTTGATGTTGTGTTGTTTTCAGGTCAAA
Source organism: Chloris gayana (assembly GCA_031894775.1). NCBI lineage: Eukaryota > Viridiplantae > Streptophyta > Magnoliopsida > Poales > Poaceae > Chloris > Chloris gayana. The sequence continues at coordinate 299,133 of JAUNZO010004934.1, forward strand.
GAAAATGGAATACTCCAAGTGAGTCTAGGAAGGAAGAAAGAAGAGCTTCATGAGCGCCGTGTAGCTCTTGAAAAAGAAGTAAGAACTAATTGCTGGATTTCCCACTCTATGTATCTATATATGAAGAGGCAGGTAGATTTATTATTGGGTCACTTTGTCTTGATAAGATATCATTGTTCCATCAAGCAGAAAATGAAACTTATAATAACTATTGGATAACATAAGAAGCTATGTAATATAGTAATGCTGCAACTGTTCCATATGCATAGTTACTGCAATTTGGTACTTTCATGGTTCTGCAACCATCTTGATGTGATCAGAGTAAGTTGTGCATTTTCACTCTTGAATAATAGAAGTTTATTCATTCGATAGGTGGAAAATTTGCGAGACCAACTGCAGAAGGAGAGAAACCTGAGGGCATCATTGGAGTCTGGTTTAATGAACATGCGAAGAGGGCAGGTGTCCTTGCCATCAACAATAGACAGCAAGGTAAAGGTCTGGTTACTTTGAGTTATTGCTTGAATTGTTTTGCACTATCTGAAATGTTTGCCATGTTACAAGACTAAGGCTGATCTTGAGGAAGTTGCAACCACTGAATCGGATGTTATGAACTTGAAGCAAAAGGCTTCTGATCTTCGTGGACAGGTCAACAACCAACAGTTGTTCTCCAGCCTATTGTGTGAATCATGCAACAAAAGGCTCCTAGATACAGACAAGCTTTCTGAGTAAGATTTTCCATTTCTACTCTTCGTATTGTCTGGTTAGCATGTGTATCAATTAAATGACAACAGTATATAGAAAGGAATGTACTTAAGATGGCTCTCTTTCTCCAGATCTCTCTCCTCGGAGATCGGGTCTGACTCTGCATGGAACATGGTATCCCTTCTGCTTTGCTAGAAAATGGTCCCTTTTTTTCATGGTATTATGTGCTTCATGTACTTGTTTTGATCCATTATTTGACAGAAAAGAAAAATATATTTCAGGCGGATACTGAGCACTCAAAGAAGCAAACCTCACCTAGTTCAACTGACAATCATCAGCAAAGTACGAGCCAGAGGGCTCAGAGATTGCTGTCATCAAAGGTCGAGACTGTCCCATTTGATAGTTCATCATCAACATCAAGGTGGACTTTTGCACAGAAGCATTATTCAAATAGTCCACTCATCAGAGGGCTTCAAGGAGTCAATTCCTCCTATTCTAAACTGGAGGTAATTACATCTTCCTTTGAAGAAAAAATAATTAATTAATGAAGTTAACATCATAATTTAATGGTTTGTTGTATCAGGAATCTGGAAATGCCCCAGCCGCAAATGCGTTAGCCAAGCTGACGAACCGACTCAACTTCCTGAAAGAACGGAGGGCGCTGCTTGCGAGTGAGATGCAGAACTTGGATTTGAGCAGGCCCCAACAAGCCCAAACCCAATCCCAGGCCCAAGCTGGCACTGGTGCTGGCGCTGCTGCTGTTGCTGCCGCCGCGGCTGCACTTGTGCCTCCCAGAAGGGATCCTAGATGAGATGGGATGGTCAACTCAGTGAAGGAAAACCTGGCCCGTTGAACATCATGTCCCTACAGATTGATTGATCATGCGGTTAGATAGACCCAGACAGCCCAGGCTGGGAGGGGAAAGGATGAATTGCTGATAGGCTTTACTTCAATTTTTGTCCCTGTAAAACTAACTTGTGAGGAGCAATATCGTAAATGTTGCCTGGTGCTAGAACCTTTTGTTGAATCCAGATGAGATGAAAAGGGCAAATAAAAGTGATTATTGCTTATTTATTAATGGACCAGGCAATACATATTAAGTTGAAACTGTAGAATGGTGTAGAGATTATGTGCTATCACTTTACATTTGCTTTAAGGAAAGTTTTACAACAGTGATGTGAATTCGTTGGACTACCAAAGCATGCCAATTCATTACAGAGCAATAATAAGAATCAATAAAGCAGGGGATAGTGGATACGACGGGCCGCAGGGTCACCAGGAACGAGAACGTAAGATTCAAGCCGGAACAACACCACATCGACAATGACGGGCCACCTTGCATGACGCTCGTTTTTTTTTTGATGGATGCATGACGCTCGTTAGCGGGCCATGTATCAACTCAACAAAAACAGAGCTCCTTTATTTGCTTTTACTTTTTTTCATTTCCAGCTGCGGTTCACGTTGTTCAGCTCTGCAGTGCAGAGCTTGCTCACTCAAAGACAGTATTGAGAACAAGGAGGAAGGGTTTTATTATCAAACTAGGTAGCAACCTGTCTGTTTTATGGGATGCAATGCACGACAGTACAAGATGGTACAACAACAAACAAACAAGACAGCACATGTCCTAATAAACGAAGGTTGCAAGCTCCTCTGAAGCCTCAACACAATACAAACATGGTGCGGACACAGTTCTCAGCTTTTCTCAAGCGACCATATATAGACAAGACATGCTGCATGTTACCGAGCTAATAGAGTGCACTGACTCTTGATCATTACTTGCCCTCATTGATGATCCTGACAGCATTGTTCACAGCCTCCTTCTTCTGACCCGAGATTGGTCCACCCTCTGGAAGATCAAATTTGCGGCGGCTCAGCGACCTCTGCTTCCCTGGCGGCTGGGGGTCCACAACCTCCAGCATCGCCTCAAGCTCCTCCAGCATAGATTTCTTAGCAGTCCTAACCATGTAGTCAGGTCCCTGCATCACCAAACAGGCACAAAACAGGGTCATCAGGGTCTGGGGCTTCTTCGGCAAAAAAGACGATTCAGAAGCTATGTTATAAGAAAAATGGGGCACATGGCAGCAAGGAATAGGGAGCAGCAGAAGAAACAGTGCCTAATTCGCGTCTGATTGAAGAATTGAAACTGATTCTCTGCATACTCGAGTTTCAAGTTAAGTGCAGAGTCAAGGGCCACAATCTTTCTGAGACTGGACAGGACCATAGGTTAGTATTTTTCCTTCATTCACTTCAACCAAACAAAGCAATTACGAGTACTAAATAGAAACTTGAAATGATTTAGAAGGCTGTTCTTAAAGCTGAAGATTTCATTGAAAGTTGGAAACCCACAACATTGTAACGTGGGACAGAAAATTCTGAAGGAACTACTTACCAAAGTTTCAGTGCACGGGATATGATTACAATACTTGAATGGGAAAGAACCACACAATTGAGAAGAAAAATGAATCAATTTGCTATAGGTTTGAAAGGCCATGTGAAGCAAATCAGAGACTACATGGCACTACAGGCATCCATACCAAATTATTTGAAAAGATGATATTATACAGAAGCACGCAAGAAAACAACAGATCGTCTCTAATCAGTAAACCTCAGATGCCCAGATGAAAATCATATAAATATACGGAGACAGCTAATATAAGGCAGTGGTGTACCTCGAGTGCATCGACTGTGAGGAGCAGGACAACGATTTTCTCAGTGAACCTCTGGCGCTCTTCCTGGTCATGCGCGATGCGGCGCCTGTAGGAGACGTTATAGAACATGGACCTGATCTCCTTGAGCTTGGCTTTTGCGACGGCGAGATCGCGCAGGCAGCGGAGCACCTGGGAGCGGTGCGCAAGGTGAGCCCTGTAGGTCATCTGGATGAGCAATGCAGCATCCTGCGGGGTGAGCTCCTTCTTCTTTCCCTTGCCATTGCACTTGGCGAAAGCCTGGAGAGGGGAGGATGCAGTTTTCAGAAGCATAGCACAATGCAGTACTAGATACGTACTTACTAACAGATCTGTTTTAAACAGTGCGGATCTGTGCTAAAAATGCAACTTTTAGACAACCCAAAGAAAGCGAGACCTTTCTGATGGCGGCGCATCCCGCATCGTTGTCGTCGGGGATCTCCTCGATCTTGACGGCGGTGGAGGCGGGGCATTTCTTCTTCTTCTTCTTCTTCTTGTCTTCCTCATTAGTCTTGTTCTTCTTCTCAGTGGTGTTGGTCTTGGGGTCGCCATCGGAGTCTAAATCCTCCTCCCAGGTGTAGGACTGGGACCAGGGCTGGAGGCATCCCTTGCCCTTGATGGAGGTTCCCCATTTGAGCTTCCTGGCGCCTTTGGACTCCCACTTCCACTTGCGGTCGAATCCGTCGTCGTGGGGGACCTGATCTCGGCCTCCCACTTGAGGTCCCTCTCCCCGGTGCGCGGCTTGTCGACGGCGGTCCACTTGACCTTGCGGCCGGCGGACTCGGTGACGTAGATGTACTTCCTGGTGGCGGGCTCGGGGCGGCGCGCGGCGACGGCGAGCTCGAGGGCGGCGACGCGGTCGGTGAGGTCGCGGAGGAGGAAGGGGGTGGATGGGGGGAGGAAGAGGTCGAGGTCGCCGTGGGGGAGGAAGGGGGAATCGAAATCGAGGAATGGGCAGGAGGAAGAGGAGGAGAAGGATGGGAAGAAGGGGTCGTCGAGGAGGAAGTTGCGGTGGTGGGAGCCCATGGGTGACGGCGACGGCGGGGATGGGGATTGGGTAGGTGGTGGACTTGAACTGTCTCCGCCTTGCAAATGGAGGAGAGGAGAAGGGCGACCAGGGTGTGTGCGCTCCACGTGACATGAGTACAGTCGGCGACCATGTTTTTTATTTTCCCTTTTTTTCTTTTTGAAAAAAAGAAAAACGATCCACGGACCACGGTTTAATTTGTTGAGCCCAGATCCAATTTCATCATGGTTTAGGTGTGTTTGTTTTCTGGGGTCTTAATTTTATAACTGTCACATTAAAAAGAATCTTATTATTTAAGAGTATTAAATAAAATTTAATTATAAATTAAACTATATGTCTCTAGACTAATTTATGAGATAAATCTAATGAGATTAATTAAATCATGATTAGAAGACGGTTACTGTAGCATCACTTTAGTAAAACCTAAATTAATTAGGCTCATTAGATTCATCTCGAAAATTAGCATCAATCTGTCGATAGGTTTATCGTTAAATTGATCATAATATTTATAAATAATAATATTCTCTTTGATATGACAGTGTTAAATTTTAGAGTGCATGAAACGAACAGGGCCAAGTTGGACTAAATTAAATTACTCGGCTCAAAGGTGTCACGGGACGGGTAACGTTTGAATGAATCTGTGTACTTGTCCATTGGTATGCGCTACCACGAACGATTCGACAAAACTAGAGTACTAGTACAGTATATATGTTTTTTTAAACCAGTACTCCCTCCATTCTTTTTTTTTGATGACGTTAAGAATTTAAGTTCACAAGAATAAAAACAGAGGGAGTACAGTATATATGTTGGCGGGCGGGCATGATCGTCTGATCGACAAGCACAACAAATGCAAGTGAACGACACCACGTACGATCTATTTTACTTGCCGACCAGATAAGTTATTGGGCCCAGTGTGCATCACATGTGCCGAGACCGAGAGAGACATGCGCCTCGTCGAGCCGGGCACTAGCAAACCATCTGAAACTGAAATGCCTCACTTCTCCATTAAAGCGAGCTAGTATGTTTCTTTCGAGACAATCCAATGCATACAAAACATTTTAGCAGGATCTCTGCAATGACCAAAATATATTGAAACATGAATAAACAAGTCAACGACAAATTAAGTCAGAGGGGCAACGCTAGGCAGTGATTGCATCCTATTCCAGCCAAATTATTAACAATCTTGTATCGTTCTTCAGCAGTAATAACATCACCGGTCATACAAAAAATCAACAATCTCTGGATCTACTATTGAAAACTTATGGCACTACTCCATGCGTCGTTTGATCCAAAGGACATGAGGGCCTTGCTTCATCCACCACACGAGGATAGCAACGACAAGCATGCTTACTTTCTCCTGATCTTAACCTTGAGAGTCCATTGTAGCTTGCCTTCTGGTCGTGGTATATCTCTCGGTAAGCGGAGAGGCAGCTCAAATTCACCAAGGGACGCCAAAGGTGACTGCAAATGCAGATTGTCCGGATGGATATTGATGTTGAGTTGTCTTGCCACCTGTTGGTAAAGTAGAGACAATTTTTCATGCCCGATCTTTCATTACAGGGGTGAGGGGGCCCTAGAGCTTGAAACATACCTCAGAAACAATTTCATCTTTTGTGACTGGGGTACGCAGCTCATTTCCAGTCGAGATGAACCTCCGCAACACCTATCAGAATATTTGCAACAATCAATACTTCCCTGAACTAGAATATTTGCAACGATCAATACTTCCCTGAACTAGATTACATCATGTGGCATGCAAATGCACCCTACATGAAAACGTGATCTTATGCCTAACAGAAGAAAAACAATATATGATGCAGCAGGATCACAATTTTTTGTTGCATACTAACCAAGAGAGCATTATCGAGCCGCTTTGCTGCTGTTTGATACTCCTTCAATCTCTCCTCCTGTTGCTGTTGAAAGGATAGTTAAGAAAAGTAAATGAGTACAGAAAATAAAATAGAAACAAAATAGTAGGGGAAAACAAAAAGTATCTATCTTTTAAGAAAACTGGAAATTTCTACAGCCATATTTACCAGATTTTTATGTTGTGTTCAGGCATTCAGTGAACAAAATGTTACCCAAAGTACCCAAAGGGAATTTTCTATAGAATAACATTGTATGTCCCTTTATAATTATACGAGCCAGAGAAATGTAAATTCAGTGGTGGTAATATTTTATGGCTTCAACAAACAAATTAAGTAATTTGAACTTACTGTCGAATAACAGGCAGTCATAAAAGAAAATTTCCACGGCAAAGCATTCAGTAATTTAATACATATATTTGATGCGTCAAAAGGCCACTGAAACAAACATAGATTGAAACTATTCTTCCCAATGCAAAATAAATATACAAATTACATTCAGAAATCATAATCCTACAGAACAATTGTATGCTGAAATGTATTCTGCTATGGTCTGTAAACTAGTTAGCGGTTCAGCACTTTTTTTACTGCAGTAGACAACCTCAAAATCAATTATAATTTCAAAAAGGACAATCATAGCCAACCGCATACTCAACCATGTTAAATGGTAATTAGGCAAGCAGAGAAATGAATAGTAAAGGCACACAAATTGTATGCACAGACCTATATGATAAACAAAGCAGGTATGGAGATATTTTTATATTTTCAAAAAAACAACCTACCCGAGCATCATCATCTTCCTTTGTGACTTCTTTCACCACCTCCTCCTCTTCACATTGGTAAAGCTGATTAAAAAAGAGCAAATTGTTAAGGTCACAAATGAACTAAAATGCAAGTATGAAACTTGGGTAGAAATGGCCTGCGAAATGATACTCTTAATATCCGTTTGCACCTAACTATCATCGGCTACCGCTCTAATTGTCACTGAAAAAAAAATTGAAGGAAGAGTGCATGGTGTAGATGAATCTATACTCTTAATGCAGTACCATAGAGATAAACGAATTTCATCAAACAGTAACCCGTGCGGCAACAAATAAAATAACACACTTGTAGATTGCATTGAGGTTCCATGATTGCAGTTACATACAAAAATTAGAAAAAATGAACCTTGCGCTGCTCTCGGATGAGTATGGCAAATTTGTCGATGTTTGGAACAGCAAGCATCTTGGGCATCAGGTGGTTGCGGAAATGCCCAGGTGCCACCTTTACCACTTCCCCTGCTTTTCCCAGCTTATCGATGGACTGCAGCACCATATGAAAAAATTAATAAAAAACATGAAAGTATTTTTCTACTCAAACCTATGTACACGCGACATGATGGGGCTCAATATTTCACTTCAACGCGCCTACCAAATGTGGAATCTGGTACGGTCAAATCAAGCGTTTGGTCCAAAAACAGAATTGCAGTACACCTAATTTACAATCACTGGATCAAAATACTACTACATAGATGCTTGGCTCCAGCGACGGTAAGCTCTGCACGTATCGAAATGTTGGAGGTACAGCGGATTGAGAGGGTGGGATCGGCCATTACCGTGGTGAGGATGACCTCGAGCTTGCGGTACCGGAGTCCATGGCCGGAGAAGAGAACGGGATTGGTAGCGGCTGCAAGGCACTGACGCCGCAGGTGGATGGCGGCGCGGGCGGAGGCCATGGCGACGGCGTGCGGTTGGGCTGACTGCCCAGGGTAGGGTTTCAGGAAAGACGAACCACGGGAACGTGTGTGTATTCGCACTGCGTTGCCAGGCCCAATAATTTGCTCAAGGGCTCAATTAAGCCCAATTAAGCAAATCTCTTCTGAGAATGAAGCCCAACTCAGATCCAGCTAAGGACAGAGCAGTCTTTTAAGGACCATAATGTCAAAATAAAATCCAAAATCATGCTCTTACTTGTGTCATTTTGGACTCAATATGTCCAAGCCACTTCAAACAAGCCCCAAGGTATTTTTTTTCTGAGAGATCCAGAGCCGCCGGAAGAGGCAGGGATAAGAAAGAAAATTGTAGTCGCACTTTTTCAGTTTTATTAATCAACTAGAAATACAACCCATCCAGTGGCGACACACGAAAAGAAAACTTATATTATTCGCTTGACAGGTTAGAGGTGGATGCTGGAAAAGCAATGTACCCTCGGTTCTGAATCTCGTTAGGACAACAACTCTATTACTCTAGAGTTATATAATTCGACCCTATGGTTATATTGCTTTTTTTAGGAATAACTTGTGACCATATGTGTCATCACCTGACACTCCTTTTTCACGATATAATAAAATGCATCTTAAATGATAACAATGACAAGTAAAACATTTCCCTTAGTCATGAATAGGAAAAATCAACTTTTTTACTTCGCTCTGTAATCCAGGCAATGTGTTTCCAGGAAACGGTCAGAAGCTATGCTAATTATGCACTGTTTGGCTGTTTGCTCTTGTGCCGCGCAGATACAGATACCCTGAAGTCCAAATGGGCAAAGAAACCGCATATGGAAAGAATCGAACATGATTGTTGTTAGCCTTATTCACGTTATCCAACAAAAAATGGGTCCGGCCAACATCTCATTTACAGTAGATGAAAACCTAAAGCAGCATGGAGGTTGGGTTCTCGATGTATCTCTTGAACGCCTTCAGCCATTCTGCACCAATGGCGCCTGCACAGAAAGGAGCAATCATCGAGCTAAAGCCGGACCACACAGAGGAATGAGAAGCGACAAAAATCTATTCATTCAGAATCGGGAAATACCATCAATGACACGGTGGTCACAGCTCAGTGTGGCTGACATGAAAGAACCGACCTCAAACTGAGAATCAGCACCTGGGACCACCCTCTTCTCAGCTGCGTTAAAAAAAATTATATCAACAAATAATGAACAAAATAATAACATGATTTACAACAAGGTACGGACATCTCTACATCAAACAGACATGTTATCAGGCTTAGATTTCAGATTCTCAATGCCATATGTGTAATAGGCCACTAACAAAGTAACAAGTAACTATTGCCCAGCTTGTGATGATTTATAGGATCAAAGCCACTTTTATAAAGGAACAGAATCAATATCATGGACATGGTTTCGATGTATAAATAGATTTAGCAACCGAGCAAATCCAATACTGGGTATTGTAGCATCACACTTCTCAAAAAATAGTAGATGGTATTCTCACTTATCTTTTTTTTTCGTTTGGCAATAACAAGTCAAAGTAGCAGGATTCACAATGGCAGAAAATTACCAGAACCGATAGCCAATATCGCCGCTTGGGGAGGATTGACAATGGCACAAAATTGCTTTATTCCAAAAGGTCCTCCCAAATTTGACACTGTGAATGTGCCACCCTGCCAAGCATAGAATCAGAATTGTCAAGGGCAGATCCTGTTGAAAATAGTGTATTCACAAATATTTCACACCATACCTCATAATCTTCTGGCTTAAGACAGTTATCCTTTGCTCTTTGAGCCAACTGCTTCACCTCATCGGCGATGGTAGCTAGGCCCTTCTTGTCAGCATCCTGGAAAACAAATAAAAATTTAAAAGAGATATAGGAAAAGAAAGTCAATACTAATGCAATTTTGGTAACAATACAATGGCCTACCCTAACAACTGGTACAAATAAACCATGGTCGGTTTGTACAGCAACATTGATATTCACATTGTGGTACCTGCATGAGAAATGTATTAAACAAATCATACGATGAACAGCAAAATGAGCCTCCATCTTTTACCAATCCATTATTCGTAGCTTACTGGCGAATAAAATCATTCATCCAAGAGCTATTACACTCAGGAACCTTGCGAAGAGCCAATGCTGCAGCCTGCAACGAACAAGAATAATTTCAGTTCCAGGGGAGTTAAATTTAACCAAGAATCACATGAAAAACATAAGTGAGACTTGTCAAAACAACACTCTCTAGCACTCATGAACAAACAAACAGAGCCCTTTCCAAACAACAGTTTAATTGGAAAATAAATTATAAATGCAAAGCCGAGCCTACACAAGGAAAGGGATATAAGAAACTTGCAACAAACTTACCTTAATAACAAGATCATTAATAGATATTTTCTTCCCACCAGAGGTATCCTGAAGAGGATTCAACTGAGCTCGCAACCTAAAAAAATAAGTAGGATTTTGCATTTAACATTCTTCCTAAGAACATAATAAAAAAATGAAATAATTGAAGAATTAGGCACTTAGAAATTGAGCAAATGATTAATAAAATGTTCAAATAGCAAAATAAAATATTTGCACAAAATTTAGCCTGAAACCATACTTGATAAGTTTGTCAACACGAGTATCAACTGTCAGATAATAGTGTGGAATGGTTTGCTTTGACTGGAGCAAGCGATTAGCGGTCACCTGGGGAATGGGAAACAAAGTAAGAAATTGCTAAGAGCAGTAGAGAATAAGAAAAGGTAAACTAATATGTTATAAATCTATAACATTGTTTATACCTTCCTTATTTGTGTATTTGGCAGATCAACATATCCCAGGCCAGGAGATGTTGTAGCTTCCTTCTTGACACCTTTGGCTACAGAAGGTTTAAAAACAACAATAACATTAATCAGACAATCTCTCCCATAAATTAAAGTATGACCATTCAGGACTAATCATACACCCATCAATAAAAACTGAATATCTTTTGTCATCATGCAAACGAAAGATAGCATACCTAAGTAATCCTCAATATCTGCCTTCAAAATAAGTCCATCTGGACCTGTACCTTGTATACTAGATAGTGGCACCTGCATGGGGAACACAAACTTAAATAAGTGCATTCCTTATGCAATGTTGTAGAGCCAAAGTGCTAGATGCATACACTATTGTCTTCTGCTAATTTTTTGGCAACTGGACTGGAGAATATGCGATCCCCTGAACGAGAAGCTTCTTCAGCCTTTTTATCATTTGCCTCAGGAGCCCTGGATGTTGCTTTCTCCTCCTTAGACCCTGTGGGTTCAGGCTGGGACTTTGGTTCAGCTGGAGCATCAGATGAAGAGGAAGTTGGAGCCTTATAATCCTTAAATTTTGCGATGTCCTCCTCTTCTTCAACAGTTATAGCAATAATCTAAATAATAGAGAACACAAGTTAAACATATATCACAATCATATAACGGCACAACATATGCTCCCATTTGCATTAGGAAATGTGTACCTCACCAACTTTAATCTCTTTTGTGCCATCTCCATAGATAATCTTAGCAAGATAGCCCTCCTCCATGGCTTCCATCTCAACAGTAGCCTTATCCTAATTGCCATAAATGCACTCTAATCTAAATAAAAAACAGGAAAAAATAAACCGTGACTGCACTTTCATGTTAAGAAAGAAAACCTACAGTTTCCACTTCGCACAAGACTTCACCAGGTGCAACTTTATCACCTTCTTTCTTCAGCCATTTTGCAATATTCCCCTGCAGACAGTTAAGCAAGTGTTTTGATACAACATATGGAGAATAAAGAAAACTAGGAACACGATTCGAAATTTGTCTGGTCTCTGCATCATTTTTGTTTATTTTTGACACCTCGTTCCAATTTTTCCTACAGTACCTCAGTCATGGTAGGGGAGAGCGAGGGCATCCCTATTTCCTGATGCGGTGGCAAATCTGTAATGGTGAATAAAGTTGTTAAGAAAAAATAATATTTGTGTTTGCCATATTCGAACTCAAGCTCGAAGCAATAGGAGATGTTTTCTGCAGGCTGCTTAAGCGGAATTAAATATTTTAACACAGGTCGTGTGACATGGTAATGTACCTGCACCACTAGAGAAAGGCCTTGCCTGAACTACCTGCCCCCTAAAAGAAACAGAGAGACAGAACATATTTAGAGCTATCATCATACGCTATTACAACACAGATGGCTTCAGAAACTGAGAAAAGAAATCATACCGCAAAAACAAGCTATTTGCACTGACTGGACGGTAGCTCGATATCCTCTTGGAAATGCAGTTTCTGCCTGTTTGTGTAAGTGAGACCTGTGAGAATAAAGGAATAAGAACACATGACTATACATCCACATAACAAGCATGCGATGTTTTGATAGAACTGCATAACCATGAAGGCCTGAAGCTCCTCTCTGGACTGCCTGTCACGAAAAAAGCTTGAGTTTCCAACTCCTTTCCCATATTCTCCACGAATATTAGAAGTTGCAATACCTATAACAGTGCATAATCGCTTAACTTTCATAATAAAAATGATAGCTACTCCATTAAGGCTTGTCCTGAGAGGGAAACTTTAGACATGCACCGAGAAAGGATTAGAAAGTGAAACCCCAAATATATGCATAATAAAGATGGTCTGTTGTCTTATCATAAGAAGAAACACTGATAGCAATGCTATAAAATGCTACAGGTAGTCTATTTTTTTTTCTTGAACGCGCAGGAGAACTGCGCGTCATTCCATTAAGAGGAAAGAATACATAAGACTATGAGTAAAACGATGTAAGGCCGGAACAAGGCAAACACCTAATATATACAAGCGCCAATCTTAATTAGGCGTGCTACCCAAACAAACAGAACACGCACTCTAGGCACTAATACAACGAATGAGAAGGCCTAGTATATTATTATCATTTTCATTTAAAAAAATATTAAGATTGTAGTGGAACAATGTGACTAAACAATTCCAGCATACTAGATAATGAATTGCATTGCCGGTCAGCAACAGTTAGCTAACTATAATTGCAATCCTTGTACTTTTGCTGTGTTCAGACAAAACACTGGACAAAGGAACACATTGTTAGTGTCATTATTTTTTACTCAAAATTGCTTGCCACTGATACATGCACGAATCAGCCATACTGTTGTAAAGAAAGTAAGGTGAAATATGTTATAAAACATTTGCACACCATATCCGTGAGTACAAAAAGTAATATAGAGAAAATATAGGAAGAGTCAAATAGGGCGCATGTACACATTTCTGTTAGTGAAGAGTAGTAGTAATTTAGTAAAAGGACACAGAAAAGCAACATAGAGAGAATACATACTGCCTTCCTTTGGAACAGAGGACGCCATAGCAGAGAAGTGACGAGCAATGCTCCCCTGTCACTGTCAAAAACACCGTGCACACTTTGCCACTACAGAAAAGGAAACCGAGATTAGTTATAAGAATTTGTTAATAATACATTTTCCTTTTGAGCATGGCAACAGAACCCTGGCCACCAATTGGAGCTCTGCAGGTCCTCTTCTTGCTCGAAGTAATTCACAATCAAAAAGAGGTAATGGTGACTTGTACACTGACATAACCTATATGTCCTCCTAATCGGGATTCGAGAACCATAGACCTACAAAACATTGCAGCTATATCCCACAATGAGCCGAATCGATCTGTTTCATCTCAATATGTTAGCCTTTGGATATCTACTAGGTTAACACTGTCCCTCGGTAACATATTCACATTGTCAGGCCCTGACGATCATTAAATCCACAAACAATTTTCTTTTGATCCATCTTATCGAAAATAATAATAAACGCAATAAGATGTTTGCAACACGCAGTGCTCGATCACGAGAAAATCGCGTCATTTAAATTCCTAAATATAAAAGACACGGTCACTGCTAGATCGGATCGGAGATGGCAAGCGATTCCAGCAGAGTCGGGCGGGGGTTGGTGGCAACAATTCGCAAGGACGGGGACAGAGGAGGAGGAAGGCGACGAGATGGACGGGAGAGTAGGATGGATACCTTGCGGGAGTGGCGGAGCAGGAGCAGCGAGGCGCGCGCCATGGCCGCCGGCGATTAAGCGGAATTGGACCGGAGGAGCCAATTGATGATCGGATTCCTCGACCCGAGAATGGAAGGCCGCCCGAATCAAAGGTGGCTGGCTGGCTGCCATGAAATGAAACGGAGGAGCAGTTAGTTGGTGCCTGTGGTGGTGCATGGGCTGGGCCGGGTTGGGCTCGCACTGGACGGGCCCATGTGGTTCGGGGCTCAGCATCTGCCACGTCTGCTCCAACACGGACGGGCTCCAGCGAGCGGAGCGCCGCCGCCAACCCCGGATGCTGCTGAGCTGCCTCCTCGTCGGCGTCGCGCCACGGCCACCGCCCACCGCTCTCCGCTTCCTCCGCCGCCGCCGCAGCATGGCTTCCTCGTCGCCCAACTGCGCTTTCCAGCTCCGCCTCAACCCGCTCACTGGTGACTCCGAGTGGCTCGTCGTCGACGAGGCGGACGGGGAGGGGAGGCGCCCCATCCGACGCCTGCGCCGAGCCAGCACAAGCATCTTCTCGCCGCCACCTCCTACCTCGACATGCTCAACGACGCTGCCCGCAACAGCGCGTACCGCCGGGCCATTGAAGCCACCATCACCGACCCGGCCGCCCGCGTCCTCGACATTGGGTAAGTCTTCTGAGACTGATTTCACCGTGGTACAGCAAGGACTAAGTACTGAACAGCGAGAAATGCTTGCTGCAACTCTGCCACCTTGCTATGAAACAACACCACCGTGTCTGTCACCGTATTTTCTGCTCTTCCGTGCTGGCTATATCCCAAATCCAAGGGATGCTATGCTAATGCTGGTCATGCATCCAGAGCTGGGACTGGTTTGCTCTCAATGATGGCTGCACGGGCTTTGGCAACAGCTGGAGGTGAAGATACAGGAGACGTGTCAGCATGCGAATCGTACCTTCCAATGGGCAAGTTGATGCGGAGGGTACTCAGAGTCAATGGGATGGAAAATAAGGTGAAAGTCTTTCACAAGCGTTCAGATGAGCTCAAAGTTGGAGTTGAGCTTGATTCACCAGCTGATATCCTGGTAAGCTTTTTCTTGTAGCATGGCCAATTGGCCATTGTTCTTGTTCTACAGTACACCCGTCATATATATGTCTGCCATGATGCAGCTTCAACATGCTATACGCTTGAATTGTCAGTTCCACAGTAATCTCAACAAACGCCATTTCTTATTCTTAGTTGTTCAAGCAGTTAGGGATACTAGGTAACTTCACCTCCCTGTTTTATGCAGGTAAGTGAAATTCTTGATTCCGAGCTGTTGGGCGAGGGTCTCATACCAACTTTACAGCAAGCACATGACATGTTATTGGTGAAAAATCCAAAAACAGTTCCATATCGAGCTACTACTTATGGACAGGTCGGTACCTACTGCCTTTTGACTGATGCTAGTTCTTCCTAGTTATAGGCTTATCGCTCCTAGCAAATCAACATGAAACTGTCCTCTTTTTCCTTTTATGTATATTCTAGTTAGTTGAGAGCACATTCTTGTGGAAGATGCATGATCTGCACAACAATGAAATAAATGCTGCTGATGGTGTGTGCCTTACACCTGATGGAATGGAAAGGATTGTTTCGGTGAAGCTACAACAACATGCAATGCAGTGTGATGCACTGGCAAATGAAATACGATTGGTTCGCAATCTTTCTTTTCATGTTCTGATTGAAAAGTATTGTTCGAGGTCCTAATTATGTTGCTTTAGCTGTCAGAGCCCTTCAAAGTTTTTGAGTTTGACTTTTGGAAACGGCCAGATAGTCATCGTGAAACAAAGATCAAGATAAAAGCAACTGCGGATGGATGTGCTCATGCCATTATTTCATGGTAAGTACAATCTTCTAGTTTCTCTGGTCTCCGGATTTCTCTGAAAAATATTATTATCTTCGGTTGCAGGTGGGTGCTTCAACTGGATTCTGCTGGATCGGTCTTGTACTCGACTGCTCCTAGATGGGTGAGACAATCCAGTAGCGAGGATCTGCTACAGAGTGCCAGTGGTTTGTCCAACAATCATAACTGTCACCTTAAAACAAGTTTTTTTCTTTTTGTGTTGACCAAACGCAGTATGTGAAACTCTGTAACTCCATAGTCATGCCTGGAAGGTTGAACTTTCAATGACAAAACCCGTAATTCTGAAATGTAGTACATCATGTGCATCTCACCCAACGTGGTTCATTCCCATACAAATGGTGTGGCTTAAGTGATTTAGAACTTGTTTTATGTCAAAATTTGCGATCCATGACTCCTGATAGAAAAACCTTGGCATACAAATGGTACTACTCTTGTATCACTATCATTAGTGTACATTGGTAGAATAGAAAAATTTAGAATATGGTTTTTCATATGGCTGTTTAAGCTCTTTTGCTATGCCTATGTTTTCCCTTTTAATATATGCGATGTCTTTTTTGTCTTCATGGTACAATGATGCCTAGTTATTTTGAGTATACAAAAATCATCCGGGTATCTGCATGGTCGCTTTTCTCTCTCTTCACAGGCGCAAATGTATTGTGAAAACCTAGGGGTGTGATTTGTGTTGTAACCGGGATCTTACCCCTTTTTTCTTCTTAATATCATGACGCGCAGCTTTCCTGCGTTTTTCGAGAAAAAATATTGTGGGGACCATCGAAGGCATATTTTTCAAGAAATAAATCCATTCTTTTTTAAATCCATTTTAATGTGCACACTAGTTCTTTTTACAATCCAGGCATGCTAGTTGAATTGAAGGTAATCATTCTGAAATTATTTAAAAGTTTGAAGTTTGTTTTCATCATTTCTAACTTATCTCCATTTCTAGACATGGATTGGTGTGATCACTGGAAGCAGTGTGTTTGGTTTATACCGGGGAGAGGGGCTCCAACTATGAAAGATCAACCTATTTCTCTGGCAGCTAGCCATAACCAAACTAGCATCTCATATCAGATGAATGCCAACAATGAAGGATGTGGCGGGAGCATCAACGGTGCCCATCTTACATTGTTGCCTGAAAGGATAGCACTGTATGGTGATAAAGATTGGAGATCAGCTTTGATAAATGCAACCAGAAGTGCAGTAAGTACTCCAATTATTTTCTTGTCTCAAATTGTATACTAGTGCAATTAATTTCCCTGTGAAGTCCATTGTGCTATTATAATTGTAATGCTAATAGTCTGCCCTGGGTTTAACTTCTGAAGGATTCTAAAATGTGACATGTTCAAAAACCTTCACAGTTATTCCATTGTCTGTGGTTTTATTTCTTTTAAAGAATGCAAAGGAACTCTTTTGTTAAGCTATTGATATGCTGAACTCTGAAACAATCTTTGCCATTTTGTAACGAATACCTTCTATCCTTCACTATTCATTTTTAACACTTCTCTGTCCAGTTAAATGCAAGATCTTCCCCAACCTGTATTGTGGCTGACGACAGTGTGCTCTTAGCTCTCTTAATTTCTTCCCTCCTACCATCTTCAGAAGTTATTGCAATGTTTCCTGGTCTGCGGAGCAAGGGTGCCAAATATCTTCAAGCCATTGCAGATACAAATAATTTATCCATGGACCAGATTAAAGTGATTGGTAGAAAAGCCTCATCTATTACAATGGATGATCTAAAGCATAAAAAGGTAAGGGCTATTAATGCTTTGTCTAAATATTAGTATCTTAGATTTCTCACAATCATCCAATTCCAGAATTTATATTACAGTGTTTTATAAGCTATGAATGCCTATTGATTTTTTATCTCATTCTATAGGTTGATCTATTAGTTGGCGAACCTTTTTATTGTGGAAGTGAAGGAATGCTGCCATGGCAAAACCTGCGGTTCTGGTTTGTTAGAAAATTCAAATTCCTATTGATCATTGTCCATCACATCAAGCATTACGCCATGAGCGAAAAATAATATGCCAACAGTATAAATTTTTTTATAGTTCGCAGATTTTATATTCTTGAAAAAAATGTCACGTTTTTAAAAATCTGTAGCATGTCATATTCTTCATTGCATTTCAGTTAGCGTAATTCATTGTAGTTTTCTTGATGTGCTTTTTGGCCTGACAGAGGTTATTTTTTCTTGTGCTCATAAACTTTAGATGTATTATTTCTGAATGTTTGCAATCCCAAACTGTGAAACACCCATCTGATATGTTATATGAAATTTCTTACTTTTTTTCCGTTGTTTTTCCTTATAACTAAGTGAAGAGTTTGATATCCTTTTTTTACTCTAGGAATGAAAGAACTCTCCTTGAGCCATTGCTATCTGAGAATGCGTTCATAATGCCTTGCAAGGGAATATTAAGATTATGTGCCATGTCACTTCCGGTCAGTGTCATTTTTGTTTATCTCATTTATATTATTTTCCGCATATACAAAGAGTTGTTAATTTTTCTCTGATTATTTGTGTGTTGCAGGACTTGTGGAGGAGCCGTTGCAGCCTTAAAGATGTTGAGGGTTTTGATCACTCAGTTGTTAATGATACTTTAGGAGCCTGTGGTGATCTGCCTGGAGAGCAGCAAGGGCCTTGCCTACCATACTATGTATGGCAATGTGGCTATACCGAGGTGAAATTAGTGTCAGATTGAAGTGCACAGTAGATACCATTCATTGGATGGCAACTGAAAATCTGTTATATCTTTCACAGAAATTAAGTGAAGTGTACTCTCTCATGGACTTCGATTTTTCCAAGCCTATTCACTCATGTTTTGGCGAAACAAAGGTAGATTTTCAGTACTTTAATGGATGTCATCCTTTTTTAGTCTTTGATTTAACCCCTCTGTCCTATCATCTTGTAGATCGAGTTTGTCTGTGATGGAGTATGCCATGGTTTCACAGTTTGGATCGATTGGGTACTTGATGAGAAGAATTCCATTGTTATAGCCACAGGACCAGGTATGTGGTACGGTATTTGATAGAATATATCTAATCGAGTTGCAAAGAAATGTATTGATGTGTGGGCTAACTACAGAGAGCAGATACTGGAAGCAAGGGGTGCAGCTTCTAAGCAAGCCTGTAGAGGTGAATCCATCCAATTCGGCCATGAGTGTGGAGGCGTACTTGGATCCTCAAACGGGGGAGCTCACGTTTAAGTCCACGCTCTTGTAACATGGTGTGGCACATTCTGTAATGTGTGTAAGCAACTTCATGCAGTAGTGCTTAGGAATTGCTGGACGCTATCGCCCAGAGAGACTTTGCCTTTGCCTGCGTTGCGTGTGAATATTTTCCCTTACAGGGAGCTGACCGCACCTCAGACCAATGATAGGATACCGCAGCTTCAACGTTCTAGCAGGTCAGATCAAGCTTTGTAGTCAGCGAATCAGCAACCGTTATTAAGACGCATAAAGAAAATAGAGCCAAGGGTGAGAATGATTCAATGTTACCACCAAGTTACTTGCTTGAATTTCTTACCGTAACTAAGACACAAGACAAAACAGGCGACATGCACATGATCTAAACCAATATAAAGGGGAAGCGCTAACGTGCGACCGGTCGCGCCGCGGTAGGAGTGCGCGACCGGTCCGTCTGCTGTCCCCACCCACCGCTAGCCTGCCGCCCGTGGCTCCGGCGGCACCCGCACCGCCTCGCCCCACCACCACGCCACCGAGGCGACCGCCTCCCCCTCCAAAATGGAGCATTTCCCCAACAACCCAACCCTTAACCTTATATATCCGGGAGAGTCGGGGTTACATGCAGAGTTCTAGTCAATTACACAGATTATATATATGGAATTCTATTTCTAACTTTCTTTATTGATTCGAGTCCAAATCGGACTACAAATCGCTCAATAACTTGCTCCTCAAGTCATTGTACACCGATCTTGGTATCCGCCTTGTTTTCATACCGAGTATACTGGAATCTTCGTTATTCCAGACCGGTCAAGAACCAGTCTGTTGTCTATCGCCATCATCTTTATCTTCATTAATTTGTCACCATGTCTCTGCGTATCCATTCCTTCATCATCTCGTATACCCATAAGGTAAGTATACGACAAATATCTATATAACATTATTATTATATATATTTTTGTTATAAATCAATATTTAACTCCCTATCGTGGAAAGAAATACTGGTCTCTCAGTGATTTGAATTTTTTGACCGTCTGATATATTTGCAGTCGTGTTTTCACGGTCCATCGCTCGAGTTTGGTCAGCGAGTAACACCTCGCGTCTACCTCACGCGGTGCGTTGGGGTCATCCTCAGCCACGGACAAAATCGAGAACCACACGGCGACCCAATACGACAATGGAAAAAATCGCTCCCTCGCCGCGTTCCTTGACCAACCCGAGCACCGAGCGCCGCCGCCTCTCCTCCTCCGTCTCCCTCATCATTCTGCCCTCGCACGCTCTTCCTCCAGCTCCGTCTTCGTCATCCACTCATCCGTCGCGGCAACGCGCTCTCATGACCTTAGGCGCCATGGCTCACTTGAGAGATGACGGCTTGTGCAGACATCATCACCAAGCAGCCTCTATAGGTCAAGGAGAGGCGGCACCGAACGGCTAAAGCGGCAGACCACTCATCGGTGAGGCGACGTGGAGCCATTGGTCAACCTCAACAGCCGCCAACTGCGAATTAGCCGCCGCAAGCTGCAGCTCCTTCAAATCGACGCCTCCTCGGCTGCCTTGAGCCCTCAACAATCAACACCGTGATGTCATCATTCTCCACTCCTCCCGAGTAGGAATGGTGAGAAATCCCTCTCCCCTTTGCAGCTTAGACATAGTGACAATTTCCCTTTATTGTTTTGTATCCTCTCCAAATTCTGTTCATTTACCTTCCAAAAAAAAATCCGTTTGTTTGTGTGGTGAGCATAGGCTGAATTAGTACAGGGTAGAAATTTGCGGAACATGTTCCAAATTTGGGGCATTTGAGGAATCCATGTTATTGTCCCAGGAAGTAATGTCAACTTACAATGTGAACAATTAACATGTTGGGCATCAGATACAACCATACAAGATAGTATATCTCAGTAGTGCTGATGTTGCCTAATGAGTAATTGAATACGACTAGGATTTATCAAAATGTTTGACTAATTTCTTGAGCATATTTGCAGCATAAAAAATATACAGCTTGGTGTCTGCCCAGTCCGTATGATACTGTACCTCTGCTACATATCTAAAAGATATAGTAAAATCAGCCTTGTGGAAGGAACGCTCGTCTAAGTGGATTCCTATCCTAGACTACTGGTGTCCTGCAAAATAAGGTATTGATGGTTCCTTACCTACTTGCCATAATCTGAAAATTTTAATCTCTCCAACCATGATTTGCTCATCTCATGATACTCGCTCCTTCTCTCTAATCACAATGTAGAGAAGAGTAGTGGTTTATGCCCTTCTCTCTAATCACGATGTAGAGAAGAGTATGGTTGATGCCTATTCTGACAATTAGTTGTGACAGCAAAAAATTTTAGGGTTCGATTTCCTAAAAGATGTTGGACTACTTTTTTTCATTTACTTGCAACTGCAAATGATTATTTTTAGGATTTCAGTGATGGCTGGGTGACTTTTTCTCTATATCAGGTAACAACAGGTCTCTTTCATGTGATTATTTTGAGTATTTGGTACTTTTTCCATTAGCTAAACATTAGTATCACTCAGAACAATTAGTGGAACTATTCCAAGTGATATCTGGTTATCGATGTCATAGCCACATGATGCTCATGCACTACATTCATAATATCTGTTCCAAAAATATTATTCTTTTTTTCTGCTAATGTATCTGATTGAATGACCCCTCTGTTTTAACTGCTTATAGGTTCATCAGATATATGTATTGTATTTTGATCACTTATAGCACCATAGGTATGAGGACTTATTGGAAACCAGATCTTTTGTTGACGAAGCATCTACCCATGATATGATTGAACAATCATGCTATAATGAAATAATTTTATGTTGAAACAACTAGACCTGATATGAATGAAAAGAACTAATTATATCTCTTTTAGTTTGTATTTGACATAGTTTGGTAACTGATGTAAATTCAGAGTTATAAATAGTTGGATCCAACTAATAAAAAAATGTGATTACTTTAGAAAAAAAAAATAACAACTGGCTTTTTTACACATGCGTCCAAGCTGATTAGTTTTGGACTTAGCCTCATAGTGCTGAAAAAAGCAGTAATTGTTCTTTGGTTTCATGGGAAATTGCAAAAGCTTACGACTTGGGTGAGCTGAGGTCTTGTGTCCACGATCTTGCTCTTTGGTCCTGAAGGAGCCACCTTTTTACCGCGATGATGTGAGCACCTGATCACTCTAGAGCTCGGCCAGTCCATTGCCCTTACCAAAGGGGCTGGACCAGCAGTCCCAGCAATGCCCGCCCGACCTGCTCATCCGCCTCCGGTCATCGTTGCATGCCAGGTGCTGGAGCAAATTCCCATGTTGGCATCTACCTTTGTTTTGCATTCCTGACGTGCATTAAGTTTGAGCAGAACAAAAGATAGTATAGTCAATGAAACTTTCACAATGATGTGGCAAAGTGTGAATCATAGTATGCTTATGTGAAATCCTGTACATATACTAGCCGATTAATCGTTATTTGTTCTGTCCTGATTACAGGCTCAGGTCCTAATACATCCATAAATAG
Organism: Chloris gayana; assembly: GCA_031894775.1. Taxonomy (NCBI): domain Eukaryota; kingdom Viridiplantae; phylum Streptophyta; class Magnoliopsida; order Poales; family Poaceae; genus Chloris; species Chloris gayana. The sequence goes on from JAUNZO010004934.1 coordinate 321,702, forward strand.
AAACTGCAGTCATCAACCGAGGTATGTTTCAATCTTCATTTCCCTTTTCATGTCACAATTCATGTACACTATATGGGGAAACAACAAGTACAAATGGAAAACACCAAATTGTAATATTACAAAAAAAATTAGGAAGGTTAAACTGGTATAAATATGTTACCACCGATAAACTATTCTTTTCTTGATGTTTGAAGAAACCAAACTCTAATTTATGCAAATGTCTACAATTATTTAAAGAAACTTAAAGGCCCAATTGTTACTGATTTTTAGTTGAAAAGGTATGTGCTGACATATCTGAAAATAATGCCTTGTGAATTATTTACTAGAATGATCTGATCCAAAATAATTTACTAGAGACCTAGACAATATCACAGATGATTTTGTTAAAGGTCTACATAACAGAAAGAGTTGGCCAGCGACACTATGGTGATCAAATTTGGTGAAGGAATCCTAAATAAGCTTTCAGCACCCAGTTTATTGTTTGTTTTCAGTGGTTCTCTGTACCAATATTTGACTCAACATGAATATTTGATATCATTTTGTCAGCCTACACAATATATAAGTTATGCATATCAATTGCACCCACCTGTTATTGGCAGTGGTCTTCATGACTGTCTTACCATATACATGCACACATATTTCCACACAGAATTGTTTGGCTCTTTGTTTTCTCAGCAGTCAACTTTTGAAAAAAAAATCATCTTACAAGTAAGGTTCTTGAAGACGCCTCAGCAAATTCCCATTTTCCTACATGACATGTTTAAGCCACACACAGGTCAGGCTAATTTCCAATTTTGCACAAATGTGATGCTACTACATGCAATCAAATTATATGATGTTCCCATTTGTTCATATGAGAGAGGGGCCTTCATGAGTCAGTATGCAAGCATGTCGTATAATTATATGCATGCATGGTATTCCTACATCAAATTATTGCCTATTCTAAATTCTAGATTTAAAGTGTTGAAGAAAAAATTCTAATGTTACTCCAAGTTACCTTGCATTTTCAGCTTAACATGCTTATATTATACCTGCTTTTGTTTGATGTTTAACTTCTTTTGCCAACTAACTTACCTATACTTCCATTATCTGAAAAAAAGTACTACCTCTACTAGAGTTTAATACTCTGTTCACTTGAGTAGTTACTTGGTCAAGAAACATTTTGTGGGATCATTAGCTGGTACAAAAAAAGGTATTTTCATGAAGGTTATTAAAGATAGTAAGTGTTTTATAATATTTATCAAACTTCTACTATATGGTGATCCTTTTTTTATTGGGAACACACTGGGAGAGACTCCTAGAGTGATATTAGGGTCACTGGTGCGGCTCCAGGGTTCGAACCCTGGTGGGCACCCTCCCAGTGGACTTTGCCACTGCGCTGTGAGCGCCTTCACCTATATGGGGATCCATTACAAATGTGTCTCTAATATATGTAGCAGAACGGATATATGCAGACCTATTCATCTTTGATACTAAGTACGATTGAGGACTGGATGTAGTAATTTTAATAAGTAATCCTATCCATACGAATAGTTGTCTTAATGAAGAATGATGGTATTGTACCTATAAACAATATTGTAATTGAATCAAAACAAAGTTACTTTCGCAGGTTAGGCTATGCATTTACTGAGTTCTGGTGGTGGCATGGCCACTTTGGCCTTAACTGCATAGATTAGCCAATTTCGGTCTGAACAATATGGGCCCTAAAAATATAGGAAGTTTGTTGTTGTTACATGTTTATCATAACACAGTTTATTACAGGGAACACCAGCTAATCAATTGCCTATTTTTACAGGCTCACGTTTGAATTCAATCTATTTTATCTTTTGTAGAGTTGGCAACCAGTTCAAAATCCAGAGGACAAATGGAGGAGTGTTCTAAAATTGTATTTTTTTTTGCTTCTCTTTCAATTATAAGACGGACACAAGCAAATGGAACTCCTCATTTTTTGCAATGACCTTCGTAAAATTCTTTACTGCACCTATGTAGGTCGAGGACCATGAAAAAGGGACTTTCATGATAGAGTGTATTGTCCTCATTGTCTTCTAAAAGAGTCAATCTATCTATGTAATATGATGTCATATTGATTTTCAATGTTCTTTGTATGTAACAGTATGTGGCCGTTGCTTTGCCGCAGCATATGGCCTTTATCAAAATGAATGTAACCCATTAGTTACTCTTATAGTATTATTATATGTAACTCCCTATTGCGGAAAGGATTCCAGCTCTCTGGTTAATTTGCAATTTTTGATCGTTGGGTAATTTCTTTCCTACCGTTTTCACCGTCGGATGCATGGAAGGAAGGTGTTTCGCAGTCTCTGCGCGTCGGGAGTAATCCTGTAGCGCCGCGTGTCATGCAAGACCCACTAGTGGTCGCGTGAAACCAACGCCGATGCGAGTGACTTTGCCGTAGAATAGGGGGTCATCCTCAGATACGGACGAATTCATTGCATCCTCATTCGTTGTCCTCACAACACCACCGCCTTGCCCAGTCTTCCTCCATTGTGAGTGCCGTGGCGTCGCCTGCTCGTCTTCTTCGTGGCCGCTGCAGCGCTGCCTCGCACCCCAACACATTGCATCTCATGCCATTGCGCTGCTACGGCAAGGTCACCAAGAACGTTGTTGTTGTTGTTGCTGTCGCCGACAGCCGGACACCTCGCAACAAAGGTGACGAGAGCAACCTTTATGTTGGCTGCGGGCAATGGCTTTGGGCCAACACAGAAGGGTGGCAGTGTGCAGCGATGGCGCTACAGGTCAGCTCAGTCCCAGGGTCATGACGACCTCATGACCAAGGTCGGAGTGGGGGAGACGACGGCAGCACCATGACATCCGAGCCACTACTAATTACAAACGAAGGTTTACTTCCTCCTCCCCTATCAAGATCTAATTTTGAGTTTTCTCTTTTCCCCCATCTTCAATGCGTATCCCAAAATCCTTCAAATTCATAACACAAACCATTTAAGAGAACACCATTGATCTCACCTTCACTTTCTTCACCTCCTAACGATTCCATTTTTCCTGATTGCTATGTTTTTGTTATTATATTACTTCTGTTAAAGCATAATCCCATTCCCTGTTTTCAAGTCAGGTACGTTACAGCTCAGCTAACATGCCCATCAATTTCGCCAGCAAGGGCAAGGGGCCTCCATTTGGCTAGAGGCATGTTCGGTTTTGAGCAGAGCAAGCACAAATCAGCCAATCGGGTGGTGGAGCAGAGCTCCGATTGGGCAGGGGCAACTCGACCAGGTGTTCTACTTGCATGTTAAACACTGCCACAAACCTACCATACCGTTGTCGGTGTTTTCTCATCTAATTTCCTTTTCTCAATTAGATCATGGAATTGATGTTGTTAATGTTCATATTAAATTTATCGAATTCTCTGTTGTCAATTCTGTTTGACTGACCCCTTGCAAAAAAAAATTGTTTGACTGACGGCCATCTAAATAGTATATGCACTTTCCTTTATTTGGCTAGATGGATCAGTGGCAATGAAAAATAGAAAAGTGTTGGAAGATTTGAACTGCTAGGTCAGTTGAAAGGTACTCCAGTAAGTTCTGTAAACAGAATGTACGAAGCCTTTATTTTGTCAAAACAACAATATCCCAAACTATTTGTTTTAGCATAACTTGGAGCATGCTAGCCACTGGATTAGGATATGGTGTCTTCATGTTGTGAAGGGTCACTGGATCAGGATAGTAAAGAAAACATGTCATCAGTTAACTTGGGCCCGCTAACCACTCAAAATATGTGCCATTTGATGAACTTTCGCTTGAGAGATACTCTTAGCAGCCAGCTCTTTGGTCATAAATCTATTATTTTAGTTATTCCTTAATTATCTTGTTGTTTTACCTATAATTTGCTAATGCAGTCCTCCACATTGTATAACATTTGTGAGTCAGGCTAATATGAATTTTGATGCAGTCATGTAAAACTTATTTCAGATAATCCGCATTCAAATTAGTTTTCTTACTGGTTATGAAGGACAGAAAGAAAAGAGGAATCATCTGTAGCACCTGCTGCTACTAAATGAGACATCATTACCTGTGTGATGAACATAGTTTTTTTTTAATTTATCTCCGCAATCTAACCCATGCTATCCTCATTTCAGAGTTTGGGGTTCTCTGATAATGGTCTTCTTAGATGATGGTTTAGGTGTCACCATATTGGTTAAGCACTTGAGTGATATTTTCTACAAAGGCAGGGTGAGACAGATCATCTCAAGTTTGATTCGTGTGTAGATTTTTAAGGTAAAAATCCATGTCTATTGTTCTTCTCTGAAGTCACATTATCCTTAATTCCATTACAAGTTATTATCACAAGCTAATCATAACTTAATTGTATATGAAATATCCAAACAGAGCTACTTATGGTGTGTTGAAACAGTTAAGAAAGCATGCATCCTCAGTGATCCTGTATATAGGAAAGGTACTTTTACTTTACATTTATATGGGTGTGCTTTCTTTCTTATCTCTTATATAAATAGTATGATGCCTATATTGGTAATCATGTGATAATTCAACTACTTTGTTTTGTCCTCCCATGAGGAACATGACCATATCCAAAATACAACTATGTATGTGGTTGCTTCAGCATGATTCTATGTATACAGATAATTAAGTCCTACATGAACTAAGGCCATATAAAAAATTACATCCCTAATAGTTGAATTTAGCAAAACAATTCTGTGATATGGCAGAAAGCTCCAACAAATAAGAGTTGTGCAATTCTTGCACATTTTTATTTGCAGATGATTGTCCCTAATTCCCATCACTTACAAGTTTAGGTTATTGGTAAAAACCATTACATCTTGCATATATAATCAACTTAAGTAAAGATTAACGACACATAAATAGATTTCCTCTAAAAGGTGTAAAATCAACCACAATAGCCAAGAAAATTGGTTCGCTACGATTTGTGAACAACATAATGTGGTGTCCTGTCATATTATTTGTGAACAACATAATGTGGTGTCCTGTTATAGTGGTTCGTTGATTTATGAATATTCCCTCTGTTCTTTTTTGTATGTCATCTTTGACGGCTTCAACATGATTAAGGAAAGGTAAAATTTTGCTATAGGACACAGTTGTTTGGCAGCATTTACTGGTTCACAATCTTATAGCTCTAATTAGGCAGGCAACAAAGTTCAAGATATTAATCAGGAACTTCATCTCTATATTTTGTTTAAAGGTGCCAACACACTATTATGATCCCAGTGTATATATATTAAACTAAAGAAAAGAATATACATATATTTTTGTGTGCATAATTCTGTTGCTACATTTCCAGGTGGATTCTTCCTAGACAAAATGGTGGTCAGGTCATGTTATCTTACCTGGGAGAGGACCGCCTCATGCTATCTTCCCTAGGAGTGGAGCGGTTCTTCTCGAAATAGGCGTCTGGTGTGAAGTTGCTGAGAGGAAGATGGACATTTTGATGATACTGCACATAGGTAGAGTTTACCAATGTTTTTTCTGCGGCAAATTTATATCCTTTTAGTCCAACAAGCTCCATGGTACAACACGGTTTTATGCCTATACTTAGTTGAACAAAATAAAGAAGTTTACTAACCAACTCCTGAACAATTTGTATACCTTCAAAGACAGCTACTAATATAATAGTTACATCCTTTGCTTTCATGATCCAATGATGTTTGGATGTGCCATATGCAAAAGCTTATATGGTTCTATGTATTATCATTAATGAGTAATATATATTTTGCATCGAGCATTCTTCTGTAATAGTTGTGTGTGCTGGCATACAACAAAAAGCCGTCACATATGTACGTGTAAAAACAACAACAACCTACTGTGTAGAGGCGTACGTGACAAATTGACGGGCGCGGCGTTAGCGCGCCTCCCTTCCTAGTTAGGTATACATAGGGAAAGCTATGAGGAGCTCAAAACTATTCGAGTCTTGACTTAAGTTATCATATGCTATTCATACAAAAAATAATATTTCATTGTTATGTACTATATCTAACCAGGACCGTGTTCCGACTTACTTGCGGCAAAGCAAGTCCCTTGCACTTGCACATGGCCCGTCGTAAGGATGAGGATCCTCTACGATAATACACCATGCATTAATATCGTGGCGTCGGTGCATTGACATGCTGCAGAGGATCTGAACGTCCGTCGCAAACATAAGCGGGCGCAGCGAAGGGCGCCTCCCAATACTAGTTACAATCCGTTACATCGTGGCGTCAGCTGCATTGAAAATTTTCCACGGGGTCTTTACATTTGGACCCGCAAAAACCGAGCGGAATCCTCGATGGAAAACCAGAGGGGCAGTTTGTGATTATCCTGCCGCTGATCTAGGAGGGGCACAACTGGAAAGCCACAAATAAATCGTGCGTGCCCTGCCCTGCCTTCTTTTCTTCTGCTGCTCTCTCTCTTTCTATCTCCCGTTCCCTTCTCCACCGCCGCCTCATTTCATCATCGGCGACCTCGTCGCCGGCGACAGCAAACCAGGCATCCTTCCGCCGCTCTTTCTCTCCTTCCCTCTCTCTACTCTATATCGCTCCAGCGTGCAGAGAGGCATAGGCATCGCTCTCCTCCTCCTCCCCGCCCCCGCTGGCACTGTGCTGGCGTGGCGTGGCGTGGCGTTGGAGCGGAGATCCATCTCGGCCTGGATCGATCTTCTCTTGTTGGTAAGTAATCCTAGCCGCTTGGACGGATTCCCGTGTTGCGTAGTGACCCGCGAATCTAACTTATCCCTCCGCCCCTGACTTGATTAGGTCCTCCGTATCCAGCACGCACGATCAATCATCCCAAGGTTCGGATGTACTTCACTTTCCCAGAGCAATTTTAGCTTCAACCAACCCCTCCTGGAATGAGCGTCTTAGTAGAGTTATTTTGATGCTCTTCCTGCATTCTTCTAGTTGATTCGTCGATTAGGGGATCGGACCATATGGTTTTCTCTGTGTCGTACTTGTGCTGAGTGCTGACCTGAATGCATGCTTGATGATCCTCCACCTAGTAGAATCACGTAACAAATGCAGCATAGTTACCGCCTTGTGTTATGCTATCCTGAAGTACTTGTAAATGCAAGGTACCTATGAGATGCACGGGCTTTCCAAATGCAGTCACGTTAAATCCTTGCAGAATTTAGACTTATATGAGCTATAGGAAATAGAAACATATTTGCTTAGCAAATGAAGATGGAAGTTGTCCTAGTATGTTTTCTATCATGTACACTGTTTGGTTGGTTCCACTATCTCTAAGTTTGGCATTTCCAATTCTTGCAGATCACACTACCCCAGGCTGAACTGTGGCTGGTATTGGCGATATGAGCGTTCCTTAGCTGTCATATCTTGTGTCTAGGGTCTTTTATTAAGCTTCATTGACTAAAAGACTGTGCACTCTTTTGTTGAAACATTTCTCTTGTAATATGGATGTATTGTGACAATCCTTCTCCCTATGCTAGAATCATATATTTTAGCTTCTAAGCTCTTACCGTACTTGTCAAGTTTCCTTTTAAACTGAATCCCTAATGCATTGATTTGGGCCTTGTGACAAACATTCATACAAATTCGTGGATATTAATTCAGAAACCGGTGGCATTTTAGTCTTGGATACTTGGTCATCTGGAAAATTGGAGCTCCGTATTCATGTCATCAATGGAGAGCCTAGCACAGTTAGAGGTGCTGTGTGAAAAGCTTTATAATTCTAGAGACTCAGCTGAGCGGGCACATGCAGAAAGCACCCTCAAGTGCTTCTCAGAGAACAGCGACTACATTTCGCAGTGCCAATACATATTGGACAATGCCTCAACCCCGTATGCCCTGATGTTGGCGAGTTCAAGCTTGTTGAAGCAAGTCTCAGACCGCAGTCTTTCTTTGCAACTGCGTCTCGATATACGTAATGTTTCTTTCTGTAAACATAATGAAATCACATATTGTTAAGCTTTTATTTACTGCTTCTATTCTGTTTTCACCCTCATGGCAATATGGCATTTATCATTTAGCTCTTTATGTTTTCTCGTGTATCAAATTAATTGTACTTGTTTCGTAGTTTGGTTCAGCATAACATGCCTATGCATAATCCTTTGTCGTTACCTGATTGTCAACTTTTCTTCATGACATAACTAAATAATATTGGTTATTTATTTTCTTTTTCTCCTTATATATTTTATGCTTCCATAACTGTTGGAACGATTGTTGTTTTTTTCCTCCTGCTTTACCTTTTCTCTTTTTGCTTATGGATCATAGCTGAAATTCATTATTTGTGATGTTTCTTTTCTGAGTGCTAATTTGAAACTAACCTGTTGTAATATGTTTGAAGGGAATTATGTCATAAACTATCTTGCCGCAAGGGGGCCTAAATTGCAGAACTTTGTCATTGTGTCCCTAATTCAGCTGGTTTGTCGTATTACAAAATTTGGATGGTTTGATGATGACAGATTCAGAGAGACCGTCAAGGAAGCAACAGATTTCTTAAGTCTTGTAAGTGTATCTTACATTCTGTAAGTGTCGAGATTAGAATTTTTATGATGGATCATGTCTCAGAAATGATAATGTATTTGTTATTCTGTCTGAGTGAGCCATCAAGTTCTGGCATGCCTAGAGAGGCAGACATGAACCTGTTCACAGTTCATAGGCCCAACACCATTTGAAAAATGATGAATTGAGCTTTATGATTAGGAACTCCTGTAAATTTTTTTTGTTACTTAACAGAGAGTAAATTCTTATGGTTCCGTATTCCTTATGATAATAACCATCTTAATGGAGATGCCCATAGGGATGCATAATGCATATAGCACCTGCCAAATATGCTATGCCAAGAACACTCTGAAGTTTCTATTTTCATTTGATACTCAGATAGGAATATATTATGCTTTGCTAACTATAGCCCATACACTACTTCAGGAGTATGTGATTCAATTTATTCTTTTCTAGCTAAACTTCACGTACCTGGCTTTAACCTTCATATCATGGATTAAAAGAACATTTCATTCAGTAAACATTTTAAACAGTTGCATGATCTGCTCATTATACTTGCTACGATCTGTGGTCATATATTGCTTGTATACCCTCATCTTCATATACCCATCTTTAACTCTCATATCATGGATTAAAAGAACATTTCATTCAGTAAAAAATTTAAACAGTTGCATGATCTGCTCATTATACTTGATAAGATCTGTGGTCACATATTTCTTCTATACCTTTATCTTCTACTTTAAATGTAGTTTTGCCTCACCTGCACATACCAAAGATAATGTACTCCCTCCATCCCAATTTACTTGTCATCCTGGAGGTTTTTTTTGTCCAGGTTCAGAGAATGTTCAGTGAATCTGGACATACGTTTTGCCCAGATTCAGAGAATGTTCAATGAATCTGGTAATGAGCCAGGATGACAAGTAATATCGGACAAAGGGAGTACATGATTGCTGTCGTAGTGTTCACCAAATTTGTTTGTCGGTTCATCCACCGGTGTGTCCATCTTTAGTTCCAGTGGCCTAATAATACAGAATCTTTTAGCAAGATTGAGAGCATGGGCACATGCATGTCGATTTGACAAGACATGTGCAAAACTCTTAAGCTAAAACTTAACCATATGTTTCACCTTCCTACATTATCATTATTACATCATTTTTGAACTGAAAAGGTAAATGAACTTGTAACCGAGGTTCTACATGTGCAATACTCGTAAGCTAAAACGTAACCATATGTTTGACTTTCCTACTTTATAATCAATAACAGTGTTTTCGTACTGAAAGGTAAATGAACTTGTAAGTGGGACCCTAGGATTGAAGGGTGACAATAATATACTCCTGCTAATTAGAATCAAATTTGGATACTTCTGCAGTCAGACATCCAAATTTGATATCATTATCGTTCTAAATTTCTTGATTAGAAAGTTGGAAATCATATGTATAGGTTTGTCATGGAATGAACTATCATGATACTACAATTTTGATTATCAATTTCAAGTTTTACAATTGAAATTACCAATCAAAGTTTCATTCCACAAGCAAGTGTTTGTGACTAGGAGCGCAACATTAAGGCTCAAGTTCCCTTGCATGCAATTTGATTGATTATTTTCTAATTCTTTTTTTCATGTGCATATATTGTTGCAGGCATCTCAGGATCATTATTTCATAGGATTGAAGATATTAAATAGTCTCGTAATGGAAATGAACCAGGTGAGACAGCAATCAATATATGCTCGATAACTGATACACTCCCAGCTTAATTTGATCTGTCATTTTGAGTTGTAGAATTAGTTACGCATTAGTGTGGCCCACATATTCTATTTGTTGTTTATGAAGCAGATATAGACGCTATCAACTCTGTTTTCACAGACAACCAAACATAATGAAACATATATGGACTTAACTAACGTAGACACGATCATGTGGAGCGACTGTATAAGTTTGCGCAACATTTTTGTGTGGAACTATTGGTAATATTAAGAAGCCTTATTAGACACACATACCTATGATTGGTTATTAGTTGTTTGTTGTTTGGAGCATTAATAATTATGGGAATACTTGGGGTCTTCTTGGAGCGCAGCAGAGCATTTGGCCATGGTTCTTGGTTACTGTATTCAGCTGGGTCGCTGGCGTGACTTAATTTCTTTTTAGTACTGTTTAAACTACCATGACCATTTTTAGTTAATTGTTTATGTTTTGGTCTGTGCATATAGACGAACACTGCAATGCCTATGACACTTCATCGGAAAACTGCCAGCTCATTCAAGGACCAGTTTCTTCTACAGATCTTCCAAATTTCATTAGCCTCGCTAAGCCAACTGAAGAGTGAAGGTTTGTTCAAAATGTTATGTGGCCATCACTTTTGTTTTGAGTAGACCATTGGAATGCTTAAACTTGTTTTCTTTCTTATTGAACTGCAGCTCCAGATGACTTTAGACATGTTCCTCTTGACCTTGCATTGAAGTGTTTATCATTTGACTTTGTCGGTTCTCCAGTGGATGAAAGCTCTGAAGAATTTGGGACAGTGCAAGTATGTCAACCACATGATTATTAGCTTAATCATCTGTACCATACTTCAAGATCCTTTTTATTTAATGGATTTGTTTTACGCTGGTGCAGCTTCCTGCATCTTGGAGGCCTCTTCTTCAAGATCCTTCTACTGTCCAGATATTTTTTTATTACTATAAGGTTAACGACATACGCGTATCAAGAGAGGTACACATTCATGGTGTGATTTGATCATTGACAGTGTTTCTTCCTGTAATTTATTTTGTTCCACCTGTTTGAAAGGAGCTACCTTTTTATGTTCGTGTTAATGTGCCTTTATTGTGACCAGTCAATGGTCTTTGTACTCCTGCACATGATATAAGAGGAAAATAATTTTCTCTATAGTATGATATAAGTTATCTGAATAAAAGTATCAATACCTCAATATGCTTGCTGTTACTTGTACCGTGAAAGGCTGGGATAAATTCTAGACACCGCTGCCCTGCACTCATCATTACCTCTGTCTTATCTATTTAGTGTACGTGTTTCTTGTAGTATAATTCTATTAAGAGACCAATAACTGTTAAAAATTGGTGACTATTCACTGAGGGCGAACAAGAAGCGTGATAACCCTTTTTTCTTTATCTGAGTCTAGTCTCCACTATCATCTCAGCTAAGCAAGGTTAACAAAACCGAATTGACCGGTCTGGTTTCGAACTAGAACAACCGGCCGGTTAGCCGGGAAAATCGCCGGTTAATCGGTTTACTACAGTACGTAGTTTCAGTTTTCCCGGATTAACCGGTTGAACTGCCTGACCGGAGGGACTGGTTTCCCGGTTAACCGAGATAACCGGCCGGTTTTCACTGGTTATTGAAACAATGCAGCTAAGCACCAGCTACTTTTTTAATGGGTGGTCTGGCCATTAATGTAAACTTAGAATCTCTGTGAAGCATGTTCTTTTGCTCACCTGGTTGAAAAATTAATTTTTGTTAATTGCCACTTCACAAATTTGTTATTTCTTTTCCTTTTTGTTTACCTTCTTTTACTACATCTGAGCTCATTCCCAAACATTGAAACAGTGATCCAAAAAGTATTTTGTGAGTTTTGGTATAATATCTTATGGTGTACTTTCATTTCGTCTTTCATATGTTTCTATTTCCTCTGTACTTACGTGGCAAGCTTCACTGCAGGCACTGGAATGTCTGGTGCGACTAGCTTCTGTCAGGCGTAGTATTTTTGTTGAGGACCCTGCAAGATTGCAGTTTCTTTCTCATCTGATGTCAGGCACAAAGGAAATACTCCTAACAGGACAAGGTTTATCACACTAAAAAAATTATTATTGAAGTCAATATTTGATGCTTGTTTTTTCCTATAACAAGTTTGATTATAGTTTTGATTGAAGTCCTCTTAACATAGTGCTTCTCAATGTATTTGCCTAAAAAAAAACATAGTGCTTCTCAACATAAATTGATTGATTATCTTAATTGATCATGACAACAACATTATGCATTGCAAGTGAAAGCAAACTTGTTACCAGAGAAGTGCAGGTTTTCCTTTCATTTTTTAAATGCTTAAATTAGCTACGATTTCCAATCAGATTGGTTTGTTCACTGACTGATCGATTCTGGCAGATACAAATTATATGTTTACTCCCGATTTGCAGGTCTTGCTGATCATGACAATTACCATGAGTTTTGCCGTCTTTTGGGACGTTTCAAAGTGAATTACCAGGTTGCAATTCTGTTGCTTGGATGAAGAATAGCCCCCTTTTTATATAATTTGGCAATTGGTTCAAATTCTTGTTAGCTATTTTTCATATCTCTTTGACAGTGCTCACTGGTAGCTATTGTGATTAAAAAACTAGGATGTATCCACAAAGTTATCTTCATTCTGATTTTTCCAGATTATTAATGTTTGGAGCAGTGGCTCAAATTCAGTTTGCACCAATATTTTCTTTAAAATGAAGGGAACCAAATAATTAGTTATGCTAATATCGACTTCTAGTTCCATCTGTTTTGCTGCTGTCTGCTGTGGTGGTTATTTAGGAGCCATCCAAAAACATAGCCGTGCAACATCCATCGGACTGCTATATTTGTTTTCTCTCAATTGTCTGGATTATACATTAATTGCTATACTTGATTTGGCTTGTGTTTTGTTGTTGCATGTTTTTGGAAAAAAATTCAAATGGATTACCTGATGGATGACAGATGATTTTTGCTGATCCAGTTGCTTTATTTCATTACAGTTCACTGTCTTCATCTTATAGGAGCCTATCTCATATTAATTTATCTGGTTATCTAACTTGTATTCTGCAGCTATCGGAGCTTGCGAAAGTTGAGTTTTATGGTGAATGGATTAGTCTAGTAGCTGAATTTACAACCAAATCCTTGCTTTCATGGCAGGTTTGTTTTTCTTGTGGCTGTTGGTTCTTTCTGTTAAGGGTATAATAGTCAAGGATATTAGTGTAATATTGTAGTCTAGGGTATTCCTCATGTCCTCTATATATAGTCCCTGTTGGGCCTCAATATAATCATCCATTCAGTACATATTATTCCTAACATGGTATCAGAGCTTTAGGTTTTGATCCCGCCGCCACCCTAATTCTCGCTGCGCTTCCCCCGGGAGGAATCGATCTACTCCTGGGTGCAGCATCAAATCTTTTTTTCCCATCCAAGTCTCACGCATCGAGTCTCCTTGTTCGTCTTATCATTGTGTAGCAGCAGTTCCCAGCCAAGATCCGTATCGTGGAGGTCCTCCGTTCTAGCCGCCATCGCGATTCCCATTGAAGGTCGTTGTTGCGGCTGCATCGTCATGCCGCCAGATGCCATTGCCATCCCAATCCCGACCGCCGTCTCATCAATCAGGCTGCCTGCTGGTCAATTCCAGTCATCCATGGTTCATTCATCTCATCCTCATGCGGCTGAACGTCGCCGATCTGATTTTATCCTACTGCTCGTCATCAATTGTCCATGCCCTTCTATCTGCATGGGCTAGTGCTGGCGTATTCTGGTATTGCCAACCCCCTGCCTTGTGTTGTCTCATTTTTTTCCTTCACCACAATTCAGAATCTTGGTCATCTGCTGCTGCTGCTGCTGCTGCTCGTGTCTAGTTTAGCTCATATGTTGAGGCCCATCCATTTGTTTAATCAGTCATTGTCCCATTCAAGTCCACATATATTCCCATGGTCAAAGCCCTGCGTGTCCACAAAATTCTGTCAAGTCAGCCAATTGCTACTTTTATTTTCTTTCATCCAGTTAGTCAAACCCATCAATTTGGCTAATCACATCATCATTGTGGTGCGACCTTGCCCTCTTGGTCCCTTTCGTAGCCATCTTGCTACACATCATGACCAATGGTCTTTTGTTGTCATCACAATATATTCCACTACTTGCCATTTGCAGTAGTGATTTCTAAATCTCCCTTCGGCTTGACTTTACACCGCTATTCTCGTCGGATTATTTTTCCAAAGCAAGGTTCACATTTGAAGAGTTGATGTACTATCTGTGAAGACTTGGGGTATTTGCTCAAGTACTACGTGAAGGCATTACCCTCTTGTGGAGGAGATCATCTTCATCGACGTTCAGAGTTGCAGGCTTTGCGACATCTTCACCATGGACTTCGGATGTATCAGTTTTGTTTGTCATGTGTGTCTTGTGAACTCTTCAAATGCAACGTCATTTCATCCACATTGCATTTGAGGGGGGGGGGTGTTAAGAGTATAATAGTCAAGGATATTAGTGTAATATTGTAGTCTAGGGTATTCCTCATGTCCTCTATATATAGTCCCTGTTGGGCCTCAATATAATCATCCATTCAGTACATATTATTCCTAACACTTTCAATCATCCATGTCACATTTTTTTCTTACCAGTGTGCTATTGATTTGATCTGTAGTGGGCCAGCAACAGTATATACTACCTATTAAGCCTTTGGTCAAGGCTGGTGACATCTGTTCCTTACATGAAAGGTGAAACACCAAGTTTCCTTGATGAAACTGTTCCGAAAATCACCGAGGGTTTTATCACTTCAAGGATTAATTCGGTTCAGGTACAAGTTTATACAAAGACATGTTATTTTTTTGAGGGAATTACAGTAGGGGAAGCCCCTACTGTTAAGCTTTTCTATTTATTGCAAAAAAAAAACAAGCAGAGCTATACAAAAGACCCTTAGGGCGAAGAAACAACTGTGGGTCACATGTTATTACTACAGTTTCACTCCAGAAAAAGGACTTCTGCCACTCATCATTTGATATTTCTTCCTATAACAGGCCATTCGCGCTGATAACTCATTGGAAAATCCTTTGGATAATGTGGAAGTTCTCCAGGACCAGCTGGAGTTCCTTCCTTACCTTTGCAGATTCAAGGTTGCCGCTACATCATGATTTTTTTTTTGAACTAAAGAATTTTTTGTTTGAAATATATGAACTTGTTTCTCATCTTTGGACTCATGTCCAGTGGAAAATATGATCACTTATTCATTAATCTATTTAAGCTGTTTTTATAAAGAATATTTGGGGCTGTGTTCCAGCTTATCAAAAAAGTTGGTGGGCGATAAAGTTTTGCTAGTGAATGTTGATACATTTTTTTCGTTAGAGTTTATACGTGTTACTTATATATATACAAATGTATACCAGGTACTTTTATTTTGGTGAGTTAAGTTACTAAAATATGCAAAATCTACATATCTCTCTCTTTAGTACATGGATACTCATCTCTCCTGCGTATTCGAGAAAAAATATGGGGGATTTATGAGTTAATGAAATTCCACTATTTTTCAACTTCCATTATATTTGCATACAGTTTGGTGTTTATTATCTGATTAAAATTTTTTCTTTCAATGAGTTTCAGTACCAAAGCAGTAGTCTGTATATCATAAACATCATGGAACCTCTTCTGCAAGCTTATACGGTATGTTAGTGTTATCACATAAGTACTGTTTTATGATGGTGCTATTAAAGTCAAATTTATGTTACAGGAAGCATCAAGATTACCGGCTCCTAGAGAGGCGGATGAGCTCTCTGCTATTGAAGGACAAATTGCATGGATGGTCCACATAATTGCAGCCATTCTCAAAATTAGGCAGACTGTTGGTTGTAGGTGCGCAGTTTATTTCCCTTGCATATATGCTATTTTTTAATTATTCCTCTCCTACCCCAACTTGCTTGGTATTAAAGGCTTTGTTGTTGTTGATTTTTTTTTTTGCATGAAACAATTTTCTTTTTGCTCCTGCAGCCAAGAATCACAAGAGTTAATTGATGCAGAACTTTCTGCTCGTGTGCTACAATTGATAAGTATGACTGACACGGGGTTGCATGCACAGGTTAGATGACATTGATTTGTTCACTTAATATTAATGCTGAGCTGGGGTTTTGTAGGGGCAGTTTTTTTTCCTAGTTTTTTTTCTAATATAGAAAGTGATTGCATATTTAGTAATGCAGAAGTTGTTAGGAAATGCTGTACATGTGGCAACTTATTGTGAAAATTTTTTGGCAGGTCAATTGCTTTTGTATTTTCCCTATGATGCAATCCAAATAGCCAACGTGCTAATTGTATAAAATGTGGTCTTTAGTTTTTCATTATAGATGCTAGTTTTTTTTTCTGAACAGCTCAGGCTCATTTCTGTTATTTTATTGCATTTGCAGAGATATCAAGAATTAAGTAAGCAAAGGCTAGACCGAGCTATCCTCGTCTTTGTGCAAAATTTCAGGAGGTCATATGTAGGAGACCAAGCTATGCATTCTTCAAAGGTTAGAAGAACTAAAACTCTGAATCTTTTTTCTTTGGCCTATGTCCAAGCCAACCTTGTCAAAATTTGGTTGCTAAAATTTTGGAAGGCCTATGCCTCGTTGCCATCCCCTGGATAATCTTGTCTGTATCTGGCCTAATGTCTCTGCTATTATAACTAATTAGATTCCATAAATGAATGCTCCTTTGCTGCAGCAGCTGTATGCGAGATTGTCTGAGCTTCTGGGACTGAACGACCATTTAGTTTTGCTTAATGTCATTGTTGGGAAAATAGCTACAAACCTAAAGTGCTATTCTGAGGTAACTATCCATCTACTGACTTTATCTTGGACTTTGATCTGAGCTTAGCTAACTCTTGATGCGGTTGCAGTGCGAGGATGTCATTGGTCATACTCTGTCCCTTTTTCAGGAGCTTGCTTCTGGGTAAGGTTGCAGCTATATATTTTAATTCCCCTTTTGTCATTTAGGTGCGATGACATTTCTTCATTTTGTATGTCATATCAGATATATGACTGGGAAGCTGCTTCTCAAGCTGGATAGTGTAAAATTCATCATAGCAAATCACTCTGTAATGTCCTCCCACTAGCTTTTGTTTTACTATACTTCCACTCCCAGTTTTAAAACTTTTTTCATCCTTGCAGCAGGAGAATTTCCCATTCCTTGCAGAATACAGCTGTTCTCGTAGTAGAACTACATTCTATTACATCCTTGGCTCCTTAGTCTTCACGGAAGAGAGCCCAGTAAAATTCAGGACTTTCATGGAACCACTTCAGCGGGTGTGTGGATAAGTATTCTAATACTAGTATAGCTATATATAATGGTTTGATCTTCTTCCTTTTTTTTACCATAGGTTTCATTTAACCTGGAGGCAACTGCTGATGCTGCTTTCCGGACTGATGTTGCTAAGCGTGCTTTCATTGGTTGGATGAGAGATTTACGAGGCATTGCAATGGCTACCAACAGGTACACTGTCTGATTATATATGCATACTACGACTATATAAGCGTATTAAAGCTCATATAATCTGTAAACTAACTGTACCTGTGTTGATCTAATACCAGCCGCAGAACCTATGGTCTCCTATTTGACTGGCTATATCCATCTCGCATGCAACTTTTATTGAGAGCCATCTCACTGTGGACTGATGAACCAGAGGTGACAACTGTTTACCAATTTGTTTTGTAAAATGCTATTGTTCCCTTGTGCACATATTACATGTTTTCACCATCAGCCGAATTCTTAGTGTATAACCCTTCTTTTACAACATCATTATATCCTACATAGCTGTTGTATGTTTTCTGAATATATGCTGCCTAAGCCTAACTTTCTAAACATTGCCTTTGTTCACTCTAAATATCACATCATGCAGGTCACCACACCCTTACTGAAATTTATGTGTGAATTTGTTATGAATAAAGCTCAAAGATTGACATTTGATTCATCGTCACCAAATGGGATCCTTTTGTTCCGAGAGGTTAGCAAGATAATTGTGGCTTATGGTTCACGAATTCTAGTGCTTCCAAATGGCACTGATATTTATGGAAGCAAATACAAAGGCATTTGGATCTCATTGACTGTTCTTTCAAGAGGTGAGTATAAACTGTCTTTCTGCTTGATAATATATATCCTACAATAGTTCTACCGATTTGCGGGGATAACGGATCGTATTTGTTACTTGTTAGCTTTGTAATCCAGCTTAGTTCTGATCTAGTAAATAATTGCTGTGATTTGATTCATTGTAACCTGTTCTCTTCGGGCAGCAATTATACTGCATCCCTATTTCTCATTATTGGCATATGTTGCCCTTTTGCTAGTTATATACTGTTCTTTTGATAGTCACTTTTCCGGAACTTACAGCTTTGTGTGGGAACTATGTCAACTTTGGTGTATTTGAGCTTTATGGTGACAGAGCACTTGCAGATGCTCTTGATATATCTCTAAAGATGACTCTTTCGGTTCCATTGCCTGATATATTGGCATTCAGAAAGGTATGTATGTCAACTTTAGTCATTTCATTGCCTGGGCCATTGCTTTTGCTCATATATTAATTAGATAATTAGATATTACTGTTCAGTTTGATGATGCAAAAACTTATTTTTTCTCATAATTTTTTTTCTTGAACAAGACCTCATAAATGTGAGCATGAATAATTGATGTTTCCCTGTATAGTACAACGTTGGTTGGCATACCTGAGTTTTGGCGCTTTTGTAACTGTTTTGGTATGGCCCTGTCATGGGGTGCTACACCCTCTTAATGAATTAGTTTCAGAAGAAATTATGTGCAGTTCTCCTGTAAGTTTGAGAGGAAAAAATTGATGTGTCATGCATGTCTATGTAGCAGAGATATTCTTAACTGATCATTGGTTTTGTCCTATTTGTGTTGGCTGGCGCGCCTGGTCACCCTGTATAGTACAACGTTGGCTGGTGCGCCTGAGTTTTGGCGCTTTTTTAACTGTTTTGGTATGGCCCTGTCATGGGGTGCTACACCCTCTTAATGAATCAGTTCCAGAAAAAATGATGCGCAGTTCTCCTGTGAGTTTGAGAAAAAAAAATTGATGTGTCATGCATGTCTATGTAGCACAATTATTCTTCACCGATCATTAGTTTTGTCCTATTTGCGTTGGGTGTTTGAATGTTTTGCTCCGTATAACTGGAGCCACGTCTGTTTGTCTTACTATGCCGGAGCTGTATTGTATGTGCAGCCTGGTTTCAAACTTGTCTATTCAAAGGTACAAGAAAGAATCAAAATAGTAATGAGTACATTATGTTTGGACTTTTCTTGCAATTTTTTTGGTATCACAACTATGATTGGTAGCTAAAAATTTCTTCTAGAATTGATTCATTAATCGGTTTGCTCCCAAGAAAATTCCCACAGTACCTGTACACATTATTATTATTGCTTAGTTCAGGTTGTGTGCTTCCACTCGGTCACATAAAAACAAATGACGAGGGATGGTGTTATTGAGATCTTGTCTCAAGCCATGCCTCTATGCAATCATATGCTTGATTTTTCTGTTTCATTCATAATATACTAATTGAACATGAACTATTTTTTTCAGCTGTCAAAAGCATACTTTGGATATATGGAAGTTCTGTTCAACAATCATATTACTTTTGTCCTAAATTTGGACACAAATACATTCGTACATATTGTCAGCTCACTTGAATCTGGCCTAAAAGGCCTAGATACAGGAATATCAACACAGGTTTGTTTCTTTGAATCTTTATTTATCTTTTTTTTGCTGAGCATTTTTTTATCATTTGACACATGCTACTGTTTTTCTTTTTATTTTCTCCTGAGGGAAGACACATGCTACTGTTTTTCTTTTTATTTTCTCCTGAGGGAAGACACATGCTACTGTTACAATGATATAGTACTGGTGATCAATCAGTGCTTAAACTTTCAGGGAAAATACATTGGTGACCATGGGTCCTGGTGTTCCCAGTAGTGAAAAATTCTATAATTCAGTATGTAGCAAAAATGCTACAATTCAATATGTAGTAAAAAAGTTATACTCGTATGTATTTACCTGAAATCAGCTTGCTAACTTTTATCTAATAAAGAAGATCGGGTACTCAGAATAAAATGTACTAGCTATGGTAATTTTTTTTAGGGAAGTATATAGGTATATTAGATATATAATATATTAGATATATTATATATCTAATATAAGTATATAGGTTACAACTAGGAAAGTAAAAAGGTACTATAGCTGTACTGTAAGAAAAGAGCTTTGCTGTACAAAGGCGGAAGGGGAGGCTATCTTAGGGAGTCTATCCATTGCAGTAATTCTGGATTGTCCTCATTCTTATATCTGTATAGTTGAAGCCTCATGGAACTAATAAAAGTAGCTCTCCAAGATTCAAAGGTTGGATTGGTATGCCTGAAATTTTTTAGTTCCTCTGTTTCCACAGTTCCCAAGCCGCTGTAGCAAAGATTTCCAAGAACTTTATTGAGATTGGTTCAATAAGTTTTTGCAAATTCTCAGAAAAATATATAGAAATGGGAAATGACTTGTTGTATAATCAGTTCTTAGCATTTTGTTCTTGCTGATCTGACTTATGTCCTATTACTTGCTTTTGGCAGTGTGCGTCTGCTATTGATAGCTTGGCAGCATTTTACTTTAACAATGTTGTAGCTAGTGATGGACCTCCATCACCAGCTTCAGTAAATCTCACACGTCACATTGGAGAGTTCCCAAATTTGTTTCCTCAGGTTTGTGCAGCCACATCCTGTCTACCGTGTTCTGAGAAGTTTCTCTGTAACTACATTTTATTTGTTATAGATACTGAAGACACTTTTTGAGATCGTTCTCTTTGAGGATGCTGGTAACCAATGGAGTCTAAGTAGACCAATCCTGAGCCTGATAATGACCAGTGAACAGGTGCCTGCATTTTTTTTACTGACACCAATTTTCTTCACTTTTTTTAAAGTTCATTATTGCATACACTAAATCCATTTATTATTTTTATTGTTTTTCTCCAGATGTTTGGTGACCTGAGAGCGCACATGTTAGCATCACAGGTTAGAGCAATTGTTTGAAGTTCTTTTGTATTCTCTTCTTTGTATTCTCTTCTACTGTCAAGAATTTCTATCTTATCATCTTTGCAACGATTCTTTAAAATGTAAAAGAAAAATGAAAGATGAACAGTTTCTGAACATGAAACAATGCTGCCATTAGAAATGTTAATGCTTATGAAATAGCCTGGTGGGTAAGATTTGTTGTTTATAGTCACATTGCAGAACTGGGCACACTTGGATTAAAAATAAAAAAATATTGGCTCCTTTATACTGCTAACTCTTGGCTCAGGATTGGTGCTAATGAAAACTCCCTCTGGATGAATTTTTGTGACCACTAGGATAACAAGTGCAGCTCATTTTTGCACTGTGCAGTGTCCTAATGAAAACAAAACTAATCCGTAGGGAGTTTTGTTTATATTTGTTGCATGGGCTTTCATACAGTGTCCATAACTTCATCATTACCTTTGACCATTGTACACTTAAGGCTTGTTCGGTTTGATGGGATTTAAGCACAAGCCCTTACAATATCATGTCAGCACAATTTTACATCTGGTAACAAATCATAACGCCATGGAGAAATTTTCATCTTTTGATCTTGCAAAACAAACTGGACTGCAGTGCAGTAACACTGGGAAAGAGTACTTAACATCATGAAAATTAGATTTGTTTATGTTTCTATAAAAGAAATAAAATTAGTGAAGCACAGCACCATTAGCAGGCTCCATTTTTGGACAGGGCCATGAGATAATAACTTTTAGTTTGACATTTGTTAGACTTTTGATGAAAAATGGGTGATTACCTGAAGAGCTGACGCACCTTTTGTTTTGCAGCCTGTAGACCAGCAACAACGTCTTTCGCAATGTTTTGATAAGCTGATGGCAGATGTCAACAGGAACTTAGAACCCAAGAACCGAGACAGATTCACACAGAATCTCACTGCATTCAGACATGAATTCCGACTGAAGTAGTTTCTTAGAATTCAGCTATTGAAAGTGTTCCTGTGATGTAAATACTCCATTAGTTGTTTAGAAAACCACCATTCGGTGGATGAAAAAAAAAGGGCATGCAGTGAAAGTTCTTGTTGCTTCATATGGTTGCAGAAGTAGTTGTAAATTTCTTAGCCTGTCATTTGTATAAGAATGGTGAGTGACAGGGATTGCTTCATTTCTTTTTCTTAACCTTTGTATCACTTCTCTTTTGCTTGTACAGCAAAATTGATGCAGGAAGGGGGATTGCTGTTTGCCCTGGTTGTTAAGGAGGCAACAGCTGTCCGTCAAATCCAATTCATTTGTTAACAGGGCACAGGATGTAAATGTTTCTGTTTACTTTGCTGAAGGTAGAAAATGAAATTGGGGAGATACAGAAAAAGGTCTTGGATATAGCATCTTAATTGTGTTGACATTCCATGAGCCGTCGAATAATTGTCCCCATTTTGCCTCGAAAAATAACTGTCCTTTTCATATCCATGTTTGTGGTCCTTGTGTTTGCTGGCAACAGTACTTTTCCCTTTTTTTCTTCATTATAAATCAATAATGTCTGTTTCGTATGATTGATTGAATTGTTTTCTAATTGCTCTTTTTGTTTTCATTGAATTATCTAGTGGACAACCCAATGTTTTTAAAAAATCTAAAATTCCTTATTGAAGCTCAGTCAGAATGCTAGCGACAAGATCTGAATGTATTTAACAATTGTTAAAACTGTAACGGAACTTTTTTTTTGAACCTTACATTTTCTGTAGATAACAATATGGTGAGCGTGTCAAGCAGTTCTTTGTTATTCATTTACATCAAATACGGGAGCTTATTAACTTCAGACTGATTTTTTATTATTTATCTTCTTTTTTTGCATATGCTGCTTCAAGAAATACTTTCCTGTTCTTCGATATCATCAAAATGCCAAAGGGAATGGTCATAAACTGATATTTGCTCACATAGATTAGGATATCATCAAAATGCCAAAGGGAGTGGTCATAAACTGATATTTGCTCACATAGAGTAGGACGCATCTAATCAGTATTTTTATGTGTTATACCATGCGCCACAACTGAAAATTCGTTTTACTTCCATTCATAAAGCTCACAAATAAAAATAATATGCACATACTGAAGTTTGAACCAAATTACATTCTTTATTGAGAGTTGTTCAAGCGTCAAGGTTAAAACAATGAATCAAGGTTCTCAAGTGTTTATTCCAAAGAAAACTAAAAAAGGAGCTATTGCCAGCCTTTCTACATCTTTACTCGATCTTAACCTACGTCTCTCCTTTGATACATTTTGCATCTGGTGAACGAGTGAACTATCTGTACAACGGCATCCTCATGTAAAAAGGAAAAGGAACACCGCTCTTTCTTTTTCCTTTCCTAGACACACGGATACTAAATTACAAATTGGTCAAAAAGGTAAAATCTGTGAAATGGCGGGACAAGGGCTGTGTCATCGCCTGCCCAGTATCAAAGCTCTACCTCGTGAAGGTCCTCACCCATACCACTGAATTGAGCTGACGAGTTGCTACTGGAGCGGCTGTGTGGAGGTCTTCTGCCAGGCATCAATGGTGACTGCATCATCTGTCCATCAGGTGATCTTGAAACAGCAGAGCTGTTGAACTGGTCTGGGTATGTCCCACTCCAGGAAGCAGCTCTTGACCTCGACAAAGAGCTGCCAACACTATCAGAGGGGGCCATGATATTGTCCATACTTGGATGCCGCTGAATGGTCGATGGTATTGGAGCTGATGGTGGCGGTGAACTAAATGCTGCCTCCAACGCTGGTGAGGACAATGGCTGATCCTGGTGAGTTGTTTCATCCACTTTTGGGTCAGCCATCTGTTCTGGAGCAAAAGCAGCGGGAGTAGGCACGAAGAATTTTGCGCCAGACAGTGTACTCAATGATGAAGCTGCTGGTTTGCTAAATGATGTTGCTCCTCCAAAGGCACTTGCACCACTGCCCTTGTTAAAAGTGTCAACGTATCTACACAAAGAAAGATGTTACAACCTGCTGATACAGAAAGAAATCAGGGAAAATAACTAAACAAATCACCTTGATCTAACAGCCATCCGCCCACGTGCTGAGAATTGGTTCTGGGTAGGTGGTATCGGTGGCATCCCGAACTAAGCTCTGAAGGATTAGAGGTTTTAGCATCTGCAAACCCGTTAGTAGTATGACCACCAACAGGGCCATTCAAGTTGTAATCTGGAATAGTGTTCTGGAATGAAGCTTTCGTTGGAGGTGGAGGAAGTGGAGGTTCCTCGGCAGGGACTTCAGCACCTTCCTCCACCCACCGCTTCAGCTTCTCATCATAGTAGAATTTGTTCTGTTCCCCTAGCTTTGCCTTCAGTTCATCAAAAGATGTTTAGTATGTTACTAGGAAGTGACAGGTAAAAAGAAAATAGTGTGATCATTGTGCAGCAACCTGCTTGTGAGATTTTGAAACAAGCCCCATTGTCTTCTGGACCAACCATCCAAAGCGAGAACTGCCTGAACCTGATGTACTTTGTGCATTACCTGATCCTGCACCCTGTTACAGTTTTGAGTTAGCAAAAAAATACCAATGTAGGAAGTATTCACTAATCCAAGATGTACCTGCTGCGGAGCTCTACCGAAATCTGGCTCAGAAATACTTCTGTTATGTGCAGCCTTCCTTTCAGGGGCGCCTGACATTTCACTCATAGACAGCTCTGAAGTAGAAGACATCAATGGTGACATGGACATCACTGGTTGAGTATTTGCAACTTTTGTATCAGGAACAGCAGAAATATGTTGCTCATTTGCAGCACCCTGGGGCATTTGAGGCAATGGTGGAGATTGTGTACCCATCATGCGGGACAATGATTTATCAAGTGATGTGAAAATCTTCCCAACAATCTTTCCAGGGGCAAGATTTATTGCGTATCCACCCTAAAGCAATGAGCTGACTGTTAATGAACAGCAAACAAATGGTCAAGAATTAAAAAATAAATTAAAACAAACTCAATACCTGCTGATGGGTGCGTATCCGCTCTTCCAGGGACAAAAATGATTGCTTCAATGCTTCGAGTTCAGGCGTGCGGCCAGAGGCCTTCAGCACCTTCAAAGATGCTTGACAATACCTTAACGAGGCAAATCAACATCAAATAAGAAGCCAGGGAAGTGTTTTAAAATAATAATTCACAAGCCTACCTTAGTGAATCAGAAACCTTCCCAACCTCCGCAAGCATGTACGCATATATCAGCTTATATGGTTGAAATGGCAAGAGGATGTACTGGGAATTACCAAGAACCTTTGCATACTCATACAGCTCCGTCCTCTGCTAGTTGCATAGAAAGGACATTTGTTCAGGGAGAATGGACAATGGATACTAATGGAATACTTTAACAGAAAATATAACACGTCTTTAGATGCCAATAACAGAGCAATATAAATGTGCGTCTGAAGGATATGGCCCATAGAACAAATGCATAGATTAAAAAGCCAATGTAGTCCAGAAGGACAAAAACAAAAACTGGATCATGCTTAGTAAAGGCAATTTTGGTAATGTATATGGTCTGAAGGTTCTATAAACTTGGATGTTGATTCAAGGTACAAAAATGTTCATGTGGTCCTCATTGTCTGGCTTCTATATCCACATCTCTGATGATTGCCTAACACAACTAAAACCTCTAGAGTATCTTCTCCAAAGCATGCTATATCCATATCACCCTCGATCAGAATATGACACTAGCATTAGACGCAGTAGCAGCAGCAACAACAAAGCCAGAATAAAATAATAATAATAATAATAATAATAATAATAATAATAATAATAATAAAGCCTTTTAGTCCCAAGCAAGTTGGGGCAGGCAAGAGATGAACTCCACAAGAGCCAATAGCACAAGGACAATTAAAAAACAAAGTAAGAAGGAAAGGAAAGGAAAGTGGAGACAGATGGGCAATAAAAACCAAAAAAGAAGTTAAAAGACTGAAAATCAAGGATCTGGCACATGAATTGCTAGCTTTCACGCTCTCCTATCTATACCATTAGAAGTAGCAGAAAAAAAACTCAGAATAAACTACTCCCTCTGATCTTTTTTATGCAATGGGAGGGTTGAATTCGGATCTCCCAACGACAAGGACAAAGGCCGGGGTAGTCGGAAAAATATGACGCAGCTTAGTGATGTTGAATAAATACCTGAATAGCTTCGGGGCTGGTAAATGTACGTGGACATCGCAAGTGGTCAGCTCCAATGAGACACATCCTCGCACTTTCAGAGTATGAATCAATATTTAATTCAGCAACTAAGTAGCATGAGTGGGCAGACGCAACCTGCATTAGATCTTACAGTGAATTGGACATAATCTGTAAACAAAGAAGAGTGCATATTCAACACAAAAGACTCGGACCTCATTTTTCTCGTTCCAAAGGCAATCTCCCAGGTGGGTAATTACACGGTCATCACCTTTCGTCCTATTTGCGATTAAAATAGCTAGATTCTCTTGCCAGTCATCCAGCATACCCTTAGGAGCAGCCTGCCAACAAAATAGTAAAATTGAGATTGAAGTTAAAATGTACAGTACAGAATTGGAAAATGAGTTTTAATCATTAGATGAAAATGTGCATGTCTAATGAGGTATCTGGAAATCTCAAAAAATAAATATAATTTGAGTATGTTAAAGAAAAACCATGCCTTAATACATACAGAAATCAAGACAAGACAGAACTATGCAGAATTAAAGAACATTAGGGTTTTCTGCAGTAACACATCTTGACATTAGATAATGACCAATGAGAACTTGGCTGCTTTTACTTCATGAAACTAAGTACTAAATAATCATTTAAGTCATGCTTGATAATCTTATTCCAATGAGGCATATATCACTGTACTTAAGACCATAGAACAGTGGTATTAATATATTACCTCTACAGGCGGCTGTGCTGTATGCAATGAACCACTAACAGGGTTCCCAAAATTGAAAACATCTGCAGGTTGTCCAGCAATAAGAAGGCACAATGTCCTCAAAGGTGATCCGGACACGAAATGGCAATCAGCCATTTTCTTCACAGTATCCACATAAAACTGCGTCATCAGTCAAGCAACAAGCAAATTACTCAGGGACTCAATGGAAAAGAAACAGAGTCATCCAATCAGTCAAGGAATGCAAAACTCAATTCAGTGAGGCAGACCTTATCACCAAGTTGTAAAGCAAGGATCAGTGCAGGACCCCAAAGCTGACCTTCTTGTGCAATGTGAAGGGCTTCTTTCCTTCTACCAGAAACTAGTAGATTTTGAACCTCCTGGGCAGTGGCCTGCAGTGGAGCATTTGGCTGAACTAAGGTACACTTTGCTGAATAATGCAGCTAAGACACAAAAGACAAATAATAATGACCTGAATCTGGCTTTCCAAGGGAATATTTTTCATGCAATGGACAACGGCCCCGTACCCTTTCATATTAGCATTACTCTTATAAGATGCAAAAAGCTTTGTCACTGCCATCTCTGGTCCATCTACTCCCTGTAACAAAAACTCAAAGAGCATCAGTATTTCATATGGAAAATGGTATTACACTGGGCGTATAGTTCAGTATATTGTTAAAGAGATAAACACCCAGGAAATTATAGTGGATTATTGTCTGAGGGCAAACACAACATATTTCTATTCCCAAGTAAAAATATAAGCATAAAAGTGGATAATATCTGAATATCAATAAATTATATGTTTACAGTTCTGTCTGGGTACATATTATATGGATATTTTATTCTGAAACAAGATTCACTTCTCCTTGTTATTCTGAAACAAGATTCACTTCTCCTTGTTGCCATGAAAATCTGTTGCAGGCCTGGTCAACAGTAACTCTACAAGCCACTCTAATAGAACATAAAAAGGAACCAAGATCATTTTCTAGGTGTCCCTCTGCAAAGCCTCAATGAAATATAAACCAGGGAAAATATGAGTATTCCAGGAATTAGTTTGTGCCCTCAAAATTATAAATTTATTCAAAGAGCAGATTGATGATTAACCATGTTGAGCATAAAAACATAATTCTATTGCTTCATGATTATATCACAATCAGTTTCCGTTAAGAACTGAAGATCATGTCTATCAAAACAGTCGCTGGTACAGAGTCTTGAGACACCTCAGGTATCATTTGTCATTCAAGCAAGTGCACAAATAATTTAGGACTGGACTCAAATGAGGTATAGATGTTATAAATTCAATCATAAGCTTCCTATATATGTAAGTAGATTTTCATGTGATCATACAGCAGAGGATATTAGCCAGCTTTTTTTCTCTCAAAAAAACGCAGAAGAGCTGTGTGCCATTTCATTAATAATAGAAACAAAGTACAAGTACAGGCATGAAAGAGCACCCAAAAAAACAAAAGAAGCATCATCCCAAATAATGTATTTTTATCACAGAAGATTTGCTGAAGTAAGCTAAAAACTGCTGCTGAAACAAAAATATAGGTAGCAAATAGTCAAGCAAGATAGGAAATACCTCCTGTGATGGATCTGACCCAAAGGGTGAACGAAGTTTTCCATAGTGTTGACATAATAATTTAAGCAATGAAATAAGGAGTTTATGAACATCCCCTCCTTGGAATTCCGTCACAGACGACTCATATCCTCCAATAGTATCATCAAGCCATTTATTCACATCCTTTGCTGCAGTGCTTCCACCAACAAGTGGGCCAGGAATAGGATGACGGCACAAGGCATGAAAGTAGCTAAGTGCACTGCTGCTAGGGATGCTTGAATGGTTGATTTTATCAGCAACAATCTCTGGCATGTTCAGAACTGACACCGTTCGACCAGAATAGCCCTTTGATTGCAGCAACAAAAGAAGTTAGTTACTAATTCACTGAAAGAAGAATATGATAAAGAAACAATCCCATAATACCTGATTTCTGCTGTCAAAATTTGCAGTTGTTGAGCTGATGTCTTTCAGGACCACAAGCTTTCCTCCAAATCCAAAGGTGACCAGAGCATGTGGTGGGCGTCCAGCTGACGACCTCTGTTCATGCGGTGAGAAACCAAACTGTTGGGATGGACCATTAGGACCAATCGACAGCTGCTGAGCAAAGTCCCCTGAGCTATGAGTACCCCAATAGTTTTCTGGCAAATGCATATGTGCAGCTGAGCCTGCATGTGTTTGTTCCTTGTACATGCTCTCCTTGGAACAAAATTGCCATATCCATGGTTTATAGAGGGTTCAAATCCCACATGGTTAACCTGGTTATCTCTAGAAGGTTCAAAACTAGTCTGGTGAACTGTGGAAGGCTCAAACCCTTTGTATCCTAACTCCTGGCCTGTAGAATGCCCGAACCCCTTATTCCAACTCTGGTTACTTGTAAAAGGTTTGAACCCGTGGTGACCTGCATACGGCGCGGAGGACGTGTAACCACTTTGATAGCCCATGGAACTACTTAGATCACTTGTAGACTGTTCCAGACCCTTATAAGCACTCTGATGACTATCTGAAGGTTGGAACCCCGCATAACTAGCCTGGTTGTTATCAGTACCTGTGTATTGACTGGTAGAGGGCACAAATGTGTTGACAATGTTTGTAGATGATTGCAGCGGCTGGGCATCAGCTTGCTGCCCAATCTGATTCTCAGACTTATCGTCGGGACCATAGAAACTACCCAAGAGACCACTATCCGCTGAACCATGAGACTCCATGCTGTTACCCAAGGCACCCGGTTGCCACTGGCTCTGCTGGGTATAGCTACTTTCAAAAGAATCTTGTGTGTGAGGTGCACTATGATTGCCACCTGAGGCTGCTACGGTCTGCGCAGCAGTTTGTTGGTACGACTCGAGCGAGTGCCACTGCTGAGTGTTGGTGTCGAAATACCATCCTTGATATTCTGCGTAGAACAGCATATTTGGTGGATATTCAGTGGGCACCATGTAGCTCCCATCCTGGCCCCAGATCGCGGCATTTGTGCTTCCCTCCTCCACGATGGTCTCAAGTGTTGCATGCGAAGAGGTCTGCACGAACGAATGACTAAATTGCTGCTGCTGAACGTTATCGACCCCAAGGGCTGCAACAGTACTGCTGTTATCAGCGGCACTCTGGTACCACTGCTGCGTGACCTCATCGTACTTCCACCCAGGGTAGACGCTCTCCCAGTACTTGGGATCGGTGGAGTCCAATTGTGTGCTATTGCTCTGATTCATGGATTCCGTGGCAGCTTTTCTGGAATTCAATTGGGAATTGTCCTTGCTATCCAATACTACTCCACCGGGGAAGTTGTGATCCACCGCTGACATGGTGCTGCTCTGCAAGGCCTGGTCCACAGGCATGGCACCTTCAAAAAGGCATCCTCGGCTCCATCCGCAACAAGGTCCTCAAACAGATCCGCCCCGTTGCTAGCACCAAAGTCATTCCACTGCACCTGCTTGATCGCGGTTTGGGTGCCTTTCTCTGAACTAGGGGAGCTGCCCTCTGGGATGGTGGTGGCCTCCACCTTGAGGGATGACACCAAGGTTTCGGAAGGCTCGGAACCAGTATGCGGTAGGGCTGGATGAGCCTCCACCACCGTCTCTGAATTGGCCTTAGGATGCACCGCCGCAGGCGTAAGGTCAGGCTCTGCCCCGGTGATCTCCAGCGCGGGCTTAGGCTGAGCCTGAAGCTCTACAGAATTCTGGTGTGCACTGAGAGCATCTACCTGATACCACTGCTGTGTTGCTGCATCATACTTCCAGCCAGGGTAGAGGCTCTCCCAGTAGGCTGGATCAGTGGAGTCGAATTGTGCATTGTGGCTCTGACCCACGGATTCCATGGCAGTTGCAGTGGAATCCAAGTGGGAATTAGCATTGGCATCCAATGCACTGGAGATGGTGTGACCCTCCACAGCGGAGACGCTAGCTTGAAGGGAAGCCTGGTCATCCCTGGGCACAGCCCCTCGAAGAAGGCTCCAAATGGATCTCCGTCGCCGCTGGCACCAAAATCATTCCACTGCGCCTGCTTGACATCGGCGCTGGCCTCCAACTTGGGCGCCTCAGGCTCACGATGCACCACGGCCGGGTGGGCCTCCACCACCGCCTCCGAGTGAGCGTCAGGAGGCGCCGCCGAAGCCTCCTCCGCCTTAGGAGGAGCCGCCTTGGGATCAGACTGAGACCCCGCCGGCGCGGCATCAGACTGAGGCTCAGGATGTGGTTGGTCGGCGAGGGTTAGGGCGGCGAGGTCCCCGGCAGAGGCCTCGGCCACATCAGCCGCGGCGACGGGGAGAGGCCGGCGATCGTCGTCGGAATCGGAGTCGACTAGCTTGTCGAAGAAGTCGGCGTCGTCGGAATCGGAGGCCATGGATGGAGAGCTAGGGTTGGGAGTAGGTGAGTGGAGGCCGGATTGGATCTGGACGAGGCGATTATTTCCTCTTTGCCTCCGATTTCTTCTTTCTTCTTCTTCTTCTCTTGTTAGATTTGAGCAGTGTTTGGACTCGCGGTCGCGGCAAGAGAGAGGAGACGCGTGCGCCTGGGAGAGAGCAGCCGACGGCGTTTCCTCACCGTTCTGACTTTCTCTCTTTCTTCGTTTCCCTCCCCTCTTTTTTTCTTCTTTCTTCTTTCTAATAAGTAATTCTTCACACTGGTAGCAGTACTGTAGTACTCTAGCGTACTAGTAGACCTTAGGTGCGTAAGGGCTCCTTTGTTTCAGCTCCAGGTCGTGGATTTTAGATTATAAATTGTAGATTGTGAAATTTGGGATTATAATAATTTAAGTCTTAAAATTTGAGGGATGTTTGTTTGTCCGGATTTCACAATCCAATTACAGATCACTTACGGTTGCCCACGATGGCAAAGCAGTAAATATTTGTGCCATAATCCAACAAAATCTAGGTGTTGCCGGATTATGAAATCTAGATGCTCAGATTATAAAATTTAGAATCAAAATCCAGCCCTTTGTTTCAACTTTTAGATTTTCCACTCTCCACCCACAAGGAAAAGACAGAAATACCCTTTACGTTTAAAAGAACATCCTCACTCCATGTTAAATCTCAGAGACATGTCCATTATGATTACAATGCCCAAATCTCAGTAGCACAAGTTTCAAAAAAAAAAGTCAGCAACATGTTGTACTCGAAAGTGCATTTAGGCCCCTCACTTTATTTTGGATGATTGATATCAATACAATTAAATTTGGACTAATGCTTTCATGAGAATGTGTGTAGTGAATATCTAAAGAGCATAAAAGTGTAGCAAGCACAATCAAAAAGGAGAAAAGAAATGTGAAATGCAATAAAAGAAGATTTTGAAAAAGCCCTTTCTCAAAGCTTGTGTCTCTCTTTTATTCTTTGCTTTGAGTCATAGGGATGCCGTACTATAAAGAGGGATGCAAATCACAACTTTGGCAAAGAATGGAGATGCTCACAAACTCAAGAAAATCCATCCCAAACCCATTCTTTCCGAACCCATCGGAAGCTCCGGTGTGGTAGGCTTACGAGAGAGTTCTAGCTCTCCGGAAAAGCCATACCGGAAGTTCCGGTCCCCGATATCGGAAGTTCCGGTAGGCTAACGGAGAGTTGGAGCTCTCGGAAAGCCATACCGGAAGTTCCGATCCTCGATACCGGAAGTTCCGGTAGGCTAACAGAGAGTTGGAGCTCTCCGGAAAGCCATACCGAAGTTCCGGTCCCCGGTACCGAAGTTTCGGTAGGCTAACGAGAGCTTTGAGCTCTCCGGAATGCCATACCGGAAGTTCCAATATGACACCGGAAGCTCCGGTGCGGTCCCGTTTTCCGGAAGTTCCGGTGCGGGCGAAAAATCCAGATCTAACCCTAATTCGAACCATACCGAAAGTTCCGATATACTATCGGAAGTTCCGTTACGGGGTTTCAGACAGAGCCAGCGGCTCTTTTTGGAGCTGTGGTATATAAGCCACACTCCACCCCACACTCACTCTCTATTGCACATTCCGAACCAACACACACTTGAGCCACACTCCACTCACTCCAAATCCTCTCCAAAAGCAAAAATTTCATCCTTGAGCTAGGATTCGAGTGAGAGACTTTAAGCAAGTGTTTGAGAGACTTGATTCCATTCTTGAGCATCTTCACTCCCGTCAAGCTTGTGATCTGGATTTGTTACTCTTGGAGCTTTGAGCTCCTAGACGGATAGGCGTGCTCGTGAGCTCCCAACTTGTGTGGTGACGCCCGAGAAGTTTGTATTGCCCGTCCCGAAAGGGACCTTGATAGTGGAAAACTCAAGCTCAACCTTGGTGGTGACTTGAGGGAGAAATAGGGTTGAGAGAAACCCGGTCCTTGGTGGACTTTCTCAACGGAGACGTAGAGTCCTTGGTGGGCTTGAACTTCGGTGAAAAATCCGTGTCTCTTGTGCTCCCTCTTTTACTTAAGCGCGTTGTTGTTTACTTTGCTAGGTTGCTTGTTAGTTTCCCTTTGTGCCATTAAATTCCTAGAATTGCATAGGGTTGTGTCTTTCCATCTTGCAATCACTAGAATTGTGTAGAGTTTAATTTCGCATTATCACCCCGCACCGAAAGTTTCGGTATTTGACGTTTTTCGTCTTAGTGTTATTTCGCAGAAATTTTTAGGTTCGCCTATTCACCCCCCCCCCCTCCTCTAGGCGACTTTCATGTACTCTCCATTGTGAGGACATATACCAAAATAGACAAGCACTTCATAGACTTCAAATTGAGATCAACATAACATACACATGGTTCAAATCACAATATTCATACATAGCCATAGATTTTGTTTCAATCACAAACAAGAAGACTTAGTTTCAATCACAAACAGGGAACAATCAAGCCTACATCGAAGATACAACATCAACCAGTCAAGCCCTCTTCCTCTTGGGAGTCGTTTTTTGGAGACCTTCTTTTTGGAGTCGGTTGCTTAGTAGGAGTTGAAGCAGGCACGATGGCCTCGTGATGAACTACCATCTCCGACCAACACCGCAAGACGCCTACATATACGTATCATATTATGAACCGTGTACTTGAATGTATTGATGAGCATACTTTTAGATTCTTACCTTTTTGTAACCACACCTAGACTTGCTTGTAAGATTACTTCAGCTATGTTGGTATTCTTATTTGGTGTCGATACTTCTTTGGGGAACCAACCTTTAGTGTTGTTTTTCCTTGGCTTTCGCTTCCTACAAGATATAAATAGCACAATTAAACAACAAAGTAGGTCGGAAATAATTAGAAACAATATAATGATCACTTGCCTTTTCTTTGTTCCATTGAGAGGGCATTTGTAGCTTTTTTTCCCTGTGTCCTAAATTTCCACATCCTGGACACCTATATTGACCTTTAATCATTTTTTTCTTTCTTTCTCAACCTCCTTTCCTTTTTCACTTGTTTTTTTCTTACCACCACCACCTTCGAGAGCACTTTTGTACCTCTTTTCCTTTGATGCCAACACTTCTTTTTCCAAGTGGGGCACCTAGCACACTTGATATGTCAACTTCTGGCCATTGTGACTTGTTTGGAAATAGTTCTATCAATCTCTTGTATGCATTCTTGAACTTGTCCACGGAGTAGTACTCATCAACAAAATCCTCCATCTTGACATCCCTTATTTGTTGTGCTGTTATTAGAACCAAAGCATGCTCGACAAGGCTTACCCGTGTATTGCCACTCTTCACATGAACACTCATACAAGTATGCTTTAACAACATGCCATGCATGACAATTACTATTGTCCAATACTTGTGCATCATAATGATCACCTTGGACAATAGTCGAGTGACCCAACCCCTCGTTTGCGCCTTCAAGACATATAGGACAACTAGTAGTATCTTCCTTCTCAACTTGTCGGCAAGTTCACAAACAGGTAAGTCCTTTATGTCATTTATCCAATTGTTAAAATACTCAGCCATATTACTTGTGATATAATCACATTTGATGGCTGGATTGAAACCACTTCTTGCCCACTTTAGCTTGTGATAGGTCTCCAACCAAAACTTTGCATCAGGATCATCCTTAACCTTGGCCAAGTAATAGTCATGAACTTCTTTCCTATATGCTCTTGCAGCAGGATACATATGCTCCTTACCCTTATATTTTGTTTTAAAGTTATTCATAAGATGTCGAAAGCACTCTCTCTGTTCAGCATTTGGGAAAGCATATTGAACTGTATTTTCTAAACCTTTGTTTGCATCTATGCAAATAGAAAGTAGTGGAAGGTCTCCTATAGCCTTATGCAGCTGTGACATGAACCAAAACCAATTGTCTTCTGTTTCGGAGTAAATAAAACCATAGGCAACAAGATACATCCAGTTATGACCGTCCACACTACAAGCTACAGACTAGATGACCATTCCATCTACCGTTTAGTGTTGTTGAGTCTACACTAAGGTGTGGTCTACATCCCTCCCGAAAACCTTCAATGCAAGGTCTAAGTGCACAAAAAAATCTGCGAAAATAAGGCCTACCATCTTCGACCTCGACATCAATCTCAACCACACTATTTGGCATCCTCTTCATTACCTTTGCCTTCCAGTTAAACAATAGTCCAAAACTCCCCTCCCAAGCACCATACAATTTTTTCTCAACCTTCAGTAAACCCCACCAAACCGTGTCATACCCAATTGTACACTTGTGATCATCCCGCAGTTTGATTTGTAATTCCTTAGGACCATTTTAGGAGTCTTCTTAAGGATTGAAGTAGCATTAGAAGCAACCCAAGCACTAGTAGGTGTAGTTGTCTTTTGCCTCATGCTAGATGTACAAGTATGCACATTCTTGAACACAGATTACCTATAAAAGGTCAAATGCATGAAAAAGTATTAGAAAGTAATAGAGAAAAAACATTATAAAATGTCAAGTAATAGAGAATGCCAAATATTTAGAAAGTAATAGAGAAAAACATTACAATGATGATATCTCCATCGCGATGTTCCGGATGTGCATGGATATGCCAAGGACAATCATCAGCACCTTTACAATATGCATCATATCTATTGCGATCAGTTTTGATTTTACCCAAATCAAATTCCTTGTTCATGGCCCATTGTCTAACAGATCAACCTAAATTTTACCATCGAGGGGAACAAAGCACCTAATTTCATTTCTCGGATTATTTTCGTCATACACAATCTCTCTCTCATCCGGTATGCTATCATCAACGAGCAAGGCCGCATCGCCATCGATAATATGAATGTTTAGATCATCGGAATATCTGCATTTTGCTGTAGAAGCAACATTTCTAGTCTTTTCTGCCCTTAATTCCTCATCTTTGAAGCCCAAAAGGGCATACAATTGGTCATCGTAGCTACTTCTAACCTCCCTTCATCGTCAATTGTTTCAATAATCTATAAAGCATCCCAATCAATTGGTGCATAAACACCCACCTCATCCGCACAACATCATTAGGTCGATTCTCGGTGTCTTCCACCACATCCTCATGCTCGTGTTCGGTGCCATGCCCACAACCATGCCCTCGGTCCCCGTTCCATCTACGGTTTCAACCAATTTTACAATGTGATGTCAATGAGACACATAACCACAAATGCCCTCATGCAACTGTCACATTGGAGTGCTAGAGGGAGACTATTGACCTTGCATCTTGGGCTCGCGGGCGGAGTCGAGGCGCCGAGGCGGGCGGAGTCGGGGCGGCCGAGGCGAGCGCGTTTGAGGTGGGCGGAGTCGGGGGTGTCCGAGGCGGGCACGGTCGGGCCAATCGCCGCCGCGGCCGTCCGGAGCGATTGCCGCCGCAGCCGTCCGGGCTCGCGGCGGAGTCGGGGCGGCCGAGGCGGCCCAAGTCGGGGGCGGATCTCGCAGCAGGCGGCGTCGGAGGCGAGAGGCCGGCAGAGGAAGCCTGTCGGGGCGTCGTCGGCGTCGAACGCGTTTCTCCTCGATTCGAGTCTCGGGGAGACAAGGAGAATTCAATCTGAAGCTAACCAAAATGGGTAGGGGCAAATACGTCCTTCCAAGTGTTCAGAAAGGAGAAAAAATATCAAAAACTAAAAATTAGTGGATTTGGGCATTTTGACGAATCCCTCAAGTTTTGGTGGTATTTTTACTGTCCTCGCTTTTGATGGGCATTTTTACGAAGCCTAGAATGGACAAAATCACAAATTTCTCGTGCCACCGCGCGCTCTCACCTCGCCTCGGCCGCGGGCTGGCTGGTGCCCCGCTGTTTCCTCTCCTTGCTCTCGCAGATCGTGCGCCCACCTCTTTGCAGCTTCCTTCCCCTCTCGAAACCCTAGCCCTGGCCCGAGGTCCGATGGTTCTCCGATCTCGAAGCCATGTCGCGCCGCTGCTATGCTTCCCCAACCCGGAGGGTGGCGATGAACTACAGACTGGGCCAATCTTTGCCTGCTTGCTCACCATGCACGGACTCATGTTGTGGGAAGGGATCGAGGAGGCCATCAGCCTCCGGATCTCCTAGATTCGGTGCTCCTTTGCTTGCTTTCCCTCCTCCGCGGCATCTCTTCAATCATTGCTGCTCCGAATCGGTAACAACAATCACGAATTGTATCGACTTCTTATATTGTACAAAAATAGTTGTATCTTCGATCTCCCGTTTACGTATCTGCTTTCATATCACAGTGGTGGAATGCTTGTGGCAGTGGGTGCCTTCCGGAAGTCCGTGATGTGGGTGGCGGAAAGACCTCATGGGTTCATCCCCTGCACGGATCTTCATCTGCTCGGAGCTAAGGTATTATGGCACTATAAGTTTTCTAAATCACCGTCCCCTTCCTCTCTTTCTCAAGAAATGAAGTCATTTTTCGACTCTGATATGTAATCCAACATTTGTACGTTCTATAACAATTGTAACAGCT
This sequence comes from Chloris gayana, assembly GCA_031894775.1. NCBI lineage: Eukaryota > Viridiplantae > Streptophyta > Magnoliopsida > Poales > Poaceae > Chloris > Chloris gayana. The sequence continues at coordinate 359,587 of JAUNZO010004934.1, forward strand.
GTCTTGCCGTGTGACGGCCGTCATCTCCTGTTTCGTGCTTCGTGCTAATATGTTGCTGTTTGGCAATGCATGCTATACGGCAGCAACCAGGGAAAAGAGAAGAAGATGAAGGATAAAGTAAGAACAAATGGAGGAAGAAATGTAGAGGCCGGAGACGAGGTTGACACCACTTCCCAGGGTAAATTCACATCCATGTGCATGATCTCTACTTTTAGGCCTGTTAATTGATTGTTTAGGATTAAATCAAGTTATATGGTTCACAATAATAGCTGCATATTAATTAGTGCATGTTTGAGTGCCTGTAACACAAGGATTATCATTTGTGCTGAAGTTCTTCTAGCTGATATTCTGATTTCGTAGGATCGGTGTGCTAAATAGAATGTTAGTAGTAGTGTCTCGATTATACTTATTTAGGGAACAAGTGTCAGGTTTCAGTCTTCAGGTTCTGATAAAGAAATACAAATATTTACAATGAATTATAAAGCTGGATTGATGGATTAATGAGATCATTTTCCCCTTATTTTGAATTGGGGAACAAATTGCCCTAGGAGCTATTCTTGCTATAAACCAATTGTCTTGATTTAGACTCATCCAATTAGTTGAATGTTTGACATTGGGAGCATCAATTCCGGTATGTTTCACATTTTGGCAAATTTCTGCAAAGGATTTTTTTTTCATATAATATACAACTTGCTGATGATGTCCTATTATCTAAATCCCTTGAGTTTCCTAAAAACCTTGCAGTATATGTAGATGTACATATTTTTAATGTTTTGATACGTTAATTGATCATTTTTCTTCTTCTCAGTCCATTTACTATGATGGCCTAATTAATACATATGACCCTCACCTGTAGCACAAAGTTTGCTCAACACCTTACTATAATTGTTGTTGGAAAACTGAAGGTTCTATTCCATATAGCTAAATTTTGATACTGGCCCTGTTCGGCTGGAGTTTTTTCCAGCCAAATGGTACTGTTGGCTGGCTGCTAGCTCCCAGCAGCAATACCAGCATAAGCCATCAAAAGCCATAGAAAGCTCCAGCCGAACAGGGCCACTGAAATTCAATTTGGGTGTAGAACTACAAGGGTTCATTTCAATGTACAATGGCTGCATTATCTGTTGTGATAATGCATCGAGCAGCGTTGAACATTCCAATGTACAATGTGCAAGTACCTACTTCTATTGTTGCTATTCCTTCGTTTGCTTAGCTGATGACAAACTACATCAATGTTTTGTATTTGTTACTACCTTTTATGTCCAAATAGGCTGGGAGCCATTGTTTCTGCCTTTTCTCATAGAAAATGAAAGTGATTAGTATTCCGTATATTGTAGGTACTTGGTCTCTTTGCCTGTGGTTGTACAGTAATCATTATGCTTCAAAAGCATCAAATGGTGGATTCTCTAGATTTCATCTGCGTCTTTTTTATGCTCAATTTCATAGTTAGTTTTCTTAAGGGAAAAATGGTGAGACTGATTGCAGGGAGTTTTGCAGAACCACACAATGCAAGCTGAGACAACCTCCAGTTTGCATCTGGTATTAGGCCTAATTACCTTTACTCTTGGCATCCTTTGATTCGCAAACTGTGAATTAAATTATCTGTAACTATGATTAAATTACTTATTCTTTATATCTGAATATCTAATAGAACTGGTATACGTACCTTAATGTGGAACTGTCAATGTAAATATTGTGCAACTTGATCTGGCAGGTTCAATTATTCAATCATAGTAAAATTAGGTGTCTGAAGCATCACAAATTGATTTTTTTTGTAGTGCATAGATTAAAAACATTTGCCGTCATCAACCAACCTGTGTGAAGTATGTTATGTAGTTCATATTCTATACCATGTGCCTCTTGATTCTCATTTGCATAACACACAGTGAAAACCTCACATGACTCCAACCTTTTTAGCTGGAAACTGTTCACCATCAGTATGAAATAGATCTCTCTTTGGTTTTTTAACAGAGATGTGCCTCCAGCACTTCGGTTTTTTAACGGAGATGTGCCTCCAACAGAAGTAGAAATGATATCTATGGCCTTGATATGCATTTTATGCTCTCGAGGTGATTCCATCTATACATGTCTATGTTAGGGTGTTGTGAAAAATTGGCAACTATATTTTCTTCCTTCAATCTGTGTTTTTGGGAGACTAGAATTCCAATCCTTCAATCTGTGTAACCCTGCAACTATTAATATAAGCTCGAATGTTTGCCCTAAAAAAAAGTGTTGTTATCTACATGCATACTTTATTATGTGACTGAATTTTAACAATCTCATTGTCATGTGTGCCCGTGGCAACGCGCAGGGTTCTCTACTAGTATAAATAAGCTTTTCTCTCCGATGTACAGAAATATATGAGTCTAGGGGTATCATTAGTTAGTGATTTATTGCATATAATTTTGATGAGATGGATCGTAACCACCGTGTATCATTAGTTAGTGATCTATTGCATATGCGAGGTCATTTATATTAGAAGACACCTATACGGATTCGAATGCCGAATGTTTTATTTTTCCTTTTTATTGTATTTTATAAACCACTTTTTCTTCCCTATGTACATAATGATGAAATCGTAAGTACCGAAGCATTATGATGCTTTAGAAATATAAGTAAAGAATCAAGGTGCAAGATGGTCAGTCCAAAAATTACTGGTACAAAACTTCAGGCTCTGAGTTAACCTGTCAGTGGTGGGTGGATTAGGCTGCACGGTCTCGGCGGCAGCATCCTGATCCTGATGGACAATGAGACTGTCGCTTCAGCCGGATTAGAGTCCATGGCTCCTGCATCAAGGTTTTGTCGATCCTGCTGAGCTGATAGGAGCCGCGAATGCAGTCCATCCGTGCCAAGTTATGGGGCGCGCTGTCCCACACGGAGTCCATGCGGCAGCTATGCGAGATCGGGTCCGCAAAGCGTCATTTTTTCCCCGAATTATTAGTGTGATGATATTCAGTCAATGGACAATGTATGCAATATAAAGAGAAATTACTGATGGTGTGCGTGTTTGAAACAATCACTTTTTGTATTATGGTAATCAGGAGGTCATGCCATTCAATCTCAAGGAGTACAATTATATATATGATATATTAACGTCTGTAGTTACATGTTTTTGTTGAAAGAACACTTCACATGCTCAAAAGGTTCGATATTTCATTTTCCTGATAATTTTTACCGAATAGGACTCAACAAATTGCATGCAATATCTACAAGTTTTTATTGAAAGAACACTTCACATACTCGAAAGATTTACCATTGGGATATTCATTCGATTTATGAAATAATTATCCCAGACATTTTTCCAATATGAAGTTTAAAGCATGTGTAGTGGAAAAGTTTATGTAGGATCTTGCCAATACTATTCCCTCTAAAAAGGATCATACTCTGCTTTAGTTCCTTTTTTTCTGGGTTGGCTGTGACAGTCATCTATCAACAATTCGTACAACCTTTTGCTCATACTAGGTGACCAACAGCTTAAAGTTTTTTTTTAAAGCAAAGCAAAGCTTTTACTTAAATACATGCTCAACCACCGGAATTGCGCTGTGTCAAGCGCATTACGCCGTGCGCATTCTGGAGGTGGCAGGAATGCAAGATTGCAATGCCCCACACACACCGATGGAGGAACGACTCAGGCTGCGCCGTGAATGTGAAGCAGCAGAGGTGGATGCGACTCTGTTCCGCAAGCTAGTCGGCAGCCTCCGTTATCTAGTTCACACCAGACCAGATCTCTCCTACTCGGTCGGAAGGCAAAGTTCTCAACTCTCTCACAAAGATGAACTCGGTGGATTTTGATGCTGCATACAACATTGCAGTTTTTCTGTAGTTTTCTCCTTTATTTATATAGGACTTGATACAGGCTCCCTCAGGAACCGAAACACACGACCTCTAGGACTGAGTCAAAGGCTCTGACTGGACTCCATAACTCTAAACTCAAGGACCAAGTAATTGACTCTAATTGGACTATTAACTGAAAGTAAAGACTCGACATTACAACTGACAACACATGACTTACAGGCTACACTACAAATTAAGCAAATATTCAATCATATCTAAAAAGCATTAGTTTATTTTTACCTTGCGACCATCAAGTGCACTTTGCACCAGATCTGATATTTCCACAAATATCTCCTCTTGCGAAGCTTCGTGATTGAATACTCTATCACATGTAAAGTGTGTTGTGCTCACTGCATAAAAAAACTTAACAGTTATATTTATTATTTAAACCTGCTACACATTGCATGGCTTCTTAGGTTAGCAATCTTTTGAGCTAATGATAGGCCCATGCATGTGTTGGCAAGAAGTACTAGAGCTGGTAGAAGTAAAGACTAGCAAAGTAATTATTGTTTTGCTTGTAAAGTATAACGGTGGATTTAAAGTATATGACCACATGCACTAGCCTAATACAGTAGCTTACTGTTTCTATCCTATGCTTGTGTGAGCAACTAGTAAGCTAGTGGTGTGACTCAAGATTAAGAATCAAATCATAATAAAAACGTACATGATTCACTGGTTGCTCCACAGTAACACATCTACCAATGTACTCTCCCGTTTCAGGGTATGAAATTTTAGCTTCAGTTGCATTTGCATTTTTAGTAAGCATCGGGCGCACTCGGCAAAAAACCCGAACACTTCTCTTCAATTCCTACAGATAAAATATAATCATAATTTTAGACTAAAATGATATGTTTTTAGAATAGAATCATAATTTTAAACTAAAATGATGCGTTATAAATAGCAAAATATATATTAATTTTAAACAAACCATTATCTCATTGTGTAATGCACTCCTTTTTATCCGCATTGATAAGTTGAACTCTCATTTGAGCAACTTGATCCTCAAGTATCTGTAGATTAAATGATGAGCGATTAAAAAATTAAATAAATAACATATTTATTTAAAAGGTTATATTTATAACCTTTTCTGTTCTCGTTCCGCGTCAAGTTCTTTGACTAATGCTTCAACATGAGTATTAAGTTCCTACATCGTGTTACCCTCTATGCCTGTAAAGACACATTTAGTTATACAATGAAAGCACAAATTCTATGCATGGCAATATCACAACAGTTTCTAATCTAAAGACTACTTATTTCTAGTAGTTTGTTAAATATGATCAATAGTAATATCATTTCACACATGTTTAGATAAATAATATAGGCAGGTTAAATTGCATGGAACAGGATATTTTCTACAGCCACTGAATAAAGTATGCCAAGTATTTATTATTCAATTATCCTTTTTTTAACTCTGAGGATTGAGGATTACCACTCTGAAAATTGTAATACTGAAATTTCTGATGTACACATGCTTCTTGAAGTAATATACTTCACTACTGTATTTCTAAGATTTGAAACGAGAACTCAACTGAAAACAAGTGCAATTATAGTTGTTTGCTGATAAACAATTAAAAACAATTCAGCTAAGTGACACTATCAAATAAAATAATGCAATCTATAGGTAAGGGAGAGGGAGAACAAGACAAGCTTACCAGTCAGCATGACTGTGGATGTGGGTCCGGTGGATGTGGACGCATAGGTGTTGAGAGACTTGTTATCAGTTGCTGTTTTCAACCTCCCAATGGCCACCCGATGCTGAATAAAGAAAAGTATTAGAAAAATTGAACATAATTTATTGATTATAAATTAATAGGGACTAAAGAATTTACCTTATCTCTAGTGTGGTAAAAGTTGTTCCATTTGTATAACAACTGCACATTGCTATAAGCTTGTTTTGTTTTACAGAATAACTCAAAAGCAATGTCAGTTATCATTGGGCTGTGAATCCAAGTACTCCGGTTTGAAGAGGGAATGGATATGAATCTCTCCACGCAAATATCAAAAAACACTTCTCCAACATCATCATCCCAAACCGCTTTAGTTTTCTTCTCAGCCTTCAAGCAAAAAGTTAAAAAAAACAGTAAGATAAGAATAGTTAAATGTACATTAAAGTATATTTTTAGATCCAAAATTAAACTTACTATTTTGCGCGCCTTCTTGAACCCTTATGATAGGAAAGCAAATCATAATCAGTCAATGTATAATAATACTATACAAAACCTATGAATATACAAAACTCAACGCACAAAAGAAAGAAACATTCACCTTTTTTAAGCATGGAAGGGGAAGGATGGAGGGGAGGAGCATGAGGTGAATGCTCCTCAAAAGGAGTGTCATTGGACATACAGTTGGGTCTCCTCTCGGCCATTCATCTCGAAGGGAGATGCCTGCATTCATACGAGATATTGTGACATTCTATTTTCACTTTAGGGTCTCAAAATTCAAGTAGCTTACAGTTCCCAAATTAATTTTCCAAGGGCAACAATGTGTAACTTGTCGCGTTTGCTATTACCTTAATGGTGAGTGGTGAATCAAACCGAGGGTTTGCCGGGCATTGGCATGCACAACACCGTTGTAAATTCCTGCCACTAAGTCCTAACCCATTCACATGCTAATTCAGTTAATCCAATTTCTTCCCATCCTATAACACTTTTGCGTGAATTATGACTCATACTGAATTAATAAATGAAATACTTTCACAATCATGAGTTATTGTAAAAGAAATAACATTCTACTGCAGACACTCATATATTCCACTATTCTCATCCCGTATGATTCCAAACTAACAAAACACCGCACTACAAGTAACTCTAATACCAAACTACTTTTATACTATACAGCAAAGTCAAACATCTAGAGAATAAATACATCTGAAAGTCATCTAAACATGTATTGTAGTGGAGTTACAGAGCAGCCAGAAAGTCATGTAAGCAGAATGCATAAGTTCAAAACTCCTTTTGATGGGCTTGGAAAGTCAAGCATTGTTTCACTGCACAATCCAGACTGCCATGTCATGTGTTAAAAAAAACAGTAGGAAACCCAATTGAATCCATCTCCGCTACTCAATTAAACAGTAGGAGACCCAATTGAATCTACCTCCGCTACTCAATTAACAGCCCACCAATTTCCCCAAAGTTTCAAGTTGGTTCAATTTTTATCACTTGAAACCCTAGATTCATACAAACCATTGCTCACAATCAGCACAGAGATACAATTGCACAATTAATGCCAGCAATCGAACGCGAGAAAAGGAATCAAGGCTACCTGCTTGGCAATGTGGCGAGTGATGTCTTCATGCAGCCCACGAGGCGCGTCCCCCGTAGCGCCCTCCCCCTTCTCCTCCGCCGTCGCCACGGTGTACCCCTCGTCATCGCCGCCCGGATCATGCCAATCTAAAGCAGCATCAACTTCATCCAATATGAAGAATGGTGATGGCCTGAAACTGAAGATTGACATGCAGCAATATTTAAGTCGGGTGAAGGAAGATCTGTTGGTGAAATCAGTGTCAACCGAGAGATATAGCGAGCATATGGCATCCTAAACCTAAACAGGCTACTCTTTCCTAGAACAGTGATCGTTCTATGTTCAATTTAGAGAAATACGGATCTCAATTGGGGGAGGCCTCCCATGTCACCGGCGCTAAGGGCCCAACGGGGTGCGACCGAGGGGGCGACGGGGATGGCGGCTGGAGGGGCCCGATCTAGTGCCTACTCCGCTAGATCCCGTACCGGAGGGTGCGGATCTGACGGAAAGGCGTCGGATCGGGGGCGGATGGAGTGCGGTCGGCGGGGAATCCCGGGGAGGTGGCGGTGGGAAGGCCCGGGACGGCGGCGGCGGAGTGGCCCGGGACGGCGCCGACGGAGGCCCTAGGGAGATGGGACCGAAGTGGGGGAGGGAAGATCCTAAAACTACTTTATTTCGGCTCACCTGCAGCTCCAGGGCGACCGGGCGGGAAAGGGTCCCGCCACCGACGAGCCGAAGCTCAAGGGCGGCGTCCATGGCGGCCTCGGAGCAGGAGAGAGATGCGGCATAACGCCCACTTGGTAAACCACATAGAAGCAGCTAAATCTAATGTAAAAAAGGATGGGGGGGCTTCCTCTCCTTTCACCGCCGGCACGAGCGCCGGAGGGAGTGGAGGAGGGGGCCCGAGGGTGGTGGCAGCGTCGTAACCCTAGCTCCTTTACGAGATGATGGTTGGGTTGAAGGTACATCTTGACTGATTACTAACTTGACATCATTTTACCTTCTTAGGAAAAAGTTTGCTAAGTACTATTTTCCATGATGATATTTCTAGACGGTGAGGAATGCACCCCCGATCACGACGATTTTGGAGATGATGAAGATGGAGATACATTGCATTAAGTGTGATTTCTGCGGTAAGTGTGATTTTCTCTGCCTTGATTATGCTCAATTAAGCTTGAGCTCTTAGCGTACAAGATACTCTCTCCGTTCAAGAATATAAAGATTTGTTAACTTTCCGACTTCTTGTTTGACCATTCGTTTTATTCAAAATATTTAAATAAATATAAAAATAAAGAAGACATAGTTTAAATATATATAGGAATAAAATAAATTCTAACAAAATAAACAAAATTTTAACAAATATTTTGAATAAGACGAGTGGTCAAACGTAACCTTTGACGGTCAATAAATGCTTATATTTCTCGACGGATGTAGTATAGAATTAGTTTTGCTGGTTCTGTGATTGACCATCATTATGATGTGGTAGTGGTTCTGTGCCTTTGCACTATATATTTACAGCTGCAGGAGGAGCTAGATCATAGGATGCCGCTAGTTTTTTTTAGTCTGTTTGCCCAGGATTCTTTTTTAGACAAGTTTGTTTGCTGCTCCTAAATATCGTGGGTGTCTTTTCAACTTATAATCTGGATAGAATATTAATTGTATAATCTTCTCTAATTTATGCTAAAAGGAAACACTCCCTCAGTTTTATTTTAATACCTGTAACACAGTAGATGCGCTTATGATCATGTCTTTGTTTACCTGTTTAATGTCTACATAGAGAATTTGTCTTTTGTCCACTAAATATACTTTACATCACTTAATGATTATTCTAAAAAAACGTGTGTAATAATTTTATGTGATGCAAAAGGTTTGTAAAAATTAAGGCACAATTGCATGAGTGCCCTTATTTTGAACCTTAATTCTGATTTTAGACCTCTTTTCGGGAGTTTACAAACTTGGACCTGCTTTCACCCAAGTTGTTGAATGGTTGTCCCTATTTTGATCAAAAAATTACAGTTTGCCATCAAAATAGGGGCAATAGCAATAACCTGCATGAAAAACACGTCCAATTTTGCAAAGTCTCAAAAAGAAGTCCAAAATCAAAATTGGACATGAAAATAAGGGCAAATTTGCAAATGCCCCAAAAAATAAACAAAGATACTCCTTATGAAAAAATATGCCTAATAATTTTATGGGATGTAGTAAATACTCCTTTGTATTTTTTATGTATGAATGTAGTAAATACACGTATGTGTCGCACGTGCACTACACAAACACAGATTCAATGCCGAATAGTTTGTTTTTCTTTTTTTCTATTATAAACCATATTTTCTTCCCAATTTACAAAAATATACATGTGCCTAATGCAATCATTAGTCTGCGATTTATACTTAGACTGATTGTAAACACCGTCCGATTATACTTAGAAGACATCTATACGGATTCAAATGTGAACATTATATTATTCTTTTTTATTCTAATCAGATTAAACCTTTAGTTTCTCCCGTCATCAACGGTACTGTTTACTATTCCTCTACTGTTTACTATTCAATCGCCGCTCAACAATCGTGATCGTCCGTTGCGTCGTAGGCGTCATCGTAGCCATCCGCACCAGGCCTTATCCTCTCCGCCACGCGACTCGCCTCTCGCATCCCCGACCCAGCTCGCCGACTCTCCCTCTCCCTGTGCCGTCGGAGAAATTTGTGATTTTGCCCATCCTGAAACTGGGCTTCGTAAAAATGCCTACTGAAATTGAGTACACGTAAAAATACCCACCGAAACTTGAGGGCTTGGCCAAAATGCCCAAATCCACTCATAACATGTTATAAAATAATCTAGAATCCGGATTCCATAATCTGGAGAGCAAACAAAGGGGCCTAAGTAAAGCTGCACTTAATTAAAAAAAGGAAATCTAAGTGTGTGCGCACTCCGATCAATGGACAGGATAATTTGTAGTACATAATAATGCTAAAAGTGATAGGTATTTCCCCATAAATTAAAAAAGAAACTCAACTACGTAGGAAATAGAGACGTCCATCGAAGACAATCCAAGTCCCCTCATCAAAAGCAAAAGAGATGAAAATATAACCGATGATAGTACCTCCTCCACTAGCCAATATAGTTATCCGTTGGTCGATACATTGATTGTCCCTGTCGGGATAAACTAGTCATGTAATCTACTTTTATACTTTCGTCGTTCTTAAATTATTGATATTTTTGCTATATTTGACGGTTTGCCTCTTTCTTTCTTGAACTATATGTCATGTTTCAACTTTATTTGTTGACAAAACAAATCATAATAGAATATTTGATAATTCTTAAAATTTAAGACATGAAGTCAACATCATTGACAAATTTAAGAAAGGAATGACTATATCCTTGTCTATTGCGCATATCATGTATGATTCACTCGTAATTTAATTAGGATACTATATGAAGAGTTCAAAACATCACTTTCCGTTCACCAATACGAGAATAATAAGAAAAAAACTCAAACCAGTGGGAAAAGACTGGCATTTTGACAAAGAAGAGCTTAATATATGTACACATTTGTCATATTACATAAAACCATTAACCATCCGAATTAAGATTAACACATAGACTTAATTAGGACAGGAGGGCCTTCTCAACATCAGCACCTCCGGCGGCTTCCAATTCCAACGGATCGCCACCACGGAGCCTCTCCTTGTTCTTGGCCCACAGGACTATGTAGAGCCCACTGAACATCAGCACCATCCCTGCCATGCTGTGCAAAGACAATCTCTTTTTTGTCAGCTGACCAAACAAACTGCTATACTGCCCAAATATATAACCAACTCGAAAAAAAAACAAAAAACTCGCATATGATTCTCCCTCAACAAGATGAGTTTGCAACTAACCTTCCTAAGCTCACAGTTTTCCCGAGGAGAGCAGCAGAGAGGATAGCGGAGCAGACGGTCTGCACGGGCCCAAACACTGACACGAACAGCGGCCCCTTCTTGCCCAGGCTCCATGTCTGAAACACAACGCATGCTCCAGCCAACACCCCTCCCTGCAATTCAATTCATCGTCAGTCGTTCTAATAATAATTTTTTTTAAAAAAAAACATCGTCGTCAGTCTGCAGAAAAATCAACCAACAAAGAGGCTTATCGATCGTCGGACACTTACCAGCAGAACGATCCCTGCGATGAGCATGGCGTCGATTCTTGGGGAGCCCATGTCGACCTTACCCTCGAGAATGACTTGCAGAACCGCGGTGAAGACGGCCCCCAACGCAGATGTTATGGTGCACATTGTCAATGGCGCGGGGAAGCTGGCCAGTGTCGCAGCCTGAAACGCGAACATATATATAGTAGTAGCTTTTGCAATGTGTTTGCGGCATCTTTTCTAGTTAGTAATTGTAATTCTAAAATCAGAGTTGAAGAATGCAGATCGAGACTGATGATGATCACCTGCAGTACGGTGTACAAGGCGAAGACGACCACCCCGAAGAAAAGGTATGAGCAGCCCAGGATCCAGTCGTAGTAGCTGCTGCTGGATTCAGTAGTTAATAATGCAACGAAAAAATGCCGCTGGCCTGAAGCTGGAGATGGAGACGAGGGGTTCTGCAGAAAGCTCAAGGCCATTGCTCCCACCAGGCACACCACTGTTCCCAGGACCTTGGCCTGCGTGTACTTGCACGCCTTGTCGAATTTCTCCAGCCTGATATGTTTTTTGGTTTTGGAAGACAACACAGTGGAATGGATCATTTCTATGCTTGAATACCACCAGAAAGAAAATTATACCTCAAACAAGCTGCGATGATGAAAATCAGTCCAGGGCACAAGTTGGGCATGGCTGAAGCGATAGCTGGCGTCGTCTTCTTTATCCCCAAAAGCATGAGTTCTTGGAATACAGTTGTTCTGAATAAACGGCCACATATAGGAAGCGTTATTCGTAGGAAACACACAGACGAAAAGTTTTAGTGGTTTCCCTAGTACAAGCAGACGATGGTGCAAACTTCAGAAACTGTTTGAGTTTTCAGGAGGAGCATATAGGCAGTATAAATTGACAATACATTCCATTTTTAGATTTTCAGTCAGAGAGAAGCTTCAGGAAGAGTAAACTAGACTACTGTTTTTAAAACACTCAGAATATAAGATTTGTTCGACAAAACAAAGATCTATGACCTAAAAAAAAACTATTGAACTGTCTGATTTAATAACTAGTTTTCAAGATTAAACAAAGATCTATGACCTAAAAAAACTATTGAAGGATCTTCTTACCCTCCAAGAGCAATGAGCGCAAGCTGAACCACCAAAGGCAGGGAAATCTTGGAAGGCCAATTCTTCCTGTATGTAGTAGGTAGTACACACAAATCAAGTGAAAAACAAGACATGCATCGAACACCCACACAGATAGAGAGGGAATGAGTGCAAACTTAATTTGGAAGAGAATATGATGAAGGGCCAAATAAAAAGGTGATGAAGACGAACCTCTCTAGGGCGACGGCGAAGGGGAGGAAGAAGGCGGAGGAGGCGGCTCCGGCGACCACGATGATCGCCAGCGGCTCGGCGCCGAGGGCCAGTAGGTGTCCGACGAAGACGATGTATCCGGCGACGATGCATTGCACCAGCAGTAGGCCGCCGGCGATGAGCACGCCCTCCAAGAAGCCGCCGCCGCCTTGGCCCGGCATTTTCTCGCTAAGTGGTTACTGGTTACAGAACGAGATAGAACCCGTTTTCTCCTTGTTATGACCAATGATACTTTTGTATCTATCTCAAGGTTAATGGAATGTTTATTCCCCCTCAAAAAAAAATGACCAATGATACTTTTGTATCTATCTCTACTACGTGGTGGATTTTTTGGAAGAGGGGAATGTACGTATATATATATGTTCATGCCAACAAAAGCACGCGCATAAACAGTGCGAAGCTTGAGAAATTGGTCAAGAAGAGGTTGCAGACAACAATGTGAATGAACATAGGAATCATATGACGACTGAATTATTAGACAAATAGAGCAAGGATGAGCCTTAAACTATAAGGTGACACGTGTGGGAGCTAACATGCAACTCCATGCGTCCATGACCATGCTTTAAACTACTAGTACTTTTTGTTGCCGCATTAGTCGCTGCAGTTCGTGGCGACACGACCTTTGTGGGGTTATCTGTTAACTATCTGCAAGGACACGACACTGATGGCAATGCGCCTTGCATGGCAAACGGCACCAACTAAGCTTTAAAGAGTCATGTGATCATGCCAGCAAAGCGCTTTGACGGAAAGAGTTTCATCATCTACTAATAAAGAGACCGACACATCGACAAGCTAAATGATCCATTCACCCAAAAAATAAATAATTCTCAAAGCTAATAAATACAGTACTGCCCTTCTCGTTCAATACAGTGTATTCAGGAGGATCCAACACATTCCAAATATGCAAGTAAAAAACATGTAATTACAGCAACAGGTTGTTAGCCTATACAAAGTTACACGTAGCACATGGCTGCATATCACTGCGGGAACAAGCAACAAAATACATTATTCTTTCATCCTCGATATGGTAATAAAGGGTAACCGAGAGTATATATACCACATCATAATATACCACCAGGCTCATACTTTGTGGGCACATAGGTTTAAATAGGGAAAATGGAGAACGAATCCAAAGCACCCGCACTAGCTGACCATCTATGATGAGCAAAACTAGCCTAAGGTTAGGGATTTTACTAAAGAGCTATGTACATATGTGACACTACAAGATGTGGCTCATACAGAGTACTCTGCCATGCCCCCGAGTGATTCCAACGCCTTTCGTACTCGCAATCAGAGAAGCTTCTCATTTGCTAGTTACCCTGGGTGAAGAGATCCATAATCTTAGGTGAAAGAAACCAGTGAAGAGAATTGCTAGCTTGAATTACATGAACGGGAGATGGGGACTGTGAGAAGAACCCATATCTTGGTGACCATGTGAAGCGAGCAAGCTTCTCTGCAATACACAAGGACATTCATCAGTCAGAATGCAAGAAACATATCCTTCATTGCCAACAAATTATGATTATACACCCAAAAGAATAAAAATAATGGGTTCAATTTTTATAGCATCCATCTATTAGACATTTCGTGACTTCTAACAAAGCTTTAACAGGGTCCTAGCAAACTTTTAGCTCTTGTGAATTTGTTAGCAGAAAGCAAACTGAAAAAACAAATCCAAAGCAAAACACAATGCTGGTACGGCTAGGAAGGCCATACAATTGCTGCACACATCAAAACCATAAATATTATTCATGATGGAATCTAACATTACAATTTTGCTGACATGGTTCAGAACAATAACAAGTAATAGTAGAAAGCTAATGATTTCATACCAGAAGACCACCTACTTGTTTAAAATGAACAGAATTACGGGATTATCAATAATATAGTGAGTTAAAAGGAACTCTGTGGCAACACCAGACACTTCATATTTTACTTGTGTAAACAAAGACAACCATGAGTGCTTTTAAAGCAACAGAAAAAAAATGACACGAACAGGTACTCACATGTTCCTCAAAGTTTGGGCTCGTTAGGTTCATAGATAGGTTTTGCATAAGCAAAAGTACCTGGAGATTAAAATCATCAAACAAAAGAGGAAATCCGTGTAATTTTGTGTCAACAGAAGAAACTACTTGACAACATTTGAATCCAGTGTAGAGAGGAAATACCGTTTCAACATCAACTGGATCCATTTCCCTCAACTGCTCCAAATGCCCATTTGTGTCTGGATCAAATATACTTCCCAGGAAATTGTATACACGAGCGAAATCTGGCATGGCTGAAGTTTCACCAGAATATAGCAACAAGTAAAAATCAAAATTCAAAATATAGCTGGAGAAAATGGAGAGCAAATGACACAACAGTTAACAATACCCATGCCCCAATGAGAGGAAAAAAAACTACTATCATAGTAAAGGGCCCCATTTATGCACTAGAGGTCATACAGCCTTACCAACCAGACATTAAGAATATTTTGGGAAGAGATCCAAGCTAATCAGATGCAAACAGAAGAAGGATCTATCAGCCATAAATTTGTTCGAAGTTAAACAGAACAATGGGCATGAAGAACAAAGGTTCAATTGAGAGTAACTGGACTTTTAGGTTAAGATCCAAAGGCCCACAGCAAAATCATGCCATGTGTCTAGTGTGTCACACTCACACCTAACCTGATGATGTTGCATTCCAAGTTGACCATGGTTAGCTGTTATCAGCCAGTAAGGCAATTGTGAAGTGGATGCATCTACGAATGTTAGATTCTTCCAACTTTTAGGAATTACTGAGAACCAGCATAGCACAAGGATTGCTAAAAGTCTAAAAGCACGGCTAAGCAACTTAGTGCAATACAACAAATCTTCATACAAAGTGGATTAGCACGTGGCTATGATGCTATGTGTACCTTAATAACCGTCGATATATAGTATTCTAACCATCTTTGATATAAGAACTTGAAAGCATACCAACAGTCCAACAACAAACAAAAAACTTGAGTCCACTTCATTTACAGCAAGAAAAAGAATTAGGTTGCTAGCCATGGCGTATGTATGAATTATATAAGGTAAACTTGTTTCCAAAACAAGCTAAGTAGGATTTAGTTTGAAATTTTAGTTATAGGGCACAATGTACCCAATATAACCATACTATTTTTTTCCAAGATATATGATCATTAAGATATTTGCCAACAAAGGATCACAGCCTATATGAAGCAAAAACCAAAGTTACCATGCAGTGCTGGAAGCATGACGTCTTGCTTGTAAACTTCAGTAGTTGACCAAGTTCCAGATTGGCTACTTATGCCACTAGAGTAATTATTTGTTGAAGTAGAACCTGTAGCATATGCAACTACTTAGCATGATTTCAAAAGGAACTGATTCAAATCGAGCTCACAGCAAAAGAACATTTTAAACCTAGTGTATGTCTTGGACTGAAAAGTTGAACAGGACCATACTCCCAATCGTTTGCAGTGGAGTCCGTAGCACTAGGGGATACATCCATAGATGTAACGTAGCCTTGCTCCATTACATGAGAAGTTTGTTGTGGTAAGACAATTTGAATAGCTGCATCAACCCCAAAAGTTCATATGAGACTCATTTGGTAAATTACAAATCTCGTGCCAATCAGGAGAAAGATCAAAGTATAAGACTTACTCTTTTTGAGGCTTTATGAGGGTATGGATGGACAGCCTTGCGCTTTGGCCTAGGTGGGGGCAAATGTTCACCTGTTCCATTCTTTTGTACCTTCAAGAAGTACTTCTGTGCGTGACTCCTTATCTGTTAAAAGAACTGTTTTTAGATCATGCACAGTACGTCAGATACAACATAACAAGAAAGCAGCAACCAGTAAAAAGTTAACGGTAGATATAGTTTACCATATAAACTTTGATGTAACAATAAACAGGTAATGATTGTAAATCAAGACAAAACTGTAGCATAAGGTATATCCAATGAAATGATCAATTTGGTTAGTATCTCAATAACATGGGATTCAAGTATGATCAACAAGAAGGCCGAGAACTAAAGTATGCTTTTTTTGCAGCATTGCAAAAAAAGTGTTGTCTGTGTGATCTCTTATCCTATATTGGTAATATGAAAACAAAAATTGACTCGCTTAAAGCAATGTCTGAAAAAATCAGCCCACTAATAAACAAGAAATCTGTAGCACAAGGTTGAGAGTCAAGAACAGATTTTAACTATACCTGTATTACTGTCTTGGAGCCAACAAATGTTTCAATCTTTTTCCAATCACGGTCGAACCTGTAACATTTGCAGAGAGAAGAAAATATAAAAGATTCAATAAGTGTTCAGGTTGCCACATGAGCTACTCTATAAGTATGCGCGAGTGCCTCAAAGAGAAGAAATCCAACCCACAGGCATCCCTAATCGGTGAGGAGATAAATAACGACAGACACATTAGACGCAACAACTAGATCAAACTTACAAAAGGTGTCCAACATGAACCTACATGTAAAAAAAAAAAATTCCGTTCCAATTTTTGATCCAAATGTTGCTGCAACACCTTGGACCATGCATGCCAATTAACCCGCTAAACAATTCTAAGGTCAGCAAACTGTGATCTAATATAACGGAAGTCAGATCCGCCTATGGTCACGAACAGTGCTAAACCGCAAGTTCCTGTGAAGACCCAACTCAACTCAACTCAACTCAACTCGACGCCATCCGCATGAAGGAATAATCAAAGGGCAGCCGAAGCAGCACAACAGTCTACGGCAGAAGCAGCAGCGAAGAAGGGGTTGTGACTCACAGCTGCAGCGCCTCGAGGAACTTGTCGTGCTCGGGCTCAGTCCAGCTCTCGCGCGACTTGGTGATCGTGTAGGGCTTGCGCACCCTCCTAGCCCCTTCCTCCTCATCCTCCCGCAGCAGCAGCCGCGCCTCCTCCTTGGCGTCCCCGCCGCCCGGGACCGACGAATCCAGCGGGTGGGGAGTCGCGCTCATGGAAACCATCACCTCGGCTTCTCTCCCAAGACGATGTTGACAGGCACCGTTTCTGCTCGCGATCTCTTGGCTTGCGAAGTTGGGAGGGAGAAGAGGAACAGTTGCAGTTGGCTCTCCTCCTCTCCTGACCACAAGTTTCTACTAACACTGACGCTTGGGTCCCATCGCCTTTCTTCTTTCTCGGGCATCTTTGGGCATTCTCTTTCGGCCCATCAATGGCCCTGCATTTAAAAAAACAAAAAAAATGGCCCTGCATTTCAGGCCCAAGTGAAGTTAGGCCCAGCTTGAGTTATTTTTTTTTTATCTTGAGTTTTTTTTTATTTCCAACTGAGTTAGTGCTTTTTTTTTTGAAAGCAACTGAGTTAGAGTGTTGACAACACATATACCCCTTTGGAGCCGATTGTGAGCAGCTTATAATTGGAATCAACATTTCGACTCTCTTCTGTCGAACACATACACGTATGAGTTATGCTCGATCTTCAAGAGTTTGCTTGTTTGCATTTTACTAGACTTTTTTTTTGTATGAGTGAAGGCATGTAAATCTGACCTAAGTATAATTAAGATTGGCATATTGGTGAGTATAACTAAGGTCGATACAATACATTCATATGCTGATTTCCTTGAATGTACTTTCATGTCACTACATCGAAATATCTTTTGAAGAAAATAATTAATTGTCTCCTTGTTTCCTTAATTTAAATTTATGCAAATTTTTAATGAAACATGCCCACCGATATTACTGAAAAATGTTAATTTAGACGAATTTATGAGTTTTAGTATTAGTTGTAACAATGCAACATTCGCAACAGCATCTGTTCTCCCTGAGATCCGAGGGCAGATCTGGAAATCTCGCAAATTGAGAGTATCTGTGAGAGTTTCCTCCCTCGCTCTTCCTCTCACCATTTGCTACCGTCATCACCACAAATCGCTGGGTCTCATCATCGGCGAGCCTCACCGCCGGCGACGAGAAGCCAGGCCTCCGTCCGCGCCCGTCTCCTCCTCTCCACTGCCACTGAACTGGCGTGGCCTGTAGATCCGTCGGGGCCCTAATCGACGGCATCGCAGCTCTGCTCGCTCTCGATTAGCCCCCGCCCGCGAACCTCCTCCCCGTCTCCTACCACCGAAGAAGAAGAAGAAGGCCAGCCGCCAATTCTAGCCGTGCTTCTTCGGGCCAACACATCGATTGGATTGGATTGCTGATCTTTCGTCGGTAAGAACCCTAGCTTGCTTGGATGCAACTTTTTTCTGAGAGATAGTTAGATCTCATACCAAGTTGCTTTGCTTGTGAGCTAATCAAATCCAGATGGTACTCCCCAAAACGAAGATGGATTGAGTCTGCCCCTGCCCTGATTCCTCGATTCAGAGTGTCCTAGTAGCTGTTAGAGTTATTAGCAGAAACGCGGGTGGCAGTTCAGGCCCTACCTTGGCACGGTGACGAGATGAGCTCGGAGCCCTCAGAGCCCAAGTGAGTAGCATGCCCGTCCTCTTTGATTCGCTGTTTGTGTTGCTATTTGAAGTTCCCTGTGAATCGTGATGTGCCTGCTTCTCTCTGATAGGAGGACGATGAAGATAGTATACTCCAGGGACTTTCTGCTGTCATTTGGCGAGTTAGAGCATTGCAAGAAGCTGCCCACTGGTTTTGATACAGCGCTCCTGAGGTCATCCCGCGTTCCTTGCTGTATTTTGGTTAGGCTTTTTGCCTGCCTGCGGGCTTTGTGTGATGGATGATGCTTGTTTTTGCTGGCCTTGTCCAACAGTGACCTCCAGGAGCTGTCAGCAGGTGTGCTGGAGAGAAACAAAGGCTATTACCATACACCTCTCGGAAGGTCAGATGGCTCAGGTTCCTATACTTACTCTTCTCGTGGCGGGAACTCAGGAGGCCGGTGGGACACTCGCTCTACTGGATCAAGCGACCGGGATGGGGAGTTGGCTGATCGTGAGTCTTTAACGCAAGGTATGCTTGTTCCTTTTTGAGAAGGCTTTTAATTATTCTATTTCTATAGACATCGTGTGGTAATGTCGGTAGGCAGTGAACCATTAATAACAGACCCTTCACCTTTACATTTGTTTTTTCCATTTGGTCTGCGGACTCTCTGGTGAAACTTTATTTGTCGTCATGTGGATTTGCCGCACAAAGCTTTGTGTTTGTACACATACATGCCCTCATATACTTGACAATAGTTGTCAATAGTTGTATTGTTGTAAACTGGTGGAAAGTTTGTGTGATCGTGTTGTCTCTTTTTTATCAGGCATGTTTAACATGCTGTTGTTTGTCCTATTTAATACATGTCGCGGACATCGTTTATGTTACTTAAATTCCTTTCCCTGTGGTGTTAATAATATTACCTTGCAGATAAGCGCAATGCCAACCAATACAGACGCAGTTGGCAGAACACAGAGCATGATGGTCTTCTTGGAAGTGGTGGTTTCCCTAGACCGTCAGGATATGCTGCCCAGTTGGCATCAAAGGATCATGGTACCAGTACTGCTTATCAGATAAACAAGACATCTCAACGCTACCAGCCACCCCGCCCTTACAAGGTTTGAGCTTGCTCACATGTGCATTTCCTTCTTTTGATCCTCATAGATTGAAAAGTCGGTGCAATTTTCATGAGTATGTTTCACAAGAATGACTGTCTGCTCCCTTTTTGCAGAAAGATATTGACTCAATAAATGACGAAACATTTGGATCTTCTGAATGCTCAAATGAGGATAGGGCAGAGGAAGAAAGAAAGAGGAGGGGTTGGTATCTCTTAGTGCAGCGTAAACATTCATTTTTTGCTGCAGTAATCTGTGTCTCATGCTGTTCTTATGTGCAGCATCATTTGAATTGATGAGGAAAGAGCAACATAAAGCCATGCAAGGAAAGAAAGCTGTCCCTGATATTCTTAAAGAAAATCCCAGTGATGATATCATTTCACACTTACAAACATCTACAGAAAAGGCAAACAGCAAACCTAAAAATGAGAAGCTCGATGGATCTGCAGTATCCTCAATTTATCAAGAAAGTGCCACTAAAATAGCTTCAGTTCTACCAGCTCCCGCAGCCAGGCCACTTGTACCACCTGGCTTTGCAAACGCATTTGTCGAGAAAAAGATTCAGTCACAGTTGTCCAACACCTCACTTGAACCAAAGGTGCATATCAAGCTGTTTCATTGTTTCAATATCTAACAAATTAGTTGAATATAAGCAATTACGCGCAATGAGCACCTACTCTTCAGTTGCTTACCATCTCTTATAAAAAATTTGCATTCTGTGAAGATTGTGATCCTTCAGTTCATCTTCTAGAATCATTTCCTTTGTAAAATTGTGAATTGTGATAGAAAGTTTACTATCCACCAATGCCTTACAGCTTCTTAATATGTCTGTACTTTGTAGGGTCACAATGCCACTATTGATACGAACGCTGTAACTATTGCACGGACCAGTCATCAGCTAGAGGGAAACAAGTTAGCAACAGACTTCACTGAATGTGAAAGCAAAGAGAAGGGCCTTTCTGATAACATTGCCAATTTGGGTCAGAAGTATTCCCTTCTATCTGGTGGCATTGTCCCAACTGAATTTGTTTCTGGTGCTGTAAAAGGGTGCAGTGACTGGGAAGCTGGTGTGATGGATAAATATTATATTGAAAAAGAAGGGAAATCAAAAGGTATTGATCCAGTTAGGAAGGACAGTTCAGTCTCAATATTGGAGCAGTTTTTCGGCAATGCTTTATCGAAAAGTGGCAGCAATTTACCTACTAATGTTGAGGTGAGATAACAAACCCTTGTTTGATCTTGCTTAATCTAGTTTCCTATCTGTGCAGAAGCTTCTTGTGGATCTTTTAAATTCCGTATTGTTCATAAACTATGATCTCTGGAGTAATATTTGAACCTCTGTAGTTACAATCTGATTGCATAGCACAGATGTTTTCTAAACTACTCCCTGTCCTAAAATACAGCTAGTTCTGGGTTTGTCCTAAGTCAAACTTTTTTTCCTTTGACCGTCCGTAGCAAAAATTCTGTAAGGATTGATAATGTTAGAGCTCTACTACTAGATTGATCATGAAAAACACTACCTTAGTATATAACTTATACAATAGTTCATTATAAATTTTATGATATGGATGGTCAAAGTTATAAACGCGTGACTTAGGATAAACCCAGAGCTAGCTATATTCTAGGACGGAGGGAATAGGTCTTAAATAGAATGAGTTTGACTGTTCCAGTTAAATATATCTGCATTGCTGTGCATTTATATGATAGAATTTCTTGATTTACATGCTATTATGGCCTTATATTCACATCTTAAATCTGTTGTGATTTCCTGTTTTGGTATTCAAATATCTGTTACTTATGCCACATGTTTATTTAACCTTTTGCAGAATCCACCAATGAAAACTGATGAGGAAATGGTGTCTTCTGTACCAGAATCATCTAAGTTTGCTCACTGGTTTAATGAAGGTGAATCTTTTAAAATTTGAAAAGGCTTTGTTGTTGTTGAATCTTTTAAAATTTGGTAGCTTGTTTCATTACATCAAACAAAAGTAAATGCTGAGAACAATTCCTTTTTAGTACACACTACACATCATTGGTTTGGTGTTCTGTTCTATTTGACAGTTTCAAACTTTGTTTCCTGCAGACTTGAAGCCCGCGGAAGATTTATCTTCAAAGAGCCTGCTCTCCATGATTGTCAAGGATGAAACTCCAGAGCAAGGAAATGTACTTCACACTTCATCTGATGGCGGTGTCCATAATTTATCTCCAAGATCACCTATTGGCAAATTTGATTCTGGGTCTAAGCTCCTTCCATTTACGTCTCCTGACGACGAAATCTTGAAACAACACAACCATCCTGATGTTCCAGAGACGGTTCCAGTTATGATGACATGTGAGGATCTTGAGCAGGCAATGCTAAAACAAATTAAAAGCAACAGCAGCTCGAGTAAGAAGAATGCTACACAGGAGCATCAGGTTGTTTTGGATGAGCCAGTTGCCATGCAGAAAGTGGCTGTAGATAATCATGCATCACATCATCTTCTTTCACTGTTACAGAAGGGAACCGATAGTAAGGGATCATCTTCTTTGGGTTCGTTGGGCTTTCAGATAGGATCTGAGGAACCACAGAGTGTTGATGTAAACTCAATGGCCAATGGCAGACTTTCTGGAAGTGATCATCCAGTTGATAATGCTGAAAGTGCTCCTGTATCAGGGAAAAATCTGACATTGGAAGCATTGTTTGGGGCTGCATTTATGAGTGAGCTCCATTCTAAAGATGCGCCGGTATCTATACGTGGATCTGCAACTGGTGGTCCTAGTGAGTATGCAGAGACTGGCAAAACTCAGTTGCCATCTGGACATGAGTACTACCCTGTTGAACCGGGACGGCACATCAGTAGCACCAAAGATGTTGATGCCCTGAAAGAACCAGTAAGTGAGCACTGGAATTCAGCTTTACCAGGTTCTAATCAGGGAAATTCTAGCTTTGAAATGAAAGGCTTGGAAATTCAATTGCCTGAAGAAGATAATCTGTTTACAATGAGCGACTCCCTGCCTGGTCAAAATTCTGATATTTTGCCACCAGCAAGGTCCAGTAGGATTGAAGGGCTATTGCCTGAGAAGGCAATTGATGATCTCAGTTATAGGCTTCAGACTCTTATGACTGGTGATGCAGAACACACTCAAGTACTTGGTCCTGATGCTCATCCCCGAGAACAACGTTATCAAGCTGAGTCTCAGAAACTTTATCATCTTCTACAGGGTAGGCCACCTATGATGGGACATCATCCTATGGCAGACCATGTTATCAACAGGAACCAGCAAGTCCCATTCGACGTGCCACAACCCACACGCCATGATCTCCACAGATCTTATCCAGCTAATGTGAATCCTATGCAACATGCTCTTCATGGTTCAGGGTTCCTCACATGGACCCAGCTGCGCATCATCTTATGCTACAACACATGTCCATGCCTGGGAGTTTTCCACCAGATGGCCTGCCAAGAGGTGTTCCGCCATCTCAACCTGTGCATCACATGCCTGGTTATAGACCTGAGATGAGCAATGTAAATAATTTCCATATGCACCCTCGTCAGCCCAACTATGGAGAATTTGGATTGGTGCCAGGTGAGTCTACATACTTTATTTTGTGTTGCAGATTGTACACACCACTGTTGAATGCAATGGCAGGCTTACTTTCCTTGATAGACCTCAGAGTAATTAGTTCTCTCATAAATTCAAATATGAGAATCATGACTTCAAATGAATCAAGACTACCTTATGGATTTTGTCCTTTTGTTTTAGTTCGGGCAATAGGTGCATTACATACTAGTTAGCCATTCATGTCCAATGTTTAAGCTTGATCACATTGTTCAGGCCCAGAGGTGAGAGGCAGTCATCCAGCGGCCTTTGAAAGATTGATGCAGATGGAGATGTCCGCTAGATCAAAGCAGCAGGTGCACCCCACAATGGCCGGCCCTGTACCTGGTGGGATATATGGTCACGAGCTTGACATGAATCTGAGGTTCAGATAGATGACCAGTGCGTGGTCGCTGATACAATCCACAAGATCAGAATCCGATTTGTTGTGTTGATTAGATTGGTTTAGCATCTGGTGTTGATGGAGTTTCCTGCAGGATGGCTAATGGGGGTGGGTAGTGTTGTAGTAGCGTGTATGTAGTACTTGTGAAGGGGTTTACGATCTGGAGCGCTCTGTAGGGAGAAAGTGACATCTTGTACTGACATGCTGTCTCTAGCAGCCACCTCAGTCTGTAATGCATTTCGTGTGTGTCCCCGTCTGACTAAGCCGCCGTTTTCAATTTTTGTATAAACGCTATTCTGCATACACACGCAAACAAAAAAAGGAACCAGATACATATTTGGATTTTTTGTTTGCCCACCGAGCATTAGCTCTGAAAATGTGCTACCTGAAGTTTAGTTTGGTTTAAAGAGTTGAAATGAAATTTGGTACTAGTAATCCCTACGCTGTTGTGTACTCTCTTCATCCCTAAATGTATGGCGTTTTAGAGTTTGAATTTTTTCCTAAATGTAGGGTGTTTTACAGATAATACAAACTCTGGGGTTGGTGAGTTAATGGATGGGTGGATGAAGGTAAAAACGAAGGGTATAAGTAGTCTTTAACACATTGACTAATTTCATGGATAAATGCTAGAAATCCTATAATTAGGGACGGAGGTAGTACAGTTCAACTACCGTTGGACTGCGCAGCTGCTTGAGAAACTGGGAATTTTTCCTCAATTAATTTAAATTCTTTGCAAAAAATTCTCGGCATGCCAAACGCGGATAGCGACGCAGTCTTTCTGGGAGGTAGCCAAGCCATGGCCGCCAGCGCCAGGTGACCTTCTCCCCAAAACCCTAGCCAATCCTCTCAAATGGCGTTCGCTCCGCCAGGCCTTCTCTCCCTCCAACCCACCAGCTGCGCGCCCCGGGCCGTCTCCGCGCGCCGCCGCACCGCCCCGGAGCTGTCGGGACCCACGCCGCGGGTGGTGGTGGTGACCTCGGGCAAGGGCGGCGTCGGCAAGACCACCACCACCGCCAACCTCGCCGCTTCCCTTGCGCGCCTATCGCTCCCCGTTGTCGCCGTCGACGCCGACGCCGGCCTGCGCAACCTCGACCTCCTGCTGGGCCTCGAGAACCGAGTGCACCTCACGGCCGCCGACGTGCTCGCCGGGGACTGCCGCCTCGATCAGGCGCTCGTCCGCCACCGTGCGCTCCAGGACCTCCAGCTCCTCTGCCTCTCCAAGCCCCGATCCAAGCTGCCGCTCGCCTTCGGATCCAAGACCCTCAGCTGGGTCGCCGACGCGCTCCGCCGCTCCGCTAACCCGCCGGCATTCATCCTCATTGACTGCCCCGCAGGTCACGCCCCGTTTTGCGTAAATTTAGATTCTTAGAATTTCTTGTTCTCTAGATCTCCATTGTTATTATTTGTGTGAAATGAACAGAATGGGGATGTTCCGGGCATGAGTCTTTCTTTAGTCAAGTTTCGATTGGTCCCTCTCAATAGGTAGGCAATAATGGGGATTGTCAAAGAATTAGGATTTCAGGGCCATGATATATCCTCCTTTTCATTATGTTACATATGTTGCAATGCTCAGATTTGTGAAATTTAACCCAGTTTATTTTCTGTCTAACAAGATATAAGCGTTAGGCTGTGATATCTTAGTTGTTGTTTCATACAGTAGGTTGTATTACTATGGCTATAAGGACAGATATTTTCTTGTATTTTTAATCTTCACCAGTCTGTTCTACTAGTAGGTCTAGCTCCATGTTAATCCTCTTTGATCTAGCTTGTTCACCATAGATATTTTCATGACAATGTTACTAGAGGAGTAGTGGAATTGAAAACCAGACATCCTGCAAGTCAATTAAAGTTGCTTGACTGAGGTTCCCTCTGCAGGTGTTGATGCTGGGTTTGTCACTGCCATTGCCCCTGCTGAAGAGGCAGTGCTTGTTACCACACCTGACATTACGGCTCTTCGTGATGCTGACCGTGTTGCTGGGCTATTGGAGTGCGATGGCATCAAAGACATGAAGATTATTGTGAACCGGGTGCGACCAGAGCTTGTGAAAGGGGAGGATATGATGTCAGCTCTTGATGTGCAAGAAATGCTTGGGTTGCCATTGCTAGGTGTAGTGCCGGAAGATGCGGAGGTTATTAGGAGTACAAACAGGGGTGTACCGTTGGTGCTTAATGATCCACCCACGCCGGCTGGCCTTGCTCTAGAGCAGGCTACTTGGCGACTAGTGGAAAGAGATGCAATGACAGCAGTAATGGTTGAGGAGCAGGAGAGGCCCAAGAAGAAAGGAGGCTTCCTTTCTTTCTTTCTTTAGTACTACGGAGTACTGTAGGTGATAAATGGAGTTTGAATGTAGATTGTGTACAGGTGGAGTTTCCTGGCGCTTTCCATTTTTTTTTCTTGCGAGGGTAGTACTAGAATGATTCATTGTGTGTCCTTCCATTGCGAGGTACTAGCATGTAGTGTAGGCATCAAGAAGAGAGACTGTATTCTTGTTTTGTGGATCCAAAAGCATTTCTTTCCTTTATTTAATGGTTTGATTATCATACATCTCTATAGGATCACTGGGATCAGTTGGGAAGGGGAACGTTGTAGGTGCACTGGTGCACGGTGAGCTGGTCGATGGGCAGCGTGTCGGTCGGGAACGGGCACGCACCGTCACCGCCGGCAGGCCCCTGGAGGAGGAGTTGCTGGCACGGCTGTGGCGTGACGTTGGCGGAGACGCCCTCGACGTCGGCGCAGTTCCAGGGGTACTTCCTGGGCTTGGTGAGGCCGGCGGTGACGTTGGCGATGCAGATGCCCTTGAAGGCGGCGCCGTGGATGCCCTCCATGCGCGCCACCTCCTTGTAGACCCCGGCGGCGAGCACGTCCTGGTAGCTGATGCCCTCGACGACGGGCACGGCGTTGGGGTCGTAGCCGTCGTCGGGGTGCGACCTGTAGTCGCCGGTCATCCAGAAGACGCGCTTCATGCCGTCCAGCCTCATCCGGCGCACGAACACGTCCCTGACGAAGCCGCCGCGCCCCACGGCGGTCTTGACGCGCACGGCGGACTCGGTGCCCAGCGCCGTCAGGTCCTCGGCGCGCACGTCGCGGATGCCGCCGGACATCTCGCTGCCCATGGCCACCATGGCGCTCGTCGGCGACACGCACGTCAGCCGCCGGATCACGATGTGCTCGCTGGGCATGCCGTACGAGATGCCGTACTCGTCCCAGCCGCTCTTGATGGCCACGCAGTCGTCGCCGGAGACGATGTAGCAGTCCTCGATGCGCACGCCGGAGCACGAGTCAGGGTTGATGCCGTCAGTGTTGGGGGACTTGACCGGAGCAAGGATAGTAACACCCTGCACAACGATGTTCCTGCAGACATTTTGTTTTTCAAGTCATGAAATATTCTTTCTAGCCTTCTAGTTCTAGGCCGGATGGATGTTTTTGATTCATTGATTGAGAAGAAAAAAGCAGGAGAAATATAAATTCACCTGCTGTACACCGGGTGGATGTTCCACGCCGGCGAGTTGAGCAGCGTGATGTTGGAGATGAACACCGTGTCCGAGTGCATCACCTCGATCAGGTACCCGCGCGTGTACTTGAGCTGATTCTTGTGGAATTTCGACCACCACATGGCGCCCTGGCCGTCAATCGAACCGTTGTTCCCTGCACAATTAAATCACGAGCTGATTCTTGAGAAGAAGAGCACAGCAAATCACTCATCGAACTCACTCTAATCGATTGGTAACTTTTTTTCTTCCTTGAGAGCTAGCTAGCTTCTTGAGAAGAAGAGCACAAATCACTCATCGATCTCAAACAACAAGAGCAAATCACCTGTGATGACAATGTCCGTGAGGTTGGACCCCCGATTAGGCTCGCGAATCTGCCGCCGGCCTTGTCCCTCCCCTCCCGTACGACGGCAGCGGATCGATGACGGGCCACTCGCTCATGTCCTGCGACCCCAGGATGACGGCGTCCCCGTGCAGGAACAGCGTGAAGTGGCTCGTCAGGTTGAAGGGCCCTGTCAGCCACTTCCCCGCCGGCACGTACAGCATCGCTCCCCCTCGCCCGAGTACTGCGACAGCTGCTCCACCGCCGACCGGAACGCCGCCGTGTTCGACGTCGTGCCGTCGCCCACGCCGCCGAAATCAGTCAGCGACGCCGTGTGCTTGCGGCAGCTCGGGGACAGGTACATGCTCTGCTCACCCGTCGGGGCCGCCGGGGAATGGCCGTGGTGCCGCGCCGCGGCCGACGCCGCCACGGCCAACACGAATACCAACCGCACAAGCTGCTCCATCTGTATAGTAGTATACCCACCGCACAAGAAACATACACAGATTGCTCTCAAATTCTTTAGAAATTGTTTCTCTATTTATCTACGGGAGGAACTGACGTCATTTCAAATTCATCACGAGATAAAAGATTCATCTTTGTCATGGGCATGGAGGACGAACGAGATGGTGAATTGGACATTCTTATGAAGAAAAAAACATGCTGGGGAACGGAACGGACCCTATCACTACACATTGCCAAAAGAGGAACAGATCAGGAACTGCCGACTGCTGTTCAACAGATTTCCATAACAATCGGCAAGAAATAAATGAAGAGAGTCGAGGAGGGCTTACCCGGAGCCTTGGCGGCGCCATTGCTGCTGCTCTGCACCGCCAACCGCTCTACTAGCCTCTAGTGACCGTGTTGTGTAGTACTGACTCCCGTGAGTCACACACAAACAGAGGACACTACTTACACTGGGTTGGATTCTAGCGGCAAGGGAGGCCGTCCATTTATAGACATCTCCATTGATTCATCCAGTCACTGCCCTAGGCAACAATCCACTAGAACTTTTCCCTCTGCATGTACGAGCGGCACTTTTCCACTCATCAAGAATTTATTATAAAAGATATCCTTCTGCTTCCTGTTCCTTTAGTTTAAGTCGATTACTTTAGCGACCTTTTTATTATCAGCACAAGTCATGAAACAACAACTCTCAGTTAACTGCTTCTGATGGTTATTCAGCATTACCAGATATTGGCTCTTAATTTACCTGGGATGCAGGGCAGAGAACAAGGTCCTTGTTTTTCTTTTTTCTTTTGAAAGAACAAAACTATACTAGTAGTATTTTGGACTGTGTTTCAGCATACGGACAAACTGATCTCTGAAACATCTCTCGTATGAGTTTTGTCATATTCTCGGTTAATTTTCACAGCGTAAAGTTCCTTTTTCCCCCGGTGACCACTAGCTGCAGCAGTAACTTTTCTTGACATGCACTTGCTGTGAAGGTGGGGCGGTGGTGATGGATTGCCTCTTCTGCTTGGAAACATGGGAGTGTTCTGCTTGGAAACATGGGAGTGGATTGTTTCGTTATTCTCAGACCTCACTAGTAGGAGTACTGCTTGTCCTGGTCCATGGAAATGGATACAAGCGTCATGTTCTCACAATGAATGGATGAATCGATCTTTTCATTTTCACAAAGGATGAACAGACTTGATTAATCCTAGTCTAGCTAGCTAACTGTTCCTTCACGTGTGTTCTCTCTCCCTAATACTCCTAACAAGAGCTTGCTCGTGATGGAAAAGCGACAACAATACTCACGGGTCCTGCACGGCATGCACTAGCAAATGCTGCTGGTTTTCTTGCTTCTCTGCTGCTGCTGCAGCTGGGTTTATCACGTGTGGGCGACAGGGCCCCACTCCTGCTTTCGGCCTTCACGTTACGATCGCAAGCCATCAAATTGGGTTCCTGGGCTAAACTTTAGAACTGTCATACGCAAAAGAATCTTCCTATTTAAGAGTATTAAATAAAGTTTAATTATAAAATAAATTACAGGCACGTAGACTAATTTACGAGACGAATCTAATGAGGTTAATTAAGTCATGATTAGAAAACGGTTACTGTAGCATCACTTTAACAAAACCTAAATTAATTAAGTTCATTAGATTCATTTCAAAAATTAGCACCAATCTGTCAATAGGGTTTTATCATTAAATTGATAGAAATATTTATAAATAGTAAGATTCTCTTTGATGTGACAATCTTAAATTTTAGAGGCAGGAAACGAACAGGGCCTAAATCCAAAACGGTTTCGGAGATGGTTCATTCATCTGTTACTTATAGCATGCAGCATGATCGCAGATCCTGAACATATCGACTTGTTTATTTAAGAGCTCTACCTCACGTTGCTACTCTTCTTCATCAGCTTATTCATACATCACTGCTGGTACATTTTAATCCACAATATATATCCTCATCTCTGCAATGTATATCCATGTCACTGCATAGAGCGTCAATCAGTGGATGCGGCGGTGGTGGCAGCCGCAACTGATGGGGCCCATCCCATCCAAACAAACAAAAAGGGATCGCAGGAGAGAGATTTGCAACATTGGATTTGATAATCCAGTGATCAGCTATTTGCTGGGCTGGACCAAGACAGCACTTGCGTGGCGTCGGCAGAAAACTAAAGATAATTCGCATGCATGCCTCTGCCTTTTACATCCAAAAGCGAGAACGCATGGTATTTTAGCTCAGTGCTCCATCGTTTTCAATTAATTCGTGGCCCTTTTGCCGACCCACACATCCGCATGCACCATCTCACTCCTGTTAGATCAGTACGCCATGCCAATGACAACTTGGCCTTGCGTCCTGCAAACATACAATTAGCTATGTAAACACGCGTGCCACCTCTGGTTAATTTGAACGTTACGGAAGCTTTCTAGCTAGTTTGATCACTGTAATTTGTAAAAAAAAAGAACCTTTTTATGATGTAACAGCAAATAATCTGAGGTTGGGGAGAGTCCATATCCAGAGCACAATGAAAGTGGTATCTTTCATCTTATTGCTGCAGGAGCACATCGCGTCTGACGGTGTAAACAACACTCAAGAGCTCCATGTTCAAGGTGGCGGGAAGCCAAACCAATTAAATTGATGAACCTTTTCTTCCTATCCATCCTTGTCTCGTTGACCACCATCTGCATGGGAGAGGCGACCTGCACTCAGACTAGCTGCACCGGTTACTGGAAGCAAACCGGTACCCGATCCTGCAGTGTCCACGTAGGCAAAAAACGCTGCACCGGGGTCCTGCATACCGTCCGGTACCATCCCGGATGGCCTCCCGCGCGCAATATCCAGCGCATGTACGGAGGACCGCTACGGGCAGACGTGGCAAGGGGCCCACGCACCTGCGCGCCATCCCCAACGACCCACCAGAAAAGGAGAGAAGAGAGATGGCCGGAAGGATCGCGAGCGGAGGAGGTAGGCCCGTCGGCGGCCGAGGAGGGCCCGGCGCCGGCCGAGGTAGCCCCGACGGCCGGATCCATGCCCCGGCCGCTAGATCCGTGGCCTTGAGAGGCGGATCCGCGCCCTAGCCCGGCGACGCCGGGGAAGCGAGGGAGGCACGCGTGGCGGAGGCAGCCCGGCGGCGGCGGCGCAGGGAAGAGAGGCAGGAGAGAGGGAGGCGGGCTCCGGTGGCCGCGCGCGCAGGGAAGAGAGGCAGGAGGAGGGAGGAGGTGCGCCGCGCACGGGGAGGCCGGGTGCGCGCCGGGGAGGAGGAGGGGCACGCGCCGGCGCGCGCGGGGAGGCCGGGGCGAAGATGGAGGAGGCGCGCGGAGGACGCGCGCCGGCCGTCGCCGTCGGCGACCGCGCGTGGGGGAGGAGGAGGCGGGGCGGGGCGGCGTGGGGAGGGAGGAGCAGGGGCGGCGTGGGGAAGAGAAAAAGGGAGTAGGGGCGCTGCGGTGGGGAAGGAGAGAAAAAGGGAAAAGAAAAAAAAAGAAAAAAAGAAAAAAAAAGGAGAAAAGGAGGAAAAGGGAAAAATTGGAAAAACTTTTATTATTTAATAAAATTTGGGTTGCTAAATTAGTTGTAAAAGATGAAGAAGTGAAAAAGTAAAGAGGAGGAGAGATAAAAGGAGATGGTAGTTGGAGGTGTTGAATAAAATATTGAATAGTTGATATAGAGGATGGTTATAGAGTATGAACAGGTGCAATGAAACTGAATATAGAGGAGAGAATCTCACTGACTAGGACAGAATATTCCTTTTAGAGGATGAAAATAGAGTATGACGAGTGCGGGTAGTCTGGCCTCCGTCACATACTCCAGATTGGCTCATAGATTAATGAACGTTCCCTTGCAAAAAAAAAGATTAATGAATTGTTATTGCTGATTACTGCACTTGGCATCAATGGCAGCCACAAATTACCAACGTCTCTGCTGTGCATGGAGAGTTCCGAAAGTTCGTCATCCATCCACTCTTCAGAATACAGACTACATCAAAGAAACACCGAATTCTGGTTGCTGTTTCATTTCTGGATCGTAAAATTGGATACACGAGTGGAGAAATCGGATGCGCCTCCTTCTGGTTGCTGTTTCATTTCTGGATCGTAAAATTGGATACACGAGTGGAGAAATCGGATGCGCCTCCACTGAAAAACTTAACCAAATTCGCTTTTCAAAAAGAAAAAGGTAACCAAACGAAAACGTAAACTAGGAAACCGCCAACAATAGGTACAGAGTACCTGACCGGTGGGACCCGGACGCAGCCAGGAGGGGTAGGGCCCGACCCGCCATCTGCTCCGGCAAGGGGACGCCGCGAGGGGATGAGCCAGGAGGTGGTGGCGCACGTCTACGACGTCGCCAACGCCGGCTCCGACGCGGCCGTGCTCCACATCAACCGATTCTTCAAGGACGCCATCGGCCTCGGCGGCATCTTCCACACCGCTATCCAGGTCATTCTCGCGTCTTTCCGCCAATGGAGCCCATTCCCCCTCTTCTGTTCTTGAAATGCCGTAAAGACTAGATCTATCAAGGCCACTTGATTCCACTTCCTTAGAGAGTAAGGAAAAAAAGTTTCTTTTATACTTGATTGTGATACAGATGCGGCAGAGAGCTCGGGTTCCCCTAACCCAGATTGGTAACGCATTGGCTGGTTATGTTCTTTGCGTTTATACGACACTTCGTTTTTGTCTGTTAGTGTTAGGGGATTAAGTTGATTTCCCATATAGAATCGTGAACATTTACAGAATGGTGATGGATATATGTAACTGCAAGCTTCTAGATGCCGTGTGCTTGAAAAAAACACTGTAATTTGAAACTGTAATGCTCATTGTAAACATGGAATTGACTGCATAGATGTCGTGGAAGAAATATTAACCGAGACTATACACTCCTGGTTCGATGAAGTGGATTCGCTCTTGGCCCTCTAGAGAGGGAACAAAGGCTGCATTACTTACCTCTTAAATTATCCTTTGCCAATTCATGTTGCCGGACATTGGCAATTCGACTCCTTGCTACTCCCTGTTGATTTCTGCATGCTTATTACTGTCGAGACCTTCTAGTTACATGGGTACCTGGTTATTAATTTACCCATATCAAATTACAGGTGTACGGAGATGAGGAATGGTCATTTGGTTACTGTGAACGTGGCACCGGAGTTTTTAGCTGCCCCCCATGCAAAAATCCCATGTACACTTTCCGCGAGTCCATTGTGCTTGGAAAGACGAGCTGCTCTATTTTCACGGTGAATCAGATACTACAGGAACTGAGACGGGAGTGGCCTGGAAGCTCATACGAACTCCTGTCAAGAAACTGCAATCATTTTAGCAATACATTTTGTGAGAAGCTTGATTGCCCAAAACTTCCAGGTGCTTCTTTTGTTCCTAATAAATTGTGTTCCTGTATCTTTTAATACTGGTTGCTGAGAGCCAATACCCTTAGTTTTGAAGTGAAACTGAATCATGCATAATGTTCATAGTAAGCTCTCTAGATAATGACACTTTGTTCATGAATTCAAACTAGACTATTTTATATCTCCATAATGATTTCAAATTTTCTCGAGTTCATGTACAACCGGATTATATACAGGTTGGATCAATCGTTTTGCAAATGCTGGTGATGCAGCTCTAGATGTTGCTGAAACTACAGCAGAAAAGGTATACACTATTGTCTTTTTTGTGAGCTTCATGTTTCTGAAAATTGTGATACATCTGCCCTTGAGTGCTGTATGCTTTCTAGATCTTTTTAGCATTTTGCTCACAATAGCAAGCAAACTATATCTTCATTACAATCAAACTTTGAATAAGTAAGAAATAACTGAAGATGATTTTATGAAAAAAAAATGAAGTGAAACCCAATGGATGTGATGTGCATGCAAGGTGCAGAAAATCTTAAAGAAAATTGTTATGCACACCATAACATTCTGTTTGGAAACTGTTTCTTGAGACGTGCAGCCATAGCACTAGCCGTCTAGCCCTGTCCACTGACAGTTATTAACCTTCATATTTAGTTACATCAATATTTTACTTTCCATTCAGCTGAAACAAGCAAAAAAGGAAATAGTGACTGCATGCAAAGCAGCC
The DNA here is from genome assembly GCA_031894775.1 of Chloris gayana. Lineage (NCBI taxonomy): Eukaryota > Viridiplantae > Streptophyta > Magnoliopsida > Poales > Poaceae > Chloris > Chloris gayana. The sequence goes on from JAUNZO010004934.1 coordinate 393,949, forward strand.
TCAACATTTCTAACCGGCACATCATCAAGTGGCCCATCAAATATGGAGGACACTAGTAGCTCAGCAAACAATTCTTTTTCGAGGGAGCATGGGTAAAAAGTATCATTAGTATCAGTATGAACCCATCAAAGAGCCTTGTCTCCTTAGATGGTACGGATGATGACAAATCTGTAGATGATAGTGAATCATCATCGTCAGACGACGATGAGCCCGATAGCGATCACAGTGGCAACAAACAAGATGAGCAAAAGGATATGGAAAGTGAGAATGGACCACGCCATCATTCATGAAGCTTACATCACTATGTGCAGAGAGAGGAATAACCTCTACATGCTGCCATTTTCTGATAACACAGATTACACAGGGAGCAATCTACGGAGGACACTAACTTTACAAGTGCAACAAATTCATTTCTGATCAAGAACTGGAAGCTGTGAAAAAGCTCTGAGAAGTGCCGAAGCAATGGAGTGCACCACAATGTGCGCTATCTTGGACTTGATTTGACCTCTTCTGGGCAGCGGGCGAACCCTCCTTTGCCTTTCAGCCCTGTAAACTTGGATGAGGTGACCAGTGCTTGCTTTCTCGGCCATTTTGGTGAAGGAAATCTTTTTGCTCTGAAGCTAGAAGTTGAGTGAAGGAGATATTAGAGGAGCTGTGTTGCACTGTGCTTAATTCCTGTTCCTGTGATGTATTTATAGACCTCTAGGAGTTTATCCTGATGCAAAGGCATGACAACTAAATTCTTGTTTCTTTGTTGCATCAACCGAATGCTATTCTTTTTGTAAACTTGAAGTGTCTGTTGGTATGGGAATCCTCTGCCGGTATGTACGTTTCGGTCATGATGATTGGGCTGTTTGTCTGTGTGCGTGAATCTGCAAATCTTTGACTTGCTGCGGGGCCTTGTTCTTTGTCGAACGGACACGTATGCGTATCACGAACAAATGATTGGCTCGTATTTGCCACCTGTGATGTCATATACATGAATCCAACGAGCAAAGAACGGTTGCCAACCTGTTATGTTCCCAGAGCCGAGTGTTTGCTTCCCAGCTGAACACGCGTTTGTAAGTTGCAGGTGATTGAGGGCCACAGCAGGTCCTGGACACAAGGACATTCGCCACCTGTGGTGTCATGTGTATGCGTCTGAAGTGAGAAGGGAATGGCTGCCAGGCTGCCATGTCCCCCAAATCCTCTGCGAGTCAAATGCAGCGATTACAAGGCTCAATCTTAGTGCCAATCATTTGCATTCGAGTTGTGGTGTGCCAGTTGCAGTCCTGCAGCGACTGATTTGCCTTGACGGTCTGAAAGTCCTGACGAAGAAGTTTCGCTGTTGAATTCTAGTATCACATCGCTTTCGGAATTTCATATTTAGACGGCTGTCTCCACGAGCAGTTGAGCATGATGCTGGAACGCCGTGTTTCAGATTCAATTAAACTCATACTAAAAACGTCGTCTGCTCCACTACGTCATGTTTATTTATTTATTTTGCTCCTGCCAAAGGAAACGAGCAATCAACTGCTCATCAAGAAAGCGAGCCTCAAGCGTGATGAAGAATATGACACGTACGCTATCTTTCTCAATGATGATTTATGCGGATAAAAATATTGTAATGAGGCAGAAGCAACCAGTATTGCCGGCTAACTAATAATATTGGGGCTTGCTACTTTTCAAAGTTTCATCACCCAACAAAACTAGATCGAAATCAGATGGCCTATAGAAAAACATTTTTTTATAGTCGACATATTATCAGATTTTTTTCTCTATCTACATGTTACATAACCCTATAGAAATAAATGACAATATAAATTCTAAGTACATATCATGTTGATTGAAAGTTTCTTAACTTTCAGTCGATTGAAAAGAAGGAAAGACAATAACATTTGGTTGGATCTGGGAAAAAATGTGAGGGAAAGAAGGCCAAGAAATGGCTCGTGTCTCTGCAATACTAACTGGCAAGTGGCAGCATGGGCACATAAGAAAAGACCAAGAAATGGCTCAATGATAGAGCCAAGAAATGATACAACAATGCATGTTTGTATCCAGTTTCAAATTTTAAAGTATTTCATTTATTCAGATAAAAAAATTAAATTTTATTATTAAATGATCTAGTGTGTCATAGACAAGAGCCCCAAAATCATAGAAGAAGACCGAAATATAGAAGGAAGTGCAATTTACCTTTTTCTTTTCTGTCATTGACAATTATTAAGATCACACAAGACCCTTATTTAGTTGTTACTTATTCCATGGCAGGCCATTTCTATAACACGCTGACTAGATGGATGGTTGTTCTGTTTATTTGCATGCGGAACAATTTTTCCTGCACCTTTCCCTCGTAAGATAACAAGATGAGTATGGATCAGCATAACAGCAGTAGCATCCTGTGTGCCTATTCCCTCTCTTATCCGCGCAGTCATATACTCCCTCCGTTCACATTTACATGTCATTCTAGCCTTCCTCACTTTTCTCCAATTACATGTCATTATCGCTTCCCAACACACTTTTCCCTCTTTTCAATGCAATATTCCCTCTTTCTACTACACCTCTATCTCTATCTCTCTCCTCCTCGTTTTCAGTGCATCTACCTTTTAACTTCTCCTTAATTTCCGTGCACAACTCTAAAACGACATGTAATAATGAAAGGAGTACTTTGCAAAAATCTAGGTCGCATCCATTGTTGTCATCTAGTAACATTGTAGTGGAGTTGATTGCCGGACTAGCTCCAAAATTATTGTGTGGTTCAGGACGACGACCTGATGCAAATTTTGTTAATCATGAGAACACAATACATATTCCAGACAAGCTTATTCTCATAAATAACACAAGATGAAGGATTTGTGCTTACATAGTACTGGCGATACAACAAGCACAACGAACACGAAGGCAACAGCAACCAGGCCCGTCATTCTGCTCATCATTGCACTAACTAAAATTTAACTATTGATTACCAATAGCTATCCCAATTCGACATGTTCCCAATTATAATTTTATTTTTTTCTCCAATTTCTAAAGTCTACTCATAGACCCCAAAATATGAAACGTGTACTAGAAATGATGCAAGATTGATGGTTTCATGATCTACTTTACCTCTTAACTGTTAGAAGCAAACTGATTATTTCCACCATCATATAACAGTCGTTTAATAAGTAATGAAAATCGTGCTCATCATGTTCTCGAAAAAAAATGTACTGGGCCTCAACAGCTTACCCTTGAGGCTCGTGTGCTTCAGAAATGCTTGATATATATCTTCATTTTGTTTTAAAAAAAGGAGAAATGCTTCATATACCAATGACGTTCAGAGTACTGTAGTATTCATGAGGAAAGAAAAGAACGCGCGGACGTCGTCGAAAGAAAAAAGACGAACACGTGGCGAAGTAATTACGGCCATTCTCAAAGTTCTGTTGGATCACTCCTTTGAGAACAAACTGAGATCACATCGCTTTCTGAATTTATTGAGCATTATGCAGGTTCATTGCAGTCTAGTACACTACTACGACGTCATGTTTAATCCTATTTTCTTGGCTACCAAAGGAACGAGCAATCAACTGCGAAAGCGAACCTCCAGTCATCCAGTGGTGATGAACAAGTGACGTGTACGCCATCGTTTGTTAATGATGATTTGAGGATAAAATATATATCGATTAAGCAGAAGCAACCAACATTGCCGGCCAGCTAACAATCGGTTCGGTTGGGACTCAGGGAAAGAGCCAGATCAAAAGCCAAGAAGAAGGGGCTCCAATCCATCGGCGCTGCAATGCACCAAACTGACAAGTGGCCGATGCATACATAGATCATCAACTTTCATGTTACTCCGAAACGAAACATGGAAAAGGGATTCTGCCTCACTATGGCATTTCAGCCGATCTGGTTATTCAGACATGGAAAGATCTGCTAAATATAATCACACACACATAGGGAGAGAGAGAAAGAACTACTACTACTAGAAAATATCATCAACAAAATACGTGGAGAGTGAAGGATGTCAATCCTTGTTCTGAAAAGGAAGGACATAAAAGCTCACCACCATCAGCTGCTGAGCACAATAACATCTACAGTCTTTGATTTCACCATTGTCTTCGGACCTTATGGATGGGACAAATGAAATAAAAAAGACAGCTGAAGTAGCAACAAAAATAAAAGACGAGAGTACATGGTGGGGCCCACCATCCAGGGGCGCGGCGGCAACAGGACAAGAACAAGAAGCGATTTTGGGCATTCTGTTGGGGTTTGGAGGGACGCATGGCGCCGATGGCCGCTCTGTTCCGCCCGGTCCCAATCGTCTCCAACCACCACCACCACCGTCTCCATCGCCAGCCGCTCCATCTCCGGCGGCCACTCGTCCTGCCACGTCATCGTGGCGCCTCCTCCTCTGGTCGCCGTCTGGTCGCCATGTCCGCGCCGCCTCCCCGCCGGTGGCCATCGCGCCCGGCGACCATTGGGGAAATTGGGCGTTCATCCTCTCCGCCGCCGCATTCGGGACATGGTAAGAATTCATTCCTCCTCACTGAATCAAAATGTCTGATTGCCACTGGATGACGACGTGGATGAATGAAACGGAAGGTCGGAGGAGCGGACGCCGTGGGGCGGCGCGCTGAGCGGGGCGCTGGTGACCATCATGGCCGGCCTGGCCGCGACGTCGATGGGGCTGGTGACCCCCGGCGCGCCGGCGCACGACGCCGTCATGGAGTACCTGCTGCCCGCCGCCGTGCCGCTGCTCCTCCTCGGCGCCGACCTCCGCCGCGTCGTGCGGGCCACCGGCGACCTCTTCAAGGCCTTCCTGATCGGATCAGGTAATTAACCGACTCAACTTCTTGTGGCACAAGAAAGAAAAGAAAGGTTCTTATTGAAGTATTAGTTACTACCACATGTACGTAGTTTATTAAAATCGTAGCAAATCAGGACGAGGCACGTGGCTTGAATTACTGACTGAATTTGCCAGGTGGAATCGTAGCTAGGTTACTTTCGGAATCTGAGTCTGAGCATGAATATTGATCGATCTTTTGAGCACAGTTGCAACTGTAATCGGCACAACGGTGGCCTATGCTCTGTTCCCGATGAGATCACTGGGCCAAGATAGCTGGAAGATGGCAGCAGCGCTCATGGGCAGCTACATTGGCGGAGGTAGTGATTTCCTAAGGTTTTCAACTGTTCATGATCTGACATTTGACCTCTTCTTGTATCATGATGGCGATGGACAGCGGTGAACTACGTGGCCATCTCGGAGGCTCTCCAGCTGTCCCCGTCGGCTCTCGCTGCCGGCGTGGCAGCGGACAACCTCATCACGGCGCTCTACTTCATGGCCCTCTTCGCCTTGGCATCAAACATACCACCAGAACCTCCTACTAGCAAGGCTGCTCAAGGTAACCAAACCACTAGTACAGTACATGTGTTGTTCTGATCCATCATCATTCCATTCATGTCAGTCCATCTCTGAATTGCATTCTGATATCGATCGATGCAGTAGACGCCATCAAGGACATTGATGGCCTAGACAGAAGCGGCAAGCTGTCCGTGCTCAACGGTGGCGCGGCCATCGCGCTGTCCTTCGTCATCTGCAAGGCCGGGTCCGCCATGGCCAACCGGCTGGGCTTCCACGGCGGCACGCTGCCGTGCGTCACCGCCCTGGTGGTGTTCCTGGCGACGGCGTTCCCGGGGCACGTCGGCAGGCTGGCGCCGGCCGGCGAGACCATGGCGCGGATCCTGATGCAGGTCTTCTTCGCCGTGGTCGGGGCCAACGGCAACGTCGTCGACGCGGTCACCAAGGCGCCCAGCGTCTTCGCCTTCGCGCTGGTGCAGGTCGCCGTCCACCTCGCCGTCGTGCTCGGGATCGGCAGGCTCATGGGGCTCCACAGGAAGCCCCTGCTCATCGCCTCCAATGCCAACGTCGGCGGGCCCACCACAGCGGCGGCCATGGCCACGGCCAGAGGGTGGACCTCGCTCGTCGTGCCGGCCATCCTCGTCGGCATCTTTGGGATCTCTGTTGCCACGTTTCTTGGCATTGGTTTCGGCATGTTCGTGCTAAGAAGAATGTCAGGTTAAGCCACTATTACACTGATTAGTCCATGCCCTTCGCCCCAGATAATTAAGGTTCACTAGATTCCTATATATCAAGTACTGCAACCCCACATATATATGCCAATTTTGTATTTGTCAAATAACAATGCATCTCTAACATCATGTGGAACAGAAACCTTACCGAGAGAGACACATTATCAGAATAGCAGAATGACGAAACTAACTTGATTCAGCACATGTCAGATAATTCCAGCTGGGCTGGGCAGGTGACTAATCAAATTCAGATGAAAAGAACTCTTACATCTTCGTCGTTCCAGCAACGAATGCTTGCAGTCAACTATCTTTTGGAGAAGATAAAGATGACCCACAATCTCAAACAGTGATGCCACTGTACATTCTGATAATAACCCGGTATAAAATTCAATCTCATAAAACTGCAACACAAAAGGAGGATAGAAACGCAGCCCGCAGGGACCACTTCACTTCACTTGGCTTATGGAACATCTCTTTCGATACAACTGACTAGTGACTAGGAGTAGGAGGGTGATGACTGCGCTCTTGAGCGTCGTTCTCGCCGTTGGGGGTTGTTGCTCTGGAGTTCGGATATCTCATGCGGTCCTTCGAGTGAAAACCTGGTTCGGATTATTTCTAGACGGATGATAAAAAGCCAATATCATCGACAACAGATAAGAGCATTTTCAACAGTTTTCAATAATTTTACTGAAAACTGATTTTAGAGGGTCACTATATTTATTAGGAGTAAAAACAAGACATGAACTCCAACATTTCCCAATAATCATTTCCTAAATGATTTAAATAGCCTTTAGGAAGTGAGAATCAGGTGGCTAAATGTAGCAACCTCTAGGCTATGGGTTAGGAGTTGGTAGTTGAAGAATGATTTTTACTAATCACATCCTATATTTTGATTTAGCAGCCTCGTTTAGGGAACGGTTAGAGATCCTCTAAAAAGCCATGAGACATTGCAAAGTTCTGTTAGACACATTATTATCATAACAAAACACCATGTCCCAGTATTCCACAAGAAAAAAATATAATAAGAACAAGAGTGTGGTTCGTCGGTTGTTTGGTGTACAACTGTTGCTGGGACACTAGGGATCCTCACCCAGCATGAACCATGGCGAAGCAAGAAATTTTTCATAGAGGGGCTGATGAAACAATATCTTCACTTTAATTGTCGATAATTTAGTCGATTGCTATATCTTTCACTATCTTTTTTGTATTTATGTATATGTACAAAGTGGTTCCCTATTGTAATTTTCTCTTGCATGCACCTTTCTTTTTCTTGTGTACAAAGCCAGTAAGCAATATTATCACCAAAACCATTTTGTTTTGCATCAACACATGCCTATCATACAAAAAGTTTTATGATACAATTTTCAAAGTAGCATAGGAGGTTACAAGAATGAAATTGTAATTGTAGATTAAAAAAACTGATCGTATTGAAGGATTGGCTATAACCTTTATAATGAAAAACTAGACTCAAAGAATGTGAAATTACTTCCCCTTAGTTCCATCTTGCTTGTAGCTCATCGATATCATATAGTCACATGCGGAATCGTAAAGTATCACCATGAGCCTAGTTCAATATCAATGAGAAAGCATTGGTGTGCAGTAACTCAAAGCTACCGCTGTGAGATTTGGGGTAGAATCAGAGAACAATAAATATATATTAACGATAAATATATATTGATCTTTCGATGAGGTCGCATAGGTTCTCGTGTTGAACAGAAAAAAGGTTGAAGCAATAACTAAATAAATTTATTGTATACTTACATTCATCATTGATTAGTTCATTATAAAGATTTTGCTCCCTAGCTCTATTAGTAACAGTTTTTTGCACCACAAACTCCCTAACTCTATCACCACCAACGAAATACAATACAACCATAACTCTCAAGTTTTGGCAGCAACTCGGTTTTCCCCACAAAACCCGCAATTGTTTCTTGTTATGTACTGCTACTGAAACCGAACCGATATTTTTACGCTATTTGGTTAATGAGATATTTCAGTTTAAAATTTTTTGTTAGGTTAACCGAAAATATTTAGAGTTTTGATATTGCAAAACTAGAATAACAAAAAAACTGAATATTCATATATTATATTTATATATACTTGAATCTATGACTAAATATTTACTTCTATATAGTATTTAGAGAAGATTTATGTAATAAAAGCTCAATCAAATTATCACTGGTGTAAGATTTTGAATTTATTATGGTACATTTACACCATCTTTGTATTGAATTTAATATTTATACCATAGTTTTTTTCTAGAATAAGTATAATCAAAAAACAAACTAAAATATTCGGTTAATTAGGTTCGGTTTTCAGTTATCTATAGATTATTTTGGTTTTTATTTTTTGAAAACTGATTTTTTTAAACCGAAGAAACCGAACCGTAATAACCGCATTAACCGATTGCCCACGCCTACCCATGGCACCACTCATGAAATGTGACACTCTTCAATTTGATTATGGTCCATTGGCAGGACATGATGGTTTTCCTAAAGGTATGAAAATTTATAATACATTGATCGGTGGAGTTCATAAATAGTTGAGAAATTGCATTTGTTACCAGATATAATTACTCTAGTGAACAATTAACTAATAGAGTACACTAATAGAGGAGAACAAGAGTATTCGGTACGGTGATATAGTCATAATTTTAGTTGTTGTTTAGAATATTTCTATTAATGGGAAGCTTTCCATATAAAAATCCTAATTTTCTAAGGAACTTTGCAGCTCCAGATTTTCTTTGTAGCTTTAGTTTAGAATTCTGTAATGATAAGATTTATAACCGAGATAGAAGAGTGCATCCTTGTTAGGAAAGCACGGATACTAACAAGGCATGACGACTGCTGCTCAAGGTAATCAAACCAACCATCCATTGTCTTCTTCTTCTTCTGACATACATCCACGTGATGAGAATTGCGTTTCTCATACTTCTTGCCAGTAGACGCCAACAAGAATGCCGATGATCTAGATCCGTGCTCAACGGTGGTACTGCCATCCCGCTGTCATTCGTCATATGCATGGGTTTGCAGTACTCTCTTGAAGAAGAGAACTCCGTCAGACCTCTACCTAGAGTAACTTGTGGATTGCGCGCCGATGCTGTGGTAATCCTGTGACCCATGGCACGGATCAGGATGCAATCACCTTCATTGGGGCCAACGGCAACGTCAAAGCCTCTTCGCCATGGCATGGCTGTTAATGCAACATGAGTTTGCGGGAGCAACTCCAGCCTTAGCCCCAAAACAAAGGCTCGCAAATAGGGATTTCGGGGCCGCCTACACCGTTTCAGGGCTTGGAAATTTTCTTCAACTCCAGCGGGACTTTCTCAAACAGGCACAGGCACGCAAATAATTCCAGCAGATGGACCCCACACCTTGACCCGCCTCTGTTCCTTCAATCGTGTCCCTCGACGCAACTCGCCGCGGCCTCCGACCTCCGCCTCGTCCTCAGGCTCCCTGCCGCGCGTGACGGCCACGCCGGCGGCGCACTGCTGCTCTACGGGAGGGCCGCATGCCACAGCCCGATGGGGAAGGGGAAGGCGGCACATGCTTCAATCAAGTGGCGGCGCACGACCTTATGGGGGAGGCGAAGCACGGCTGCTCAATCCCGACGGCGAGTTCGATGGCGGAGCAGCTCGACGCGATGGCGGTGGCTCGCCGAGTCAAAGCCGGGGAGGTGGCGCCTTGCCGGCTTCGAGGACGGTGCGACGGATCTCGTCGTTGGGGTCGATAAATAAGATGTCCACGAGGCCGGTAGATGCAGGCGGGCACCGGTCGACGGGGAGGACGAAGCTCGCCACGACCGCCGCAGAGCTCCAAAGTCGGATGCGCCGCGTGGACGGAGGAGGGTGGTGGAGTCGGCGGTGCCCGTGGTGGTAGATCTTGGAGCTCCGAGCGGCCGTAGGGAGATGCCTCGCCGGCCGCATGCTCGCCGGATGCGCGCGCTGTCGGATACGCGGGCCACCGGCGCGGAGCTGGTGAAGGGCAACGCTCGCGGCCGGAGTCGAGGTGGCGGCGGCGCTCGACCGAATCGAGGGAAGAGCAGCGGGAAGAGGAAGAAAAGTGAAAGAAAAAAAAGGGAAAAAGTGAAAAAAGAAAAAAAATTGGTGGGATCCGCGTTTTGTTGGAGGGATTGGAGGCGCGTAGGAATGGGAGCTGGTGGATGAAGTTTTGGAGCCTATGCAAAATGCGAGTCGGTTTTAGAGCCTCATTGGAGTTGTGTTTTTTAACTTGGGCCCCAAAAAATATGATTGGGGCTTGTTTAGGGCCTCCACTGGAGTTGCTCTAAGCTTCCATTGGTGTTACGGCCTGCGAAGCCAAGCATGGCGCAGAGCAGGATGCAAATCTTCTTCGGCGTCAGTGTTCCGTGCTAAGAATGTGAGATGCCGTCATTCACTTCACCGTCGTGCTTGGGTCGCCAGGCTCGTGGGGCTAGAGGAAGCCCCACTAATTACTGTCAACGCTAACTTGGCTAGCTACAGCAGTTTGGGCAAATGTGAGGCTACCTACATGCCAATTTAGTGCGACTTACCTCATTCGCCCCAGAGACGAAAATTCAAACTCTTGCAAGCTAAGCACTGGAATGGCGCATACAGGTACCATGACATTTATAAAGAACATTTTGTATTTGCAAATTAACAATAACGATCATTTTGAACACCCAGACATTATCCTGGAAATAGAATTTCACATTCTCACAATGGTATGAACACGAAACCTAGTAACCCAACTTGACTGACCACAAACTAGAACAATTCAGGCAGGCAACTAAATTGAGATGGCAAAACTAACTTCGATACTCAGCTTCATTTCAGCAACGAATGTTTGCAGTCAACTATCTTTTTAACAAGACAGACATGGTTCAAAATCTCAAACAGCGACAATATATAGGATAAGATAGCATGCACCATTACACATCCTAATAACCCAGTACAAAATTCAGTCTCAGAAAATTGCAACACAAAGGGGATGATAGAAACACGGTTAACAGAGACCGCACTTCAGTTCACTTGGCTTATGGGACATCTCTTTCACTACAGACTAGGCGGGGGATGAACTTCACTGCTCCTCGTTGATGGCACCCTTGTCACTCACATAGATACCGTCCAAGAACTTTCTGATATCCTTGTTCTTAACATGGCATTTCTGTGGACATGGAAATTTCCTTGTCAGAATATGAATCACAACAGTAAAATATGCTAAGATGATATCTAATGAGTTTATCATTCACTGGTGAATAACACGGAACAACCAAGATCATATGCAAAATCCTTCACAGTTAATACCATGGAACAACCAAGATCTTAAGCAAAATCCTTCACACAGTTAATAACATGGAACAACCAAGATCTTAAGCAAAATCCTTCAAAGTTAATAACATGGAACAACCAAGATCACAAGTAAAATCTACACGTTAGACATTCATCCTTCACATGTATCACAATAAAATACATCTGCTAGTATTTTGCTTACAAATTTTATGATCAATAAAACTACAATAAACTGTCAACATTGTCAAAGTAGGTCTCCAGCAATGAACTAGAAATGATAATGTAAATCCAGAGTCATATATCACCATGCCTTGCAATCCTAAATGTTTTAACAGAGCTGTACATCGAATCTCACTAGCTGACGTGGAGTCATGGGTAAGAGCGTTCAAATACATCCATTCCTTGTGTGAAGCTAACTAACAAAATAAAGGTATGCGGTACTCCTCAAAATCATGTAACGGGGCGATTGATTTGGCTCAACAATAAGAATAACTCCTACTCCTAGTTACATAGGAACGTTCAAGCTACACGGGCCATTCAACATATAGCAGCTATGCACATTTGGATCCTAACAGTGGACGCTCTGTCTAGCGATATCATTGTTTCAGCCAAATGCAAGCAGGCATGATCCCAACAACGCCAATGATCTACATCCAACAGTGCATATAAGAATGTACTAAGAGCAGGATCCAATGAATTAGTACCTGGTTGATAAGGGCAGCAGAGCGGGAGACGAGCTCGACGTCGTTGCCGTCGAGGATGAGCTCATCCTTGACCTTCTCAGACCGCAAGATGGTGACTCCGTCAAGCATGTCCACCTTCCTCACCTGCACGAGAGAACTGACAAATCAGGGCCTATTCTATTCACAACAAAAAAGGAAGATCTGGTGGCAACATCACAACAAGCATCTGGAGGAAAGGGGGGAAAGAGGTGCTGGTTACCCTCTTCTCGCCGAGGAAGTTCCTGATCTCGATGGCGGTGTTGCCGTTGGTGATGGAGGCGTTGATGGGAAAGTGAGCGTAGACGAAGCGCATCTTGTAGCGGTATCCCTTGGTGACTCCGGTGATGAGGTTCTGGACGTGGGAGATGGCGGTGCGGATGGCGGCCATGGTGCGGCGGGTGCCGAACCAGGCGTCGACCTTGAGCTTGCGGCCGTTCTCCTGCAGCTGGAAGTCGAGGTTGAGGTGCTTGAAGTTGCGGGTCAGCTTCCCGCGGGGGCCCTCCACCGTCACCACCTTGGCGGCGACCTTCACGGTTACCTCCTCCGGGATGTCCATCGTCTCGGACGCAAGGATGGTCTTCATCTTCGCCGGCTTCTGCTGCTTCTTCCTCGGCGGCGGCGGTGGAGGGGAGAAGGGTTTGGCTGGCGTGCTCGAAGGAGCGGCGGCGCGGAGAGGCCGATCCTTTTATCTCACAAGGGCGACGCACTTGCGCCAGAATGGTAGGGTTTTGCCGTCCGATCACTCGATCTCAGCCGTCCGATTCTTCTGGGCTAGGGTTTGCCTTGCCGGGCTTTTGTTTACCAGGCCGCTGGAGAGTGCTCAAGGGCCTGTTTCAGCTGGGCCCCTGGACAATGGTGAAGGGCCTGTTTGAGCAAGCAAGCCCAGTTAAAGGCCCTTTTCCCTAAAGTTTACTTTTGATCCATGATGAACCTGAATGAATGAATTCCCCTAAGGCCCAAAAAAAAAAAAGAACCTGAATGAACGCTTCAATTTTCCCTTTTTTTTGTTATCACATTATTCTAAAAATAATAAAAATGATCACCTTGCACCCCAAAATAAAAATCTAGGAGAAAAAAATAAAAATATCTAGGAGACAGCAAAGCAACCAAATGTCTTTTTCGATATGTATCCTGTACGAGTGTGCTTTGTTGACAGGACTGTACATATGCATGTGACTTTATATATATAGTGAAGTGAAGTGAGGCATGGGGAAAAGAAAAGGCTTTGGTGTGTGTCTCTCTGGAAACTGAGGCGACAGAGCAAAGTGGCCTCGAGAGTCCTTGCTCATGGACCTATCTACACCACCACTACAATTTTTGGAGTAGCACAGTTAGAGGAGACGGCCTGTACGTGTCTAATCGAATTGGGCATTACTAACTGATCTGGACGGGCAACAACAGTCGCTCCCTGCAAAAAGAAAAATCGTGGCTTGCCTCTCTTGGAGATGATGGGCATCGTGACCTAACGCAAAAAAGCACTGCTCTTGATCACCCATCCACTATGCATGTGGCAGCTGCAGACCACTACTCATCCATCTACACAGGCCACAAACCTATTTTTCTTTTTCAACAAAACGGAAATAGTTACCTAGCTCGGCGGCGGGCGGATGCAACTCACTCTCAAATCATCAGGTCACACCCATTTGATCTGATCTCAATGCACTCACACCAGCTACTTTTTAGAAAACGGAATAGACTTTTCCATACTCAAAAAACTACTGCTTACTTTGGGGAGGGGTCTTCTAAATTTATGGATCTGCCGTCGGTAAATTGTTAATATGGGGTATGCCACTGGATGTCCAAATACTACATACCCGACCTCTCTGGCGGTGATGATGTTAAAAAGGAAACTTTTTGCGATGGCAGTCTTGGATTTGGGTCATTGGTAGTGATATACAACCAATTATTCTTATACATAGAGAAAGAAAGGACCTGCCAAATGTTGATTTTCAGATCAACTAGCTTAGTGTATCTCATAGATGCGCGTGTGTAGTATCTGTTCATAAGGGTGACACAGTGTTCATACTTTATTATGCATGTGTCCTATATATTTTTTGTAAAAGAAAAAAGTGTAGACACATCAAGATATTTTATAGGTTTGAACCGTGAATAGTTCTGCACGCAAAAAGTCCCAAACTATAATAGTATTATCTTGTCTTAATAATATAGTCTCACATCATATCTTTCTATTGGAGATAGTGGCATGGCGATATAAGTATAGACCGAAGACGTCGTTTCAGTGAGAACTTCAAGGTTTCTTTTTTTTGTTCTCACTCTTTCAAATGCAGCTAAAGATTAGCATCCGATCCATACTCTCTTTCTTTTCATGGTAGGAGAGACGATGAGAAAAGAAGAGCAGGTGCAATGCATGCATTACATGTGTGCATGGGCTTGGGTCTGAAGCTGATGGAGTCGGAGCCGGAAGCTAATAAGGGAGGGCTGTGGTGACTGATTCTTTGATGCACTAGCTAGGGAACACCCCATGCCCTGAGGGTTTTCGTTTCAGGTCATCTCAAATCACTTTTCCTCCGGCTAGCATGCCATTCCTTTCTCACCTCTCATCTGAATCCACAATTGAGGTGGACGGCTCCGTCTTGCCTTAGAAGAAATGTTTTTTCGCCGACATGGTGACGGTGGAAAGGATCAGAGAATAAAGTAAATGTTAGTTTAATCTCCTGTGATAATTATTCGGGTTCCACCAACAAAAATTCTCTCTGACTTTAACTGCTATATGCCTCAAGTACAGATGCTTGTGGTTCAGTTGGCATTAGCATCCAGGGGATGAGGAATATGTAACATGCATGAAACAATAAGTTGAGTATAATTCATGGAGGGGATGACCCATCTCGTCGTCTCAACACAGAGATACATACAGAGCAGAAAAAAGCAGAGACTTTGAGAAAGATGGTTGTGGCCACACACACTTATGGCGACTGCATCATTGCCCACACAAAGAGAAAGCAACAGTTCTCGTGCACTAGGTTTCTGTAACAAAACCGGGCCGCCTCTTTTTTTTTTTTTTTTTACCTTTGAGGAAAAGGCGTACCTGGAACGATTCGTTCCTCGGTTAGTTACTCCAGATCGCTCTTCATTCCATCATCTGGTCGGATCGTACTAGCTAGTTGCAGGCAGGCTATAAAATCGGCGACCTGCTAGTTGTGGCAGTAGAATTGTGTCTGTCTGAAGCAGAAGAAGCTTAGTATGGGGTTGCTTGGCGACAGCTTGCCGGTGGTTGTGATGCTTTTCCTCAACGCGGTGGCGGCGGTGATGGTGTCACTGGTGAAGGTGGCCATGGACGGTGGCATGAACCCGCTGGTGCTCGTCACTCTGCAGCAGCTCACGGCCTCCATCTTCCTCACCCCGATAGCCTACTTCAAAGAGAGGTTGCCAGCAACAACACGAATGAAAAAGTTCCTGCTCTTCTTCTTAATTTATAGTAGCTTTTTGTTGGATTAGGAAGTCAAGGCCTAAGCTGACGCTGGAGATCTTCGGCTACCTCTTCGTCAGCGCCGCACTCGGGTACCTCCTCTCTCCGATCCCTAAGATGAATTTGCAGAATTACTGATGGCATCCATGGGTTCCTGAGACGAATTTGTTTAACCAGTGATGGCGATGGGTCTGGTTAATTTGCAGGGCCGCTCTGAGGCAGTACATGATCTTCATTGGCCTGCGCTACACCACGGCCACCTTCGTCACCGCCTTCTCCAACATCGCACCGGTGCTCACCTTCCTCCTCGCCGTCGCCAC
Organism: Chloris gayana; assembly: GCA_031894775.1. NCBI lineage: Eukaryota > Viridiplantae > Streptophyta > Magnoliopsida > Poales > Poaceae > Chloris > Chloris gayana. The sequence continues at coordinate 409,729 of JAUNZO010004934.1, forward strand.
GCGGTAATCAATTTTTTTTACTGCACTGCATTCCTACATGCACCACAGCACTGAGCCACTGACACGCAGAGCACAGAACAGTAGTCAGAGAGATTGAGAGCTATTTATTTCAAAGAAGATTGAACCTTTTTGGCTGATGCAGTTCGGAAGCCCTGAACCTCAAGAGCAAGACGGGCATGGCGAAGCTGGTGGGCACGCTCATCTCCCTGGGCGGCGCCATGGTTCTCACCCTGTACAAGGGCGTGGCCCTCACCCACGCCGCGCCGCCGCACGGTCACCGGCGGCAGCAGCACCAGGCGGCGTCGCACGGCAAGTGGACGCTGGGCACGGTGGCCATCCTGGGGAACTGCGTCTGCCTCTCGTGCTGGTTCCTGCTGCAAGGCCGCCTCGCCAGGAAGTACCCGCACGTGTACTCGAGCAACTCCTTCATGTCCGGCCTCAGCTTCCTCCAGGTCGCCCTCGTCGGCCTCTGCACGCAGAGGACCATCACGCCATGGATCATCAAGAGCAAGTTCCAGATCCTCACCGTCCTGTACGCCGTATGGATACTAATGCTTATGCTGTCTCTCTGATTAAAGAAAGTCCTCAGTCACAGCTCTCTGATTAACCAACCTCACCAAATCACCATTGATTGATTAACCACAGGGCATCGTCGGCTGCGGCATCTCCTTCGTCCTGCTGACGTGGTGCATCGAGAAGAGGGGCCCCGTCTTCGTCGCCGCCTTCATACCGGTCGTGCAGATCATCGTTTCAGTCATCGACTTCTGCATCCTGCACGAGCAGCTCTACCTCGGAAGGTACGCTACACTACAGCCTTGTCATGTCGCCACCATGTTCAGAAATCGTCTCAACCTTGTGATTTTCAGTGTGCTGGGATCCGTTCTTGTCATTGGCGGCCTCTACCTTCTGCTGTGGGGCAAGAGGCAGGAAGCATTGCGCTGCCCTCCAAAAGATGCCAACGTGATGATAAGGAGCAACAACAACAAGTGCAGCACAACTGAAGACAGCATCTTCCTTCAGACAGACTGTTGAGTTCTAACAGTTGCAGAAATAACCTTTTCTTTTTTGGGTGTATCAGTATCAGGGGAGCAATGTTCTTCTACAATCGCTCTGTTGCCAATGACGACAGAGTGTTTAGATTCTAATCCGAATAGTACAATGTTGAGGAATGGAATCGCCAAAGGCTTTTTGCAGCCTCTGGTATGGATTTACTGTCCAAAGCTTCCTCTGTCTCTGTCCTCAACAAAATTTTCATTTCTGTAACACACATGAACATCAGCTAGATAGAGCATCATCTGTAAACAGTATGCGTAATTATAAGCTGTACTACAAGAGACTACACTCTCGGCCCTTGAAGCACAAAAGATGAAAATGGATGGCTTTAAGCATTAGTAATAACCCCACAATTCATGAAAGTTTATTTGAATGGCTAGAAACTTACAAAGCCATGTACAACATATAATATCCAGGTTACTTTTAGTTTGTGCAGGCACCATTGTAGCAATTCAGGTGCCTCTGAAAGTTTTAATAGCAGTTTCATTTCAAATCACGCATCTGCTAAATCAAAATTTAAGTCAACTCAACAACTATTTTTTTTTCAGTTTGAAACACAGAGTCCCTGTGTGCATCAGTTGGTCCACCAGGGCATGTTTCTTTACCTTTTGATCAGCACATACTCTTCAGTCAACTTCAACAACTCTGTTTCATGGAAACCGCTGGAGCTTATTGAAGTATATATCTCCCCTTCCACCAGAGCATGTTCTTGTTGCTTTTCAGCATATATTCTTCCCAAAATATTGTTCATATTTCCAAGCTTTCCTTTTACCTATGAACTACTGTGCATTTTAGTTTTCTTTATAATGTGAATTTTAGTTGCTTTCCGCTCATCTAAAGTGTCATTCTGAGTTGTTTCCCGCTCATCTAAAATTTTGACAATAATACTAGGGTCCAAAGTAGTGGCTCTGGGGCAACAAAACGATTTTACGCTCTTTATAAATCCAGGGAGTGAAAAAAAAATACTAGAGGGAGTGCATCACACATGTAATAGTCCTCAGCTGTGAGGTCTAATCCTGGGATGTTCCAGAATTCATCGAATCAACATGTTCTAAGCATGCCAAAACCTTTAATCTAACCATTAATAGCATGTTTCTTGTTTTGTACACGGAAATTTCCTGAATTCTTGCAGGAATTGAATCAGCACCAGTGACATCTTCTGAAAAGTTATTGTTTGCCAGACAGGGATTTGCATGCGGCACTCAGCCAGACATTTCCCAATAGAAGGAAAATTCAAAGGATAAGAGGATAACCATCCATTCCATTCCAACAAAGCTTAACCAACAAACCAGACAAAGGTGACACTACACACCCCAAAACAACATAGGACTACCACACACACCACACCAGGTGTTCACCACTCTGATCTCCCAGGTGTAGAATATGAGAAGATAACCTTTGAACAAGGCAGGTAGCATGAGTCCTTTGAAGCTGGAGGAAGAAGCCCCATTGCAATCAAAAGCTCCCATCTGTCAAACATCTATATGCGTGCAAGTCATCGGAACACAGATTCAAACATCCATAAGTATGCGAGTATCTATTTCTCACTCTTCTATCACCAGATCTTGAGTATGTTAACATGATAATCATAATGGAGCATCAGCAGCTAGGAAATTTGAATGCATAACCAAATTCAGATAATAAAAGTTATGCTTGCACTTGCAGCTTCATTTCCGCCTGATCTACAATGGTTGAAGCAAACCACTTTTTGGAAACATGCTTCAGACTCATAAAGAAACACTATTACACATCACAACCCAAATGATGATTCCTCTTTTGTAAAAAAGAATATCAGACTGTCCTAGGGTATTTTTGTATCTCCAATCCACAGCAGTGAAATATGACTACGATGCTAATTGTCTGATGCATCAAACCATTACCCAACAAATTGACTTCAATAATCGACTCTAGTTACGACATAAGGCTCCTCTAGACGAATACTTCTGAACTGGGCATACACTACGATAGCATTCAGTGACACCACCGAATCAAATAAAGTGTCTGTTTACTAACTATTGAGTTGCATGCACCAACCAGTTCACCCAAAAGCCTAAGCTGATAGGGAAAGGTGGGCAATTCACTTATACTCCAACACTTACCCTCACGTGCAGGCTCCCTCAGGCCTCAAACGTGGAATATTGGAGTGGGCTATAATTTATTTAATAAATCGTGCCAGCCAGGATTCGAACTCGAGACCTCCGGCTCGATACCATATTGAGTTGCATGCACCAACCAGTTCACCCAAAAGCCTAAGCTGATAGGGAAAGGTGGGCAATTCACTTATACTCCAACACTAACCATGGCCATTTATAATAGACAGCTGACAGCCATGCAGATGACAAAATCCATGATTGAATGCCATTGCTAATAAACACTAAAATGTTTAATTTCTGATAAGGATTGATATTACAGGAGATGTCATAATAATATTTGAGTTATAAAGAAAAACACATGTTCAGCAATGGCTATTGTCACACCTGCACACCCCAAATAAAGGGACCAAAATGTTTCTTTTCAGTGTGTACTCGACCTCTCTTAGGAAGAAATAGACAAGTAGTCGAGAGAGCTGTAGAGAACTGATTAAAGACTGGTAAATACTTTAGCTGAATACTACATAACAATGTCATTTTGAAACTCTAGGATTAAGAAAGGAAAGATGTATATTAGCATATCTGGTATGCCTACCCTTCCTTTCAGAACCTACATTATAACAAGTCAAAGCACTAGTGGTGATTGAATAGGATCCTTACATAATCTACATTACAGGTCACAGCACCTACAGAGATTGAAATCTCACCGTCAGAGATGTCTGTGCTAACAATTGGAATCCAAATGCCAACGATCAGGGATCTTGTCACTGAAGACGACCTAATGGCAAGAAAATCTCTGATGCATCTTCCATTGCACGATGCAACAAATATTGAGCTTCTTGTATTGGCATTTTCAAAAGACGTCATGGATCCTAGTTTATGGTTCCTAGATGATAAAATAAAACAATAACAGAATATCAGCATATGGGATTATGACACTTCTGGGCAGAGTCGTTTGTTTGATAGGTATAAACAGCTTCTTACTTACTTACTGATAGAGGAAAAGCCGGTTCATGATTAGAAGATGCCACGCTGGCGAGCAAGCGCGAGGAGATCCCCTGTGGAGGTGGGAGCTGGGGCGGAGGGGATCATGAGCACGGCTTTGTACAGAGGATCAACATCCTTGGCGCCTCTCACCTTCCTTGTGCAAATCCTAGGCTTGGGAGGCTTCTCCTTAGTCGAGACAGCCTTATCCCCCTCTTCATCCCGAGTGGAAGGGGAGGGCTGGGTAAAGGGGAGGGTGCACATGGTGATGACATCTTCCTCTTGTTCCCCCTGGCCCTCTTGCTCCTCCTCCCCGCCGCCGCCGAGGAAGGAGGAGCGGGCGAGGATGTCCTCCTGCGAGGCGGAGATTTCGCCGCACTCCGCCTCCACCTCCGTCATTCACCAGCGACGATATCCGACAATGAAATACTGCAAATACAACAACATATCAAATCCTAATCCGCTTTGCCGAGCCGAGCAATAAATAGGGATCGATCCCTCACCGCAAAGTTCAGCCTAAATGTCAAACTGCAGTAGGGAAAGAGGATGGAATGGGGGAGGATCACCTCGAGGAGGAGCCGCACGAGATCCTACCGCTGTTAGGTGCCTGCCTCCGCCGTCCTTCCTTGCCAAGGTAGCAGCGGTCAGCGGGGAAGGTTGCAGCGGCGCGGGCTGGGTTCCGGTTCCGGCGGGGGAAGGTGCGGGTGCGGGCACATCAGAGGGTCAGAGTTAAAAAAAAAACGTTTTCTTTGTTTCTTCTTTTAATCAATTTTTTCCTTGGATTAATTAACTTTAATTGATTAAACCTGTCCTATAAGACGATTTTTCCTTTCCTGCGGTAAAAATCTAGTTTGTAATTTTGAAAACAGTAAATAAGCTCAATAAATAGTTCAACTTAGTTAAAACTGAATGCAACATTTCAAATATATATAGTTTGAACTTTTTAAAATAAAATGTTTGATAGAAAGTTGAACTAGGGTATTTAAAATTCTGTATTTTGTAAGAAATTAATCCTATTTTGTTGTATTTTGTAAAAAAAGTATGCATATAAATAATTTGTGTAATTCAAGTGTACTAGGCATAAATCAAAAGGAAACAAAGATGAGTTTCAATTTAACATCAGGAGACAAATATGCGCAATTTTTAAGTCGTACAAGCGACTAACTGTCCGCCTTTGAATACAAATTGAGTGAACATACTCACTATCTACATTTTACATATATACGCACAACATGATGCCACGCCCAGTCATGACCACAGGTACACACAAAAGAAAGATGAGATGTAAGACGCAAGAGTTAGTAGACTTCCACATTCCACTGCTCCCCCTTCTTCAATTGCTTCTTGTATTCCATCCAGTCAATTCCTGACATTGCAAACCGCACAAATACTCAATAACATTTGAAGAACAAAGCTGTTCAAAAACAACAGTTAGTTTCAGAAGCATGTGTACCATCTGCTGCAGCCAATGACACCATAATGTCATCAATACCCTTCTCCATGCCTTTCAACCCACACATGTAGACGTAGGTGTTATCCTTCTTGAGGAGCTCCCAAAGCTCCTCCTTGTACTCAGCCATCCGGGTCTGGATGTACATCTTCTCCCCGCGGCATTGTTCTGCTCTCTGCTGACCGCGTAGTCGACTCGGAAGTTCTCAGGTGCTTTTGTTTTCATCTTCTCAAACTCCTGAATATTCACAAATTAAATGCAGTACAACTAGGGAGCTTAAGTACCACTGAAAAATAAGTCTGAAGAGTTCTCATGGAAATGACAGTAGAGATGCACTCACATCCTTGTAGAGCAATGAACTGCTAGTTGGAACTCCCAAAAAGAGCCATGCCAGACCATTGAACTGCACAGGTTCCGTAATTTCAGGTTCTACGTCAGCTTATATATTCGAAGTCTGAAAGTAACTGACAGAGAAACACCAGTGTATTACCTTGTAGTCGTCATGCTTCTCAAAGAACATTTTCCACAAGAATGAGCGGAATGGGGCAATACCGGTACCCGTTGCAAGCTACAAGCAGTTGGAATGACCGTAAATTTCTGGCTACCATCAATATGGGTTGATGAAGTCGCTTTGGTACTTATTTATGCTTACCATTATGATAGTAGCGTTAGGGTCTTTGGGCATGAGCATTTCTTTACCAACTGGTCCTGTTATCTTGACGTCAGCACCCGGCTTCAGGTCGCCTGCATTAGCACAGGGAAAGAAGCTAAATTATGACGAGCAGAGATGTGGAAACATAGTAATTTGGAAGGAATAAGATGTGACAATCCTCAATCTTCCTTTTTTGTTAACACATAGGTTAATGCAGTAAAAGTAGTACCTTGTCCGTTCTTTTATTCATGTCGTTCCAGACAACTCAATTGAACTAAAAAAGAACGGGTGACTCATGTCCGAACGATATCATCAGAGGAGTATATGAGAAGGATGACATTAGGACACTCGAGTTCGTGGAGCACTAGTGGTATCTGAAATTTTTTCTTTCATGGAGCACTGTGCAGAACACTAACGGTTTTGAGAGAAGAACTGAAGAAGCATGCAGTGGCTTACATAAGAAGTTTGAGCAGACTCCTTTGACAATCTCTCCCTGATCATTGGTGTAAACCAGCCTCTTGACGCACAGCGAGACCTAGAGATGATGAATGAACACAAGTCACAAGTTAAGCTGAACAGCTCATGTCTGTGGTCAGTCACCCTGGAACTAGCAACAGTGCATACGAAAGAAAGAAAAAAGAACTCACGGTCTGGGAGTCTCCAAGGTCGCCGAGCGCGCTGCTGGCGATGGAGTAGAGCCTGATCTTGTGCGGCTTGCCGTTCTTGTCTTCGCCGTCTGCGATGATGCCGATGGACTGGCCCTCTCTGTACTGGACCTTGCCTGCAACAATTAATAATAATCGAGTTTCTCTGTGTCCAATTAAGAAGCTGACGACGACGAAGAAGAAGAAATAATTAGAGAAGGAACCTTCGGTGCTGAAGACCATGTGCCATGTCTCCCCGGGAGCGTCATCGCCGGTGATCTTGGTGTTGAGGAGGCACTTGCCGATGTACGGATCCTTGGGCCTGAACGTGTTGGTGATGACGCCCTCGTCCTGCTTCTTGGACACCTTCTTGGGCTTGGAATCCGCCTCGACGGCTGAGGTGTCAGTGGTGGACACCTGGGCGCGGATGGAGGCGCATCGTGCCCTCGTCCGGTAGGAGAAGAAGGTGGTGGAAGGGGACGATGGCGAGGCCTTGTTGGCCGAGGGCGAGGACAGGGAGACGGCCGCTGCCGTGATGGCGGCCATGTTTGTTGTTGCGGAGGAGAAGATACTTCCTTGAGAGTAGTAGTCTTGTTCTGCCTGGTGTCTCCATATAAAAATGGAGATAGATGATGAGTGGAGGGCGGAGAAGATGACGAGTAAGTGGCGCTCGATGCTCACTTGCTTCAGTGACAGTCCCTGCTCTTGTCTTCTTTTTGGAGGGAAAAGGGCTCGTCTGATTCAGGCTGGCTCAATCCATTGGGTCTAATTCAGGCGGCCCATTTGATATCGTGGGCCAGATCCGGCTTAACTTTCTTGTTGTTTTATTTATTTTTTTGGGAAAACTTTGTTGTTGTTTATATTCACACACACACACACTCACACATGTAAAGGTCGACCAAATTTCATTCTTTCAGATTCAAAAAAAAAAAATCATTCTTTCCGACACTAGTTTGTTCCTAGCCACAGTTGTTCTATTATTAGTGTGATCGAGCTCTTCTTTCACGAGCGAGATGGAACCTTCCATGTGATGTGTCCATCTCCGATTCCCTGCTCGTGTGATACTGATACGCACCGAAAAATGGAAATCGAAACTGAAATACCTGTTAATTAAGACTTTGGGTATTTTTTTTCCCATAAGTTCGGGTAGTACCATCGAGTGACCGGATTACCAAAATAACTAAAGAATCCCTAAAGATTACACTGTAGTGCACCCGCACTTGCGCACATTTCCGTTGCAACTCATAAAAAAATGATCAATTATGAATTGTGACATTAATTTATGAGGTTTTGGTTATAAATCCCTAATTTTAGAAATTGTGAGTGATGTCTCAGTAAATTTTCAAGAATCGAGTACCAAACCGAATTTTGTTACCCAAGTATCTGTAGCACCAGTTGGGGTAGTGAAAGGACCAAAATTAAAAAAGATGACCGAAAATCCAAAAGAAGCGAAATACCTGTATAGGTGGGCCCATGGTGTCAGTGAAGGTTACCCCAAAATCGTAGTAGCTCTGTGGTACAAGTTGCAACCTGGCAGTTCTGTGAAAATTTTATTTTTGTTTGTTGGAAGAATCATGAGTTCGTTTAATTTTTCAGGAAAAAAAGAGCTGCGAACGTGTGTTGCCTACGTGTCAGTGGACCCATGTGTCATACAGCAACCGACCTCTCGCCTGCGGGGCCCAGCAGCTCCCTTGAAAGTTCCCCGCCTTGGCGCCCGGGGTCATAACGAGACACCTGCTCTGTTCTTTCCCCCATCCTGCTTCGTCCTCCTTCCCCCAGCCAAGAAAGGCCAAGAATCCACGCCGCCCACCATCCACCCCGCAGATTGAATCAATCCTTCCTCCTCTTCAAGAGAATCAAAGAACCTTCCGCCGAGATCCTTGTTCGGCGGCGATCAAGCAGCGGCCCGGAAGGAGGCTCTGTATCAAGAATCGCCCCCTGGTTGGGCGAGTGGAAATGAAGAAACGGCGATGGCCGCGCCTGGAGCGTCGGCGGCCATGGAGATGGGACTTGGCCTCTGCGCCGTCGAGGGCTCCTCCGCCTCCGTCCTGCGGCCGCGGCACAGGACGGTGTACCTCCTCTATGGCGCTCACCACGGCACGGGCGGTACCTCCCGGCGCCACCAGGCCACGTCCGTCCGGTACGACGAGGTGGATCTGGGCGGCCACAGGATCACCTTCGCCAAGGGATCGTCCATGCCGGTGAGTGTGCCATTGCCCGATCCTCTCTCTCTCCTTGTCTGGTGCTTGATTCTTGGAATCGTTTCGTGCCTCCTGTTTCGCAAGAAGTGGTGGTGCCTACGATTCTTGGACTCGTTTACTTGCTGGAGAAATTCATGTATAACCTGTGCCGATTCTTGGATTGTTGATAGATTTCACCAAGAAAGAATTGAACCCTGTAGGTTGATAGTTTCATGGGCAAGAAGAAGAAGAAGCGGCGGCAGGGTGGCAATGCCATGAGCAGGAAGCTGTGCGGCTTGCCGACACATGATAGTTGGGAGTCTGCCCTAGGACTTCCTATGGAGCAGATTTTACTGGTAGTGATAGCAGTTGGCATTCACCGGTATGAATGGATTGATGAACATGATTGGCAGATTCCTGTGCATTGGTGGCCTGCACCGTGTGCGTTGAAGCCGCGAATAGGTTCGCGTACGAGAAGATCAACGGGCCGGGATCCTTCCCTTGCCGGGCTGCAGCCCCACGGAAGCTGCGACGTGAGTGCATTCGAGAGAAATACTGGTACGAACCGGAGAAGAAATGGGAACGAGTCTGGGATCCGAGAAAGGGATGCAGGTTCATCGGAAAAATGCTCAACATCCTCAAGAGGATCGGCGGCGCGCCGACGACCAGAGCCCCTCCGCCGTGTCCCAGCTTCCTGCCGCTCAAAGATTGGCAGGTCTACAACTGCCTGGTACGACGGTACTCTGAACAAACAAGTTGCGGTGAGGCTGCTTCGCGAGCACGGGCCTTGCATCGGGACCATCTTCTGCACGCTTGACTACAGCGAGGTGGATGCCTATCTGGACGACAAGACGGTTTACAGAGGCTGCCCACGCTGGCAGAGAGAAGAGCTCATCAGGCGCTACGGTGACAGGGTCGGCGGGCACGCCGTGGTGTGCTTCGCATACCGGCACAGGAAGCGGGAGCTCCAGGTCCTCATCCTCGACAGCCACAGTGCAATCGGCCCCATCCGCTGGATCGCCTTCTGCGAGTTCGATCAATTCTTTACCATCACGGTTGATCCCCTCCCGGTCTGCCCGCGGGTGTATTACCCAGTTAGTCGTTGCTACTCTTGATCCATTCACCACTTTGTTGCTGCTACTTACCGATTCATATTCATTCATCTCTTTGTTGCTGCTACTCTAGACTGATGATGATCAGTAAACATTTTGCCACATTGGTTACAGCTCTATTGTTTCTGAGATATACCATTATGTTTCTTTCAAATTTGGAACCATCAACACGTTTTTATACTGTACCCGTCTACCAAATTTTCCTATGGACCAAAATGCCTCGATCGTTAGCTGGGGAACAACTGTGGCGTGCCGGTCTCAACATGTGATCCTTTCTTGCACGCGGTGTCTCGGTTGATGCTAGTGCTTCTTGGATGCGGCCAACTTGGCATTCCCAAACCAAGCTCTCCCACTAGTAGGTATCCATGGCAGTCATTAACTTCATCCAGCCCAGCTTTGCCCAATTTCAGGTGTACCGTGGGCAACTCGTGGTACAAGCTCTGGCATGGCCATCACCCTGAAAGGTCAAGCTCTTTCTCAGCAGCTTAGATACTCCTCTTGCTCTTTCTGCAGGTTCAGAAATGCATGCAAAATAAAAACAATAATAATCAGTCTTTTGAATATCTTCCGGCCATGTACCAGACATTCATTTTTCCTGTGCTTATTACCAACTAAGAGATTCATCCATTTATTTTCAGATTGGAGCATGTCGCTGTATAAAAAAATAGTTGTTCATACTAATTTTGACATCACAACTGTATAAATAGTGCTAGAACAGAAGCCTCATACTTCAACTGCATAATAGTGTGTTCAGAACTTGTTCTGTGTGAAAGATAGAAAATATGCAGAGTAATAAACTGAACCATGATCTTGAGTATGATTCGATTTTTATTAGCCTTCATTTAAATAAGAATCAAAATTCAGAACGACCAACCTATGCGAACATCACAAGGGCAAATCATTGACACATGAAGATGCAGATGTAGCTCAATATGGGATGACACAAAGATAAGTTATACCCTCAGTCTAGCTTCCAACCAAATCTTTTTTATTCCTCCATAGCCTGATGCTTCTATTAAAACTCTAGAAAAAATGGCAAGAAAAGCATCATAGCAACAAACATGAGAACATTTCCCTCCACTAAAAGTTTCCCATGCTTACCATAAAACAATTTTGTGCCAGATGGAACAGTGGTCTTTCCATTCAACAATTTCCTGCATGGCAGTGCTTGAATTAAACATCTCTGAAGAGGAAGTTTATAGTACAACCACAGGAAGTTTCAGTGTTGAAGCATAGTGGCTAGTAAGGGAAGAAGCATTTCTAGCACAGTCCTGCTCAAATGTTGTGTCGAAAGCAGCACTGTACCTGAAAAATCAGAGAACCTAGTCAACATTCAAAAACCCTGCGTTCCTCAGAATTAGCTGCTATAGGTAGAGACATATTTCATATTTGCACTGTAACTATATGAAACTAACTAACAGAAGCATGATTAAGAAAACAGCCAATGTCTCATACTGTGAATAGAAATTTAGATGATCCGAACATAATAATGAGCTTGATATTTTCAAAAGTACTGCAGCTGGATCGTTTACATAATGAATTGGTCTTCATTAACATAGATTAATTGGAAAATGCAGCATCTGCAACCAATTTCATCTGGCTAGGATGATGTTCCTTTTTTAATGAAAAAATCGATCGTGTTTCTTCTTTTGGCTCTGACTTGATCTTTTGTTCTACCATACTCTTACCATGGTGCTCGCAGCAATGATCCTAAGAAAAGAATATAACGGAGTTCACAGCAATCAATTTAAGAAAAGAACAGGGTTATGAGGAAACTTATAGGGTAAGATCTTTCACGACAGATTTACCCAAGGGATTTTCTATCATGACAATCAGCTGATTTTCAGACCTATGTATAGTATCTCTCTACACAAGGGAAGCAAGCAGATGATTTTACAAAATAGAAAAAGAGAAGAAGAAGAAGAAAAGAAATGCAATGCATTAGAAATTTAACCAGTATCATGCAAAACTGATGGCAGCTGATGCTTAATCAACAGTCCAAGATGTTTTAATAGGCCTAAAAGACAAGCAGACATCTAACTTCTACTTTAGCTGGTCTAAGATTGGATTGTATTTATATGCTATCTTGTGTAGTTATTAACTCTAAAAAACCAATATAACTGGTAACGGTTTCAGATCATGCATGGTTTGCTGCAACTAATCAGCTATATGGTTCCAGTTGCAGTTCAGAAGAAAACAGAAGTATTATATACTTGCTATGATGCGGAAGCTTGGATTAAACCGACAGAGTTGCTAACAAGAAAATCGTCCAATCAATGGTGAAACAAGCTGGTGGGGTCGTTTGAAAATGTTCAACTGGAAAGAGGATTGGAGGAACCAGGGACAAAGTTACACTGTTAGCTCCTCAAATTACATGTCACAGCATTTCAAAGCATCATTTTTCCTCTCCGTGTCTAGGCTGCGATACCTGCAGGAGGACTCGAGGTACAACACCACCTGCATGTTTCCTCACTCCTGGCTTGAAGGACGACATGGCAGATGCTGGATGAATCCCGTAGCTCCGCGCACGTCCAGCTAAAAAGTAGACCTGCATATATAGCTGTTTAGTATAAACTATAAACCTATGATTCTAAGCTTGATCATATTTCCTGTGGTATGGTACCAGCCCTTTTTTCTCCTAGTGTATAGAATATTCAACACTACTCCCATTGTTATTGAGTTTGGATCCCTGTAATACAAAAGAGAGAACTCACTGCCATTTTATTTGTCCCTGTAATACTTGTTCCTTAGAACTCTCTGTTTTGTTTCAGCCTATTTTGGAATTTGAAGGATATACATTGATATCGTTACTAAATCCATGGCACAAGCCCCTAATATTAATAGTAGCTTTTGAAAATGTGTCAGTTTTATTGTTAGTAGATAATCATGGGCATCTACTTACTATTTTGCTTAAGGTCAGTATGTGTTACAAAGAGTTTTACCCCCTGCGGCTCAATTGAATTGAGCCATTTTATGTGTGAATCAGCGAAAACCTTCAATGGTCATCTGAATTGACAACAAAGTTTTCAAGCATTTTCAAACATTTCTATATTTGTTCGTCCATAGTCTCTGTTTTCTATATTCAGTCTGAGACAACACAAGTTACTCAATCAAAAAAATTATGTTTGGATTATCATAGTGAACAAATATACCGTCTACTCTATCTTTGGATTATAATATATGTTAGAATATACTGGTTTAACAATGGGGTTATGTACTGCCACACAATAATAATGGGCTATTTGATGAATTGTAGGTTGATTGTTTAGCAAATCTCCTGTAGGATGTGAAGTGATGTGTGAACGCAATTAGGACTCCAAAAACGTTTAGCAAATCATCGGTCAATAAAAATTAACGTTGCAAGATGAGAACAGATACAATTTTTTGAGTATGCGTTTTGCAGGCCTTGAAATGGTAGGGCACTCATGGTGTAGCATGATATGATAGTGACTTGACAATGGGTAAAATATTGAAAAACTTCTTAAACATAATTTATTGTGCCACCTTCAGAGGGTCCAGATAGCTGAGTTCTTTAAACTACTTTAGTTCTAAGTAGTTCCCCGCAGATTCATAACTGAAGACCATATTTTAATGTGTCTTGAGACTTAATAGATTAGGAGTCTTCTGGTAGAGCAAGCCTGTCTCAGGCATTTTATTAAACACTTGTTGAGCACGAGCAGTTGGGTGGTGAGTATACAGAGGAAGAGCAAAGAAACTTACAGCTTGGTGATGCCTGATTCATGCTGGGTTACTTACTGTCTGTGTTTGGTGTTGGTGTATGTGTACGGTGACGTAGCCATTTTCAGTATCATATATGCATTATGCTACTTGAAACCTATGAGGCTATGACAGAGTATTACCTGCAGGATGAAGGTCCTCGACGTCTGGGAGCTAGCGGGTTGAATGCGGCCTCAGCTCGCTCGGATTCACAAACACTGGATGCGCGCCTGCCACCGCCGAGCTCGACGCTTGCTGCTTCCAAGGTCCGCAGGTGATCTCCTCGCGCCACCACAACACGGGATGATTTGGCCGGACAGAGGCGGAGGCGGATCGAGATGGCGGCGCCGGTGGAGGTGGACGCGGGCACGCGAATCCGACCTCATCGGGAGGGCAGCAGAGTAAATCGAGAGGGAGAGGGAGCGGAGTTTCCGTCGTGATGGGGAGCTCGTTGAGATGGAAGCTGTCCTCCGTGGCGGTGGCGGAGGCCGAGGCGGACGCGGATGCGCGGGGAAGGGGAGGCGGAGGCAGATGGCGGCGCAGGCGGAGGAAGATAATGTTATTCATTCTAGTCTTTCTTTTCCTCTTTTCCATACTTACACTAAAAAACATAAATTTGATCTCATGCACACCTTGTTTAATCATAAAAATAAATATATTATACACATGATTCTATCATAAATTCAAATATTCAAAAGTACAATCCAAATATATTGTACAAGAGACCGGTTCAATCCGAGGGCATAAAAGTAATTTCACATGTTCTTATCACGTAATCAGGGAAAAAAGCTAATGTGGCAGGTAGATGGGCAATTCATAAAGATTTTTGGGATACCTTGGACAAAAAATGAAGAAAACTTGGTATAGAGATAATTTTATATGAGCCATTTGATAGGAAGAAAAATCACGAATTGTCCCGCCCCTCAACGATCCTCCCTCTCCCTCTGATTATTTCTAGTAATAAATCACTAATGTTCAGTTTTCTTGTTCCATTTTACTGATCATGAGTGAGGTCCTTTGGTTCTTCTCCTATTTCGACCATGAACTTATGTAGCGAGTCATGGCTGTCGCATTTTTTTTTTTTGTTTCTAAACAGGAAGGAAGAAGGATGGGACCCACGATCATGTGTGCACCATGTATGTAAGATAAAGAGACCTCGGGCAAAACCGCTCATGAGGCTAAACAATCGGTATAGATAGTTGTGGGTACCGTTACTTTCAACATTGCTGTGGCCTCCTCGGGCCGAATTCAATTTGGATTCCGTTCGTCGAGTCCGACTCTCAGATGGGATTTTGGTTACCTCCGTATCCGAGCTGGGCTGTTCCCATCTATAAATCATCATCGACAAGGCATCCCTCCTCTATCTGTCTCGGTAGAAACAGACAGAGAGAGAGAGAGAGACGATGGGATCTAGGCGTCAGGTGGAGAAGGAGTATTGGTCGTCGCCGGCGTTGAAAGATCTTCTGCCAGATCTGTCCCTCGACGAACAGCTGCGATTTCAGGATCCATCCGGGGGCAGGCTCAATCGTCAGACCAAGAAGAAAGTGGAGATGCAGGCCTGTTCACCGCCTCGTGATCCCCTGCACTCAGAAGAGTAGGTTCCATTTCTTTTTTTTTACAGCAGCATGCAAAATCAAATTCTTAAAAGATACTACATGTTGTGATTGCAGGGTACGCGACTCCTTCATCCTCCCGACGGCCCGCGAGGCGCTCCGCCATTACAACGCCAGGCACCCCGGCGCCGAGTTCGATTGTGTCAAGCCCCTGATGCAGACCCGCGTCCTCTTCAGGAACCAGGCCTGGTTCCATGTCAATTTCTGGGCTCGCAGCCGCGTCACCAACCAGATCAAGCGATTCTTCGCCGAAGTGCACTACAAGCCGTCATCATCACCCACTGACCCTGCTACTAGTGCTAGCCTAGATCCACTAATTCCCGTCGTTGAAATATGCACCATCATCGGTACCTGCTCCATTTCTTCTCTAATTAATACTGTACTAGCTAGTATAATTATTTCCATTTCGTTAATTAGCTACCTGGGCTAACATGTTATATATGCGCAATGCAGAGGAACCGCTTAATCAGTATAAGCGCAGCTGTGCCTTCTGTCCAGGCAGCTACGACATTTTGCACCCAAAGGGCTGCCGTAAGTTCGTGTGTGGAAACGACAAGGACCGGTTCCAACAGCAACTCACAGTCTGCACCAGTGGGATGGGGCTCAGCGGGCCATTTACCTGCCCCTCCATTCCAAACGCCCTACGGATTATAGCAACACAAGACCCCAAAGAGAGGAGAAGATTGTTGTCTCTGTCAGACAGAAGCAGCTGAGTTTTTTTTAGCTATTTTTGACATCCCCGCTAAAGTTATGTTTATGTAGCACACACAGCGCGCTGCTACTCTCTCCTAAGTCGGGCATGAACGAGTTATAAAGCAAGAGATAAAAATGGTTAGTAAGATCAAACCTGTTAGAGTTTGTAATAAGAAAAAGGAGATACTTTGAGATGACAAATTTCATTTCACCGGCTGAAAATGAATCACAATAATTATGAAGTTCAGAGGTTCGGAGACGATGTCACTGGATGCTGGTCAATTGGACCTGTACGTACATTGAGATGTAATCAAGATTGCATTCTCTGATCCTCTACGCAAGAGCTGAACATAGCGTACATTTAACAGTTACCATCATTGACTTGTAACACTGGAAAGAAAAAGTTATAGCTGGCTCCACACCTGTATCCAGAGGAAATAGAAACCGGCAAATCAGTTTGCCTATCTACACATCGAGGGGGAAAGCACATTCTCACGATAATGTTGCCGGTAACAAGGAAATATAGAGGTCGGTAAATTAAATTATAAAGAATTAGTTTGCTGGTACAACGAAGCCACGGAGTGCCGTGCTCCCACAACCTGAATCGGATTCAAAAGCTGCAAACTGTTCAATCAGAATCCTGGGAGTATGGATCACATCCAGCCTTCCAAAAAAAAATTTCTGAGGTACTAGTGACGTAGTGTAGAGAGTTTCAGCAACATCTGTGGGCTCCTCGGGCCGAATTCGATTTGGGTTCAAAAGTTCAACGGCTGTCCGAGTACGTGTTGAGTTTCTGAGGCTGGCTGGGCCTCTCTTTCCCTGTTTTTTTTTTCTTCTATAAATCAACTCTAAATCAATCGTGGAGACCTCCTCCTCGTGGTAGAGAGATGATGACGGGATCTGGATCTCCCAGCAGGAACGGAACGGAGGAGAAGGAGTATTGGTCGTCGCCGGCGTTGAAAGATCTGTTTCCAGATCTGTCCCGCGATGAGCAGCTCCGATTTCCGAACCCGTGCGAGGGCGGGCTCAATCGGCAGACCAAGAAGAAGGTGCGGATGCAGGCCTGTTCACTGCCTCGCGATCCCCTGCACTCAGAAGAGTACGTTCGATTTCCCATTTTTTTATAGCAGCATGCAAAATCAAATCCCTCACCATCTTAATTAATTTTCTGATTGCAGAGTACGCGACTCGTTCATCCTCCCCACGGTCCGCGACGCTCTCCTCCATTACAACGCAAGAAACCCGGGCGTCGAGTTCGACTGCGTAAAACCCCTCATGCAGGACCGTGTCATCTTCAGGAACCAGGTCTGGTTCCATGTCAATTTCTGGGCTCGCAGCCGTGTCACCAACAAGATCAAGCGATTCTTCGCCGAGCTGCACTACAAGCCATCATCCACCTCTGCGTGCTCGGACGCTAATAAGCCCACTCAGAAAGATGCCGCGATCCCCATCGTTGAAATCTGCACCATCATTGGTACATGCTCTCTCTCTCTACCACCATTTGTTAATCATCATCTTTTTTTTTGTTGTAAAAACGCTCTTCATCATCTTATAAAACTAATAATTGGACTGACATAATGTTTTGTTAATGCATAATTGGCTCTCTTTTGGAAGCTAATTGCATGTTTGATCCTGTTTTTTCACCTTTTACATATTTGACCCTATTTTTTTGAATCGGAAGCCTCTGTTTGATCCTATTTAGTAAACCCGTCAACCAAACCAGGATTTGAGAATTAAAAAAAGAATAAAAAATAAAGCGACAAGAAAAAAGACCAAAATACCCTCTCTTTCTTTCTTCTCTTTTGGCCGTTCCCAGATTCCTTCTTCCTGGTTCAATTAGTTTTAAAATTTTAAATCTAGATTTAAATTGTCGTTAAAATTTTGAAACTTTAGCTAAATTGCTTGTCACAGTTTTATTTTTAAAAATAAGATCATTCATGCAAAAGTTCATAATTTTTAGGATCAATTACACAAGGACGCCAAGATCTTTTTACCATGGACTTCACATCGTTAATGACTTCTAACAGAACAGGGTCAAAAATGTGCTTCGATTTAAAAAAACGGAATCAAATATGCAAAACGTAAAAAAACGAGGCCAAACTTGAAATTAGCTTTCAAAAGAGGATTTGTTATGCACTTGCCTTTTTTTAAAAAAAACGTTCTTCATCATCTTATAAAACTAATAATTGGACTGACATAATGTTCTGTTATTGCAGAGGAGCCGCTTAATCAGTACAAGCGTAGCTGTGCGTTTTGTCCTGCTCACCACGACATTTTACACCCAAAGGGTTGGAAACGACAAGGACCGGTTCGAGCAACGACTCACATTCTGCTACAGTGGGATAGGGCATGGCAGGCCATTTACCTGCCCCTCCATTCCAAACGCCCTACGGATTATAGCAACAAAAGACCCAAAAGAGAGGAAAAGATTGCTGTTGTTGTCTCTGTCAGACAGCAGCAGCTGATTTTTGAGCTTCCACCTCTTCGATCAGTTACCTACTCCATACATGAAAATGATGTTTACCACTCGGTATATGTAGCCTCAAAATGTCGATCTAGAAATTTAAATGAATTGTCAACTCTAAAGCAAGAGACGTTAAAAAATTGGTTAGTAAGATCAAACCTATTTGAGTTTATCTAAAACAACAGTAATAAAAAAGGAGATATTTTGAAGAAGAAATAAAGTGGCACAAAATGTGCATTAGACGGTAAAAAAACTACTGTAATGCTAATTAATTCATATGTTCAAAATTCAACTAAGATATTATATGAAAGAAATTACATTAAGGTTTGTTGGGGCAACGAAATTACAAATTTCATTACACAAACTGAAAATGAATCATATTATGAAGTTTTTTTTTTTGAGACGACGGTGAGTCAAAATTTGAGGAATAAAGAAATGCAGGTGTACAGGCCCTCAAATTGTTGCCATGTACCTTTGACATAAGGCAACAAAGAAAAAAAAGAAGGCACGAGGCCTGTGCTTTAAACTCTTGAAAACAGAAAATGTCGATGCATATTTTCTTAGGGAGGGTGCATTTGTGGCGGTCATTTCAGAAGATAAGTAATTGAGGAGCCCTCCAAAAGAGGTCATGTATGCTGGAGAACCTATACACAACGTCATGAAAAAAGAAAGATTCAGATCAGCACCAGGGGCTAACTGCCAAAAGAACAACTCCAAAAGGTCGTAACTCCAAAATAGCACTCATAAACCAATATGCCGGAACAGCTCCTGCCCACCAGAATGTAAAAAATCAGAAAAGTTGAAAAAAAAATCGAAAAATTGGAAATTTTGCCCTAGTCGATCTTCAACCCTCCTCGTCGTACAACTAACCGCAACAACACCCTCTAAGGCCTTGTTTGGAACACAGGAGAAACGTAGGAATAAATGGAGGAAGCATTCCTGAGGAAAGGAATTGTATGGAGATGTTTGGAACAAAGGAATAAGTCTAATTCCTTCCAGAGGAAAGGGAAGCCGTGGTGTACTTTTGAAGGAATGAGAAAATGAGGTCTGACCTCATGGAATTTTTCCCACGACGCGCTAACGCCAACTCTCATACTGTGCTTCATCCTGAGCTGAAATAGTATCCATTTCCACCATTTCTTTCTTCAACATTTTGCAGCGTACTTATCAAGGGAAAAAACAGTCCACTACTTCTCTTGATAAGTTTCAAACTGCAAGCTTGCAAAATACAATTATTATAAGATAATGCGTTATACGCTTTGGGTTTAGCAATCATATAAAAATATTTATTATGAATTGAATGGGTTTAGTATCATACAAAAATAATTTGATTTATGTGCGATAAATAATTACAATATGACTTCTAAATGTGCTATTTATTTATATTGACATTTTCATTCCTGTGTTTCTATTCCTGCATTCCAAACACCTTAAACTTACCTTTCCTCTGTTTTGGATTCCTGCAGTTTTCTCACTTTCTGAATTCCTACGTTTTCTTTGTTCCTACGTTTTTTCCTATTCCTTTGTTCTTCATTCCTTCATGCCAAACAGACCCTAATTTTCACCCTCCAAAGGAATATTCTATATCCCCTCTAAAAAGATTCCACCCTCCAAATTGATTGGGTTGCAACAGTGGCCTCCATCCTTCTCCTCCATCTTTCTCCTGGCCGCACCTGCCCCTGCCCTGTCCTGGCGGCGGCTGTGTTTCACGGATGACCGAAGCCTCCCAAGTTTGGGGGCGAGCGAGCGGACCCTGAACAATACCGGGTCCTTTACCGGCTGCTGTTGCAATGGATACCGGGTTGCGAATCCGCTAAATTTAGGGTCCAGGGTGCTATACCGGACCCTGTTGCGGTTAGTCCGCGCCTGAGTCCCGCCTTGCTTGCCATGCTCTGCCTGAGCCCTGCCCGCCGCCACTCCACCTCCATCCACAGGCACCGCGCAGACCCGTACGTACGTGTTAGCGTGTCTTTTCCTTCGATTCACTCACGAGCATGTGAGTTGGCTGATTTGGTTTGAGTAGAGACAAGGGTAAAATGGTCCATTCACATTTAGTTTAGGGAGGAAAAGAAAATATCTATATGTTTGTTGGGACTTGGGAGAGCAACCTGCTTAACCAATGGCGTGTTTTAGAGAGACGCTGATTTGTTAGGAGTGCTACTATTCTCTGGCTAATTAAAGACGCCAAACACCATTAGATTAAGCATTTCTTTCCCGAGGGAAATTGTGTTCATGTCATTAGCGTGCTCACATTAATACACGTATGTATGACGTCGTCTCACACTTTATATATGTTGCAAGTAGCTAGCGGGTCATACTGGTATCCAAAGGAAGGAGGACAGATGCGTGCAATTTTGCATCTATATATTTCTTGGCACGCACACTGGTCTGCCTGTTCATCGCGCAAACGCATGCTGGGTCATAGTGGCAGAATGATTTATCATGTAATGCAGTGGAAGTAGCATTGATGAGTGCTTGATCGTAGATGTAATTCAGTTAAAACGTATAAATAAATAGGACAAAAAAAAAAGAATCCCCAAGTAATGAAAATTCATTTGCTTCATTCTTTTTTATTATTATTTGATATACTACAGTGTCAAAAGAGATGTTGACTCGACTGGCATGGTATATATACACACACTCACTCACCGGCGACCTAGCTTGTTTGTTGGTACCAAGTCTCAACACAAGACAAGCACTTTTCTTCTCCTATAACACCCGGCCGGCTTCCTTCTCCTTCTCTCCTGCTTGTTAATTCGCCTCCGCAAGCCAAGCATGGCGGACCAACCGAGGAAGTCGTGGGACGACGAGGCGGCGGCGCCGGAGATGATGGAGGTGGCGGTGAAGCCGCAGATCTCACCCGTGGCTGCGTCATCGACGGCGTTCGAGGCGGCGGCGCTGCCGCTGAGCATGGTGCTGGTGCAGGGCTTCACCATGGTGATGCTGCTCCTCTCCAAGCTGGCGCTCAACACCGGCATGCGCCCCTTGGTGCTCCTCGTCTACCGCAACCTCATCGCCGCCGCCGTCATCGCTCCGCTCGCCATCATCTTCGAGAGGTACCTAACTATTCTAGATACGTTACTACATTAATAGCTAGCTCCTTTAATTCGGCTCCGCTTGTTTCGATCGTTTGACTCACATCATCTTGATGTGATTTTATTTAATAACACCGGCAATTAACTAGTGTAGCAAGAACAAGAGAAACACGGCTACCAGATGACCCCCACCAAAGATTCGTATATTACCCAACAAAAGGCATACATACTATAGTTTATCTAATTTGATGTCATCAGTACGTTTTATTTTAGTTTTGAGCAGAGGATATATCAAGGACGCACCAATTAATAATGTATCTTTTTTGTTTCATGCATCATATAGCCAAAAGCTCCATATATCATCACGGCATGAACCATGAATGCCAAAAAAAGGTCGGTTGTAGTCGCATGAAGTACTAGTATGTACTTGCATGGCATGGTCGCGTGTTACATGCATGAAAAGTGAATCTAATTTCAAGTACACACGTACGTACACGTGTGGATCACATGCATGCATGGCCATTCTAATTTTTATATTCTTCCTCTGCCGATCCTCTGTCTCTTTGGAGCAAGCGCAAAATCAACAAGTGGGCTATCATATCGGCAGTGGTATGTATTACTACATACTACAGCAGCAGCAGTAATAGAGGAGCATGTCTCTACTCTCTAGTACTAGTATATATACTGCAGGAAGAATCGATCAGTTATTTTAGAATGACAAACAAATATACTCGAGTACGTACGGACACTAGAGGTATATATAGATTAGATTCTTAGGTATACAGTTGAATTTGATCCAAGCACTGTTAGCATCCGGAATCCAAGGGGCATGAATTAGTGGCTGTTGACTGCCAGCTGCGTTCTTTCAAAGCAGTCCACATCTCCCGTGGACTGTTGCGGCGAATTTCACAAGTGTCCTTGTCTTGTTTTTGTAGCATAACACCTAGTTACTTCATTCCCTGCTGACGAAGATAGAGTCCTAGTCCTAGCTACAAGATAGATGATTGATGTTATTGGTGCCAGGCAGCTGGAAACCGCCTACAATTATATTTGCAGTGCTTAATTATACTGCTGGCACTTGCTATTAGTAAGGCAAAGGAGGCAGAAGAGGAAATGGTTTTCCGTCAGACTGTCAGCATCTCGCCTCATGGGTCGCAGACAGAAACAGCAACGTCCTTGTCCTGTGCTTGAGTGGTGGGATATACTAATATGAGATCACCAATTTGTTGCCTCCACCACCACCATTCATGCTAATAGGCCATCAAATCAAATCTGTATGGAATGCAGAATTAGTGACTGGCACAAGAAGTTGTGCTGCCAACGTTACTGATCGATACTGCACTGTCGTCGTCACACACACGTAGTGATTTGTCAATGCAGAACAGAAAAAAGTTGACCTAAGGCATGCTCAATTTATACGCCAGGCTGGCAGGCTGGACGATACAGATGCATGTTTCCTTGTGTGGCTGTATAATTCTTCATGATACAGCTAATTAATTAACATGCCAAAGGAGCTTGTGTACTGTGTAGGCAAACAGAGATTTCCCAAGAGAAAAATGTTTCTATATATATATGCTGTAATGGGATGGCATGTTTTTGTGGTCCAGGAAAATGTGGAGAATGGTGAATTTGGCTGTGTTTGGCTGGCTTTCCGTAAATGCTACATTCGGGTGAGCACTGACGCTCAGCTACTAGTACCTTGTTTTGAAGCTATCGTTAGCTAGGCACAGGCAGGCTGACGAATATCGATTGCAGAGTCGTGCTGGCAATGGGTCTGTACTACTATGGGCTGAGGGCCAGCAGCCCCTCCTACTCTGTCAACTTCCTGAACCTGATCCCCGTCGTGACCTTCGTCATGGCCATCATTCTCAGGTACTTACTACTGTATGCATGATGATCAATTGATCAGACAGGCATGCATTCATTATTGACACATTATTATTGTGCAGATTGGAGAAGCTGGGTCTGGGAAGTTGGTCTGGGAAGACGAAGGCCCTAGGCGCGGCCATGTGCGTGGGCGGGACGATGATGGTGAGCCTGCTCAAAGGCCGGCTGCTGCACCTATGGCCAACTCACCTAGTGAGATATGCCCAGGCCCAGGCCCAGGCCCAGGCCCAGGCCCAGCAGCAGGCAACAGCAACGAGCTCTCAGTCTCACCACCACCAAGCAGCAGGCACAATCTTCCTATGCGGCAGCTGCCTGAGCTACGCCCTGTGGTTCATCGTGCAGGTACTAGCTACTAGAGCTTAATTTGATTCAGTCTTCAGTTGTGGTACTAGCTACTAGAGCTTAATTTGATTCAGTCTTCAGTTGTGGTACTAGCTACTAGAGCTTAATTTGATTCAGTCTTGAGTCTTGAGTTGTGGATACTAAGCTAACTAACACCGTATATACGTGCGTGCAGGCTAGGGTTGGCAAGGTGTTTCCATCAAGATACTGGGCGACGATGCTGACGTGCCTGATCGGAAGCGTGGAGTCCTTTGCGGTGGGCATCTTCCTCGGCCACGACAAAGCTCAGTGGAGGCTCAAATGGGATCTGCAGCTTCTCACCGTCGTCTACTCGGTATGTAGTTATGCAATTCATGACCCTGTATAATACTCCCTCAATCCAGAAATTGTTGCCGTTAGGACAACAACTCTAGTTCAAAAATGAACTAAAATTCTTATCCTAACGACAACAATTTCAGAATGGAGGGAGTAATAATTAATGTTCACAAGATCACTTCACCCTAATAATACGTAAACCATCAATATGTTAGGGCGTGTTCAACACTGGCATCACTTTCGTGCTGATCTCGTGGGCCATCAGCCGGCGCGGGCCCATCTACCCGCCCATGTTCAACTCCTTGTCCCTCATCATCACCACCATCATGGACTCGCTGCTGCTGGGCACCAACATCTACCTGGGAAGGTATGTACATCTTTTCTTTTGATCCTCTTTATTAATTATCCGCATCTACAGAATGAAGGAATTAGCGCTGAACTGAATTATATGCAGCGTGGCTGGATCACTGCTGATCATCTTTGGACTGTACGCGTTCCTGTGGGGGAAAGGCAAGGAGCTGCAGCTCGCCACCAAGAAACAGCCGCTCGGTGGAGATGACCATGTCTGAGATGGCCTAACCTACTAGGAGACTACTACTCCCGGCTCTCTGGTTTAAATTTAATTGCATTTACCTCGTTAATTAGGATGATCTTCTCAGTTCAAAACTGATCTAAATAACGTCAAAACCAGAGGGAGTAGCTAGCTTGCTCACGTGATCGCGGTGCTAGGTAACTTGATGGGTCGATGAAGATCTATGATCAGACACAGGCAAATAACACTAGTTGTTGTGTGTACTGGTTCGAGGAGATTGATTATTAAGCAAAAGAGAAGATAGCGTATGCTAGTAGAGTGTTATCTTCACAGGCATTATAATGCATCACGTGTGATTGGCAGAATCGTATGGATGATGGCGCACGAACGAATTCTTCCATCGTCGTGGTCGTGGGTTGGGCTGTTCTGACCATCCGTTTCATACATGGGCCGATCCATGCATGCATAAAGATTCTTTCATGCGGGGCCCACAAGGAATCAGCACAGCGGATGCGGGACTAGTCAACGTCGCCCTTATTTGGTTTTTTTTTTTTCTTCGACTAGTATAGTAGGATATATATGATGAAAACAAAGCGGGATTTGTTCTTTGGTCGAACGAGTGCGATCTAGACTTGTGCAAGAATACAAAGACTGTTTTTGTTACGACTGGAATTTACTTGTGTAATCACAACCAAAGGACGATAGGAATAATAATTAGTCGACTACTAGTACGTACCGATAATTTTCTTCAAAAAAAAAAAAAAAGAAAACGTACCGATAAGAATTAATATGATCTCAAGAAATTAAAGAAGAAGAAATGATGGATCAGAGCTGCAAATCTAGCAAGATGGGCTCCATGAGGTCGACGCCGAACAGCCGCAAGCTCCGCCGCCCCCGCCGGGAGTCGTCGTCGTCGATGGCGACGGCGGGCGGCGGCAGCAATCCCTGCTGCTGCTGCTGCACCTTAGTATTGTTGGCGAACAGCAACAAGGCTGCTTGCACGGACGTCGTGGCAGGCCGCTTGCGGCGGCGTTGGCAGTCGATGTAGAGGCGCGCGCCGTCGCGGAAGAAGGAGACGGTGTCGCCGGCGGCGAGGCGCTTGTCGCGGACGTAGCGGCTCCATCCCTTGGTCATGACGTAGCTCTGGCTGCTGCCCCAGTAGGAGTAGCGGAAGCGCCACGTGGCGGCCCCGCCGCGCGCGTCGTGGAAGCAGAGCACGGTGCCGGCCCGCGCCGCCGCGCCCAGCAGCGGCAGGTGCTTCTCGGCGAAGTGCTTGGGGACCACCAGACGGTTCAGCTTGCCCACGTCGCTCGGAGTCACGACCTTGTCGAACAAACGCTCCTTGTTCTTGCCTATCTCTGACCCCTCTAGTGCCATCGATCTAGCTAGCTATCTGCAAGTATTTTTTGTCTCTGGGATGGACTGCTAATAATCTTCTTCTTGGTGTGATGCTGCCATGCCTGATGCCCTTTGCCCTCTATATATAGGTAAGGTAGCCATTTCCTCCCTCAACTTATTTTATCTAAAAAAAGCTACCACTTCTTCTGCCAACGCCATGTCATCCTACCGCGGGATCGATTTGGGCAGTACGCTGTCTGATGGATGAGGAAGGGCAGGTGAGATTCTGACTTTTCTAATTTGGCCGTTGGTGTGTCCTTTAATCCTAGGAAATAAAAGCATTTGATTCCGTTTACCGACCGCCCAAGGTCGTCGTTGCTCTTGTTCCATCATCAGTGCTGGCCTTTCTCTTTTTACAGATTAATAAACAGCTAATGACCCCTTCATCTCGAGGTAAAACGCATGCATCAGCAACATTTCAACCAATTAATCGGCATCGAACTGAATTGAAGGTAACAGCTGCGTCATGCTTTCATCGCTCATCTGATGTAAAAGGTAAAGGTGTGAAACCACGAGCGCTGCTGCCCGGTCACTGACTGACTGAGTAACCGCTTCGTTCCGGATGACCCAGTAATACAAGTTACCGCAGAGGGAGCTGAGATCAACGCGCTCCATCACGGTAGATCGGAACGGTAATACTTCTTCATCACAGACTTCATTAGGTCGCGCGTGGCTGCATGTCGATCCATTAAGCCAAACCCGCGGCTTGCGTTGCCGCTTCTCACTCCCCCGATGGAACCACATAAACAATTAACCACCTGATTACAATATGGCAATGATGCGAGTGGCCTAATTGCTACATAATTACCATTTGCAGGCACAAGCCAATAATCCTCAACGTGCCTACTCGTACACATTTAGTAAACTCCCCAATTTTTAAGCAAGGTCAACTGCCAAATTTGTCGCATTTGATTGAAAGAGTCTTTGCTCAGATTTGGTACAAACGAGTACACAGATGCACATATATATGTCTACTAGCTCGTAGTGCTAGGGATGAGGAGATGAGCATGACACAAGAGATGCCAGGTATTTCTCTTGTTAGAAAAGAAGACAACATGGCATCTATTTTATCCATAAATGACAGTGGAAAACAATGATAGATTAGGGCCAGATGAGTTGCAACAACCTGGATATGTAGCCATATGCTCCAGCAAGTCTTAGAGTATACCTCAATCAAAACCTAGCTATACTGCAATTATGAGAGGCAAAAATATGAGACGTCAGTTATCGGCAAACCGCGTATTTTGCTAGCTAGCAGCTGTGGTGATCCAGCCTAGGCAAATTGCCATGGCACTCAATTCAGCTATTCTTTTTTTTTCTAAAAAAAATAAAACTCAGTTCAGCAAATCTGGCATGTGGACTCTATTGTCTAGTCGGTCCCTGGTATCCGATCAAAATGGGACTTATCTGAAATAAACCTCGGCAAAGACTCTCATGAACATTGATGGATTTATCTATAAAACCTCTCTGAAGTGTGCAACAATCATTACACTATCGAGTGCAGTCATCTTATCGGCTACTTTCCAGTGTTCATAAATCACAACTACTCAACACGAGTGAGCAAGTTTGAAAACAAAGCAAAAGTTGTTCTCTAAAAAAGGAATCAACTGATCATTAAGCGCCTACGGAGAGATGACCCTGCTCCCGGCGGATGCCACTCCGGCTCCGGCGGCCACCCAAGCGCCTGCTAGCTCAGCGCCGACGTCCGCCCCGGACCCGGCGGCCACCGCCCCCATCTCCTCCTCTCTCTCCCCCTCGCCCCACCTTTCTTCCCTTCAACCCCAGGCAGATCTAAGATTCAGAGGTGGCTGGACTCGACCTCGCCGGATCCCGCCTCCAAGAGGCCGGCGTCCTACCCGGAGGCCCTCTGCGGACAGCCACCGAGCAGCTCCCCGCCAAGGGACGACGGCGCCTCCCGGCAGAGCGCTCGTCACCGCAGCAGTTGCCCCGCGTCGAGCTGCGCTCCGAGATCCACAGGGTCATGGATGCGGCGCCGGACTGCGATGGGTGGCGCGTGGTGAGAAGTAGACGCAGCCGCCGGCAGGAGGCAGCACGGCAGCGTCGTAGAGAGGACATCCCGGCGGCCATGCGCGGTCGATGCTTCAACTGCCTAGCACGTGGACACCGCAAGGCCCACCGTCGCGAGCCAACCCGCTGCTTGCGGTGCGGTCGACGAGGTCACCGCTCTTTTGAATGCCGTCGTCCTCATTGCCACGGCCCGTCTTCTAGGCGTCCGGTTCCTACGGCCGCCCCTTCGCGGCTCCCCGCGAGCAGCGGCGAAAGGAGGCAGGCCGGGCCCGCAGGCCGGATTCCGCCGGTATTCCGGATGCGCTAGCGCACCAACGGCGCCGCCACAGGACACACCTCCCACGGTGGTATGAGTCAACGGCCGCACCCTCTCGCGCCCCTCCGGAGCAGCTGCATTGCGGTGCCGGACGGACTCGGGCCCCAGGAGACAACACAGGGGAGGCTGGACCCTCGCAACCACGAAATCGACGTCGGCGTAGACGTGGCCGCCGCGGAGCGGGACGCCGCGGAGAAGCAGCTTCGCAGCCTGCGGCCAGGGACGGAACACCACCATCTCCCGGCCCGTTAGAGTCCACAAATCTATGCTTCATTGATCGGAGCCCCGAGGTTAATGAGGCGAAGCGGTCCTAGAATACCTCTATGCCTTCGTCCGGATAGTGGGCCCCGAGCCGAACGTCTCGCCGGAAGACGCGCTTCATGCGATCGCAATGTCTTTCAACCTCGATGAGACCAACATGGAAATCCGGAAAGTGGCTCCGCCACAAGACTTCGTGGTCGATTCTCATCGCACGATGACCTCCCGACGGCGCTACGGGGGATAGATCGGTCCTCACTCCCGCCTTCCAGCTGCATCTCCGGCCTTGGAGCAGATTGGTGAATGCCTCTCACGCCCGCTCTATCACAAAGTCTTGATCGAACTTCATGGAATCCCGCAGCATGCTTGGAGCCGGGCGACGGCTCTAGAGCTCCTAAGCCCATACTGCTCAATCGCTGGTGTTGAGCCGGAACCGAGTCGCGGCAGGACGTCTCTGCGTTCAAGGAGGCAGGCCGGGCCCGCAGGCCGGATTCCGCCGGTCCGTGTTGGAGACTACCGGCCGATCGGTCTCGTCCACGGTTTCGCTAAGCTAGTAACAAAAATCATGGCGTCCCGGCTCGCACCGCACTTGGAGTCTTTAATCACGGTGAACCAAAGCGCATTCATAAAGGGTCGTTGCATCCACGATAACTTCATGCTAGTCCAGCAAATGGCGCGCTACCTCCATAAGCAACGAAAGCCGAGGATCATGCTCGAAGCTTGACATCACAAAGGCCTTTGACTCCGTGTCATGGCCCTTCCCGCTTGAAGTACTTATACACCTCGGCTTCGGTGGCCGCCGGCGCACCATGCTGTGCAATCTACTACGGACATCCTCGACGCGAGTCCTCCTCAACGGTGAGCCGGGTGACACGATCCGGCATAGGAGAGGCCTACGTCGGGGTGATCCGCTGTCACCCATGCTCTTTATACTTGTCATGGACGTTTTCAGCAGCCTGATCCGGAAAGCAGAAGACATGGCGTTGCTAAAGCCACTAGCCTCGCGGCACATCGGACATCGTGCATCCCTCTACGCCGACGACGTGGTGCTGTTTGCTTCGCCCACCGACGGAGACCTTGCCATCATCGAGCTATCTTAAACTCCTTTGGGGAGGCCACCGGTCTTCGGGCAAATATGAGCAAATCCTCAATCCTCCCCATCCGATGCGATGAAGAACAGGAAACGCATGTGAAGAATGAACCGGAGTGCGCGATCACGCATTTCCCCGCAAATATCCGGGCCTCCCGCTCTCCCTCGGGCGACTCAATGTGCAAGACCTCCAACCCATCTTGGATAAGATCGCCGATGCGCTTCCGGGCTGGAAGGCGGCGCTGCCGGCCGCCTCCGGCCGCCCGATCCTCGTGAGGCCGGTGCTAACGGCGATCCCAATCCACCTGCTAATCGCCATGGATGTCCCCAAGTGGTTCATCAAAGCGGTCGACAAATTCGGAAGATCCTTCCTTTGGCGAGGGAGAAAGGAGTTGCGCGGAGGACACCGTCCCGTCAACCGGGAGCGCGTCACTCGACCTCTACAGCTCGGCGGGCTTGGCATCCACAACTTGCAGATCCTCGGCTGGGCCTTACGCATGCGCCGGCTCGGCTCAAGAAGACAGACAGGACCCGACCTTGGGCCTCCTTCGACATCAAGCCGTCGGCCAACGCCACGGCGCTATTTGCAGTCTCGCTCATAACGAGAGGTTGGCGACGGCACCTCAACCGCATTCCGGACGGATAGGTGGATACATGGCCAATGCATAGCCGACCTTGCTCCGGACCTCATGCAGTTCGTGCGCAAGAGAGGATGGAGGAACCTCACGGTCGGTAAAGCTATGCAGGATAATGCATGGCTTGGCTACATCGGTGGAGGCCTATCTGCCGCTGCGTTTGGACAATTTTTCAACCTTTGGCAGGTGATCAATGAGATGAACCCCCTGGATACAAGTGAGGACCGCCACATCTAGACACCAACAGGAGGAGCTTACACCTCCCAATCGGCATACGAAAGATTCTTGCTAGGGGCTGTCTCCTTCGAGCCACACAAACGACTCCGGAAGAACTGGGCGCCGTTGAAAGTGAAGTTATTCTTATGGCTCGCCATTCTCAACCGTTGCTGGACAGCCGATAAGCTGGCAAAACGCGGCCCGGATCACCCGGAACGGTGTGTGCTGTGTGACCAGGAGGAGGAAGACATTCAACACGTGCTAACAACTTGCGTCTTCTCCAGAGAGGTGTGGCTCTCTTGCCTGCTCGAGTAGGAGCCCAGTGCCATAGCTCCAACACAAGAGGAGAGGAGCTTCGCAGATTGGTGGCGCCGTGCGGCCAAACGGATACCTAGCGACAAGAGAAAAGGATTCCACAGCCTAGTGATGCTTGGGGCCCGGGAATTGTGGAAGCATCGGAACCGCTGCGTCTTCGATGAGATCACACCGAACCTCCAACAAGTTACCCAGAACATTTGGGAGGAAGCGCAGGCCTGGACAATGGCGGGGGCGAAGAAGCTAGAACAGCTACTACACCCGGACCTGACCTCTAGTAGTAACACGTCTGCCCTGGCGATCTCCTTGTAATTTTTTCCTTGGTTCTCCAGCCAGTTTTGGCCTTGTACCGACTCGTTTCTTCTTCTTAATACAATAACGTGCAGTTCTCCTGCGTGTTCGATAAAAAGAAAACAAAGCAAAAGGATAGTAAGGGTAGTAACACTACTAGAAATAGTAGATAGCTATACACAATGGAAGCAACAAATTTAAACCAACTGATTGAACAATATGTATAAAATTGCAATTTGGGTATGTGCCTTGTGGTGGGGGGCTCGTCCCTCTCCTACAACTGCTATTCTTTGCCCCTATTAGGTGTAAACAATCTTGAGTCTCAGAAAAATGAGGAGTAAATTAGCTACCACTTGACACAGTTGCCATTGATGTTGTGAGATTAGCTTAATTAGCTGTTCTTGGCCTCGTGATGTCACCTTTGAAAAGCTGGTCTATGTCACCCCGAGCTTGCTATTTGGCCCTGGTCAAACATTTATAGTACACACGGATATATTCCACAATTAGTTGCACACAGGTTGCCCCTCAATCAAGCAAATTATCTAATGTTGCAAATGGCAGTTCCTTGACAAGAAGATTAGTTGGGGCCGGGGCACTAGCTAGAGAGTATCACCACTTGGCTGTTGAAACACTATCTAATCGGTCACTTCCAAAGAACACGCATTAAATTGTCTATAGTATAATAATGACATGTTTTCTCAACTTCAAGGACCAAATCGCCAGATTTAGTACTTGCTAAGGGTGGTATAGTAGCCCTAAGTACATTGAACTTGCAGATATTAGTAATGTATTCAGGTCTCCTGGACTGAAACCGCTTTTCAGCAGATGCATGTGCAGTTCTGGGTTTGGGGGTGCTGGTTTCAGTTTTTCAACTACTGCTACCTGCATTGGTGAAGAGAAGATGCTTGAGGTGAACTCAATTTTAATACTTGACACCAGTTTAGTTCTATCTCTGAAGAAGAACATATCAAGAGATGCCAGGACAAGTGGAAAATATTCTAAGCCTTCCTCGTTGCCAGGAGGTAACCCTTGGCTCTTCCCAAACGTTGGCCACGGCCAGCTACCTGAGACCTGAGTGGCTGATAGTCATAGATAATTAAGCAACTGAACTTAAGAAAGATCTTTTCATTTTCCACAAGTTGCAATACATAAGACAAGACTGTTTCCTTGAGAGAAAATATAGTAAGTATAACAAGAAGGACTTAAACAACTCTAGCACCTATCCATCTTTAGCTAACTCGTTGACCTGGCTCCAAACTCGAGTTGGGTTCGCTATTCACATCGCATTTTTTTTTCTAGTTTTGTCTGCGCAAACCAGATGTGCACTCAACCACTGGCACCTTTATACGGCCATCTTCAGAAATTCTGCCATTACATAGGACAGGGCATATAATTGAGGTTGAACGCACGAATAAGTTACTCGCGGTATGTATACACGAGTGGATATATATGTCAACTGAATATAAATTATACATCGATTTGATGGCTGAAATTGGAATAGATAATGCCATCAATTGGCCCGTTTGCTTTTGTAGTTTTGATTGTTCTTCGACGTGGAAGAAAAATGGTACATGCAAGACCAGCAAGAGGGTAGATGGGCATACTACAATGGATTGTGAGAGCCTGTGAGCCATACTATACATGCAAGATAGCGAGGGCTGGCTCCAATGGATGGATCAAAGGGGTCTTCTTTTTTGGGACAAAATGATAGGTAATGATCATTAGTTAACAATGGTGTAGATTTAATTTCAGAAATTAACCACTAATGGCTATTGTTGAGGTTATATTGTCAAAATAATATTTTTTATACGCATGAAAAGAAGTAATCTAGTTTACCTTCATTATCTAATTCATCATTATTATATATTAAGGTAATTAACTCTAAGTGCAATTAACAAAAATACATATAAATAAATTAAAATTAATTATTTTTTAGTGTAATTACTAAACTACCATACAACTAAAGGTCATTAATTGGGGAAATTAATTTTAGACCAGAAAACTCTTCCTTAAATAACATTGACCACCAGACAGAATAGAGTGAGCACTACTCTAATATGTGTGTTTTAAGTCGGGACTTTCTGGTAAAAACTAGCCGTGCAAAGCTTAAGATACCGTGAAAAAAAGAAGGTGGCCCCTAGTGATAGTTTTTCTATTTGCACTACCATAATCTGTAATCCATATGCTCGAATAGCAACTTTTCACCACTTCTCCCTTCACACCATCTATAATCCATTTTTTTTTTTGAAACCAAGGCAGGAGCACTGCCATTCATTAAGGTAGGAAGCAAAATTTACAACCTAAGGAGTACATAAAACTAAATACACCAACAAGCTGTGCAGACACAAGCAACACACACAAACAACACAGATTAATGAAACCACAACACAACTAGAACACCAACGACGACCATGAAGACACAACTAGCCCACAATGACACAACCAGATGGTGAGACTAGCCAAGGTGTGGAGAAAGCGCTGCCACAATATCCCAGAACGCACGGCTTTTTAAACTCAACAATGCCATAAGGAGGTTCGGTGGCAAGAGATTCTTCAAGTGGTCTGCATACTTCTGAAGTTTAACTTCATCAAGCTTGCCATTTTTCCCAACAACACTCAACTGCACATCTCTCTTAACAAAAATCCACTTCTTCGTCAACATATCCCGAACCACTTTGACGACTGGTTTTTGAGATTTTATTTTCGTCGTCCGCTGGTGACTCAAACTCTGAGTGTCCACTAAACACTCCACAGTAGAATCCTTCATAGTTGAATTGAGTTGAGGAGAATCTTTCATACTCTGAGTAACTGATTTCTTTTTTGTTGAATCCTTTTTCGGTGAAGTGTTGTGTTGAATGGAGGGAGACAGAGGAGATACCACACTGTGCTTTAGGCTACTCAAAGCTTAAATCAACTCATGCCCAATCAACTGGTCCTCATCACATCTAACAATTGGTGGAGTCTGAACAAGATTGACAGTGACCTGGTTGTGCTCGATCATTTCTTCAGCAGAAATATGGTTGGCAACTGGTGAGGGCACAACAACTTGCAAAGTGGAGGAGCCATCACCACCATCATTCATATGCATCACGAGGTGAGCCTCTATAACCATCGGATCAAATGATTTCTCACAAACTGTCGATGGTGAAGTGAGCTTGAATTGGAGCAGGCTGTCATCAACAAAAGAGTATGTGCCTGTAGAGGTATGCATAAGAACCGAACCATCCTCTAGATTTCGACTTGGAGGCAGTTCGGAGCAACGGGATGGGCAATCCTTAGAGATGTGGCCATAGTGGTGACAATGCCAACATCTCATCGGATTGTAGCAGACCGC
Source organism: Chloris gayana (assembly GCA_031894775.1). Lineage (NCBI taxonomy): Eukaryota > Viridiplantae > Streptophyta > Magnoliopsida > Poales > Poaceae > Chloris > Chloris gayana. The sequence goes on from JAUNZO010004934.1 coordinate 444,373, forward strand.
AACCTTGTGATCCTGAGCAAGACAGTTAAAACACAATCCTTTCATCCTTCTCAAATAGTGTGAACGCCACTTCTCATGCTGTTGGCTCCTGCTGTTCAGCTGAAACTTTTTGTCCGAGCTCCTGACCTCATAAGCAACGACAACTTCTTCGGTGTTGAGACAACTTGGACGAAGCAGAATATCTTTGTAGGATGGCTTACCTAGGCCATCCGCACCTCTCGACTCAGTCGCACAAGATTCAGAAGCTCCATTCTGTTGTGCAGAGGTCACAACATTAAGCGATCGAGCGCCTCGCGCCCCACCGACAGCCCCAATGTCACGGGAAGTTGCATCAACACCAGCAGAGCGGCAGTCACTGCCACCAGCATCAAGGCCAAGAACGACGCTATTGCTGACAGCAGAAGTGAGGGGTGAGGACGACTGGAGCCGAGGTTGGTCCGTGCTTGCGCCATCCCAGGAGGGGTTCACAGATCGCGCTGCGGTCATCTATAATCCATTTTGGATAAGATATTTTGTCAAATAGTTTGCCATAAGAAAAGAAATTATGAGTCAAATAATTTGTTTCAATAAAATTTATGGATAATCTAAAACCATACTTTTAAAATAATAGTAATCCCTAATAAATAGGTCCTAATTGTAGATATAAGAATACATGATAATGCATAATGGCTCTGCAACGGACGAGACTCTGATCATCGCGTCGATGGCTCACTAGAGACCCCAAATTAAAACAAAGGATAGGAGACGTGATAATCCAAGACGACAGTGGTGCTGTGGTGGTCATGAACTCCATAGGCGCGATGGTGTCTGTCTCATATCTAGATGAAGAATGACACATTGAAACCATGGGCTCCGATAGGAGACGCGAGGAGCTTTGGTTGTGGCGTGATGCAGGGACGGAGGCAGTAGGAGAAAACAAGGATTTATTGACAATGATTCATTTTCTTAAAAAGAAAACGTTGGCAATGATTCGTTAATGTTCAATGCTTGTTGACGTGCAAACCTATGCACAAGACTATCCTCTGAATAACATGAGGATTGAGAGTGCAACCTAATGGATGGCGGTTGTCAAAATGTATCTCCTTTAGTGGTTTCTTTTATTGTTTGGTGTTTGGCCTGATGAATCAGGCATTTGATTATCTTTATGATTCTATGGCCTCTCAGTGTGAGACACAGTTTGTAAAAAACGAAGATGGAAGGGGGTCGGTACAGCCTGGTAGAATCAGTGAACGAAATTCAGGTTACAAGTACAGTGGAGCATGCAGTATTATGTTTGGTGGCTGTCTCCTCCTTCATTCCGAGAGCATTTCGGAATCCAGGAGTAAAAAGTAGCAGTGCACTTCGCAGGAACCATAACATTTAGCTCGATCTTTGCAAGTCTCTTGGAAATGCAGAGCAGTCCATCATGGCACGTCGTCATGGTAACAAAATGACAGGCTCACTCACTGAGTTGTCACCAAATAAAGTGTACCGGTTTCAAGCCTCTCAAAGTAGCGCTTCAGTAATGTTCTTCTGAATGTGGTGACGGCTCACGAATGACAAATCCTGTAATTCACGCTCGTTCTGTTTCTGCATGAACGGAACAGTCAAAAGTTGATGTTCTATTGACATTTTTAAGGATGATTACTAGGATCAGAGGGTATCTCTGAACTATAATCCTCCACTTAAGTGCATCTTTGTCTTTATTAGATTGAAATTAGCAAAAATGGTACTGCTCGGATTCTTTCGGAAATGTAGTTACAACCAACACATGCTATCATACAAACGGTATTTTCAAAAATGATATATTTCTAATGTTTCGAAAACAAAATTATATGTATAAAAAAGTTAAAGCTTAGCAAAGAATAGTCACTCTTGCTTTCCCAAGGTAAACAGAAGGTAATATGAACTCGTTCCAGTTGTGCGTTGTGTCCATGACTAAACATGTCATGCACGTTCCACAAATATATTTATGCACTGCATATATAGAAGGGGCAGTTGAGGAGGAAATTAGAGATGACAAGATGAAATAATTTTACTGTACTTGATCTTGATGATGACAAGATCAAATATATATACCTCGATCGCACCGGATAGATATAGATAGAAGTACATATGGCAGAAGATGAATTAGCAGCACATTAATGGAAGAGATCCCTATATATATATGATGTACAAATAAATAAACCCCAAGAACAAGGGAGAGTCTAGGCACGCAGCTGGGACAATAAATAAAGGTAATTAAGGTGGCCGGGAACAAATTAACAGAAAGAAATGAATAGACGATCGAGGTGGATCAGTAGAAGTTGTTTGATCCCTGGTAGCAGAGTCCGGTGGTCCAGTAGGCGGGGATGGCGTCATCGACGACGATGGTCTGCTGCGGGTCGCTGTAGCTGGTCATCTTGACGACGAGGCCCTTGGCGTTGCCCAGCGCCGCGAAGACCTGGTACGTGATCCCCCAGTTGTGCGTCGCCGGAATGTAGCTGCCGTCCGACTCGCCGGACCTCTTCACGGCCAGGTCGGAGACGTCGCCGCTGCCGGCCACGTTCATCACGTACACCAGAAGCCAGTAGTAGTTGCCCTGCACGCAGAACCTCACGCCCCCAGAACGCTGGCACGGCACCCTGCCACCAGTCAAATCAAATGTTTTAAATTTGGTCCATCCGAACAACATCATTTACAGAATGGAGAAGAGAGTAATATTCCAATAAGACGAATGGTCAAACGTCACGAAAAAAGTCAATGGCGACAACAATTTAATAAAGAAGGGAGTATATGTTAGGACGACGAGTCAATTACCGTCGGAACTGGACGGGGATGATGCCTGCTACCCTCTGCGCGAGCTTGAGGAAAGACGGTGGGGCCATGTCGAAGTGCTGACGTGGCGGGTTGCACCATCCGCCATTGTCGCTGGGGAGGTACCAGTTGGGCGGGCAGAGGTTGGTTCCGGTGACGACGACGGACGGCGAGCCGGGGTTGCACCAGGGGGACTTGACGCATCGCAGCTCGTAGCACTGCCCGCACCCGTTGCCGTCGGCGAACAGCGGCGTGCTCAGCGCCGCCGTGTTGGTGGAGTAGAGCGACACGATGTCGTTGCCGCAGTAGCCGCACGCGCCGCCGAAGTCGTCGCCGATGCCGGACGAGTCGCCGTAGAAGGTGGCGCTGCCGTCGTGCCAATCACTCGTCTTGAACGCCGGCGCCTGCCTCTGGCTCTGGTAGTAGTACGACGCGCTCGCCAGCCGAGCTGTCGTCGCCGCCGTGAGCACCACCACCAATAACGCCGCTGCTCTCGCCATGGTGCTGATCGATCGACCGGCCGTTAACTATATCTCATGGTGCTCCTGATGATCCATGCATGTTTATAAAGCAGCAGCGGGCCGGCAATTGCAAGGATAATTAATCAACAAATCTCGCATGTGTGTTGCCTCCACGTTTTGGTTGGGAATTAGCTAGGATCGCGCGCGTTGACACCTATGACACCTATGACAGACATGAAAATTGAACATTGCCGTCTCGTCTTCAAGAACACAAGAGTGTTGGGCGCACGACTTTTGTCTATTTCTTCGATCGACTATCGTGTGTATTATTAATTATTTGCTCTTTGATGGCGTGGGGCCAAGGGGGTCTCTGACCAAATTGCATGCCAGATTTCCAACGAAACAACAAGATGCTACGCACGTAAGCATCTATCTCTGGGCTTTGTTCAACGTCTTGATAATTTATCACTATCTGAAAATATGTTCATTGATCTCGAACAAAAAATACAGTCCACTGCCATTCAGCCGGGCGGGCCATTTTGAATGGGCTGAAATCAGCCCTGTTTCTGTATGGGCTATCCACCGAGAACATGGCCACATTTGGCCGACGAACCACTTTGCTGTCGCTCTCGTGTCGGTGGCAGCCGTCCTAAGACCTGCAAATGCTGGTGAACCTTCACATCACTCGCTCGCTGACTTTTCCGATGTTCCATGTCATTAAAACCTAAAAAATCACTATTCCTGATCACATATACTACTATATTGCAGCCAGCAAATATTTATTTTTTATATTCGTATATACAGGTACACAAAATTAATTAGCCCCACATTGCGACAAGACGTGGCGGGATTCCGTCCTTTTGTACTCTCGTCACAAACTGATGTTTTTGTTGCTCACTCAGATTAAGGACGGAGTTCTGGAACAAAGCTGCTCCACGGTGGAGCCGTGCCAAACACGTCCCAAGTAGGTTAAGGAAGCGTTATCTCCTCTATTATTTTCCTTCAAAGACACTCAATTTCCTCTATTCGATGCTAAGATATCATTTTTATTTGTAAGTGCAATAATGGACTCAATTGTAATTCCATTTTACTAAGATTTATTCATTTCTTGTTCACAGTGAGTGATTATTGCAGCTATAATTCTTTCAGCTTTCTTGCAAATGCATAACTCGTGATAACCACACATACACCAACGAACAATATTGCAAGTCATCAAGAGTGTACGAATGAATTGACATAATTAAAGGAACGTACGTGTGCAGCATCCTGCCCACTCTCGTTTACATCTTGCAGTTAGACTTTGCATTCCCTTTTCTGAAAATCAAATATAGCAAGAGCATCACACGACAAATCAATGTGTTAGGGCCTGTTCGTTTCCAGCTATATAATTTTTAGAGGGTCAAATCAAAGAGAATTTTATCATTTTGGAGTACTAAATAAAGTCTAATCTCGAAACTAATTGCAGACCCCCTATCTAATTCACGAGACGAATCCAACGAGGGTAATTATGGTGTTATTAGAAGATGTTTACTGTAGTATCACTGTAGCTAAACATAGATTAATTAGGATCATTAGATTCGTCTCGCAAATTAGAGGGGGATCGCGACATAGGTTTTGTTATTAAATTAATAAAAATACTACTAAATAAGTAAGATTCTCTTTGATGTGACAAGTATATAAATTTTAGAGGGTGGAAACGAACGGGGCCTCATGTCACCTCTCTCGTATCTGCCTAGATAGTACAAGGCAGGCGTGGTTGGCCCACATATATATCATGGCCCAGAACAAAAATCACAAGGTCTTTCAATTAAATTTTCTCGCCTGCAGTATATATAGTGTGATTAGCTAGAGAGGTGCACCTCTCCATTATACTAATTTAATCAACACATGTCTCTTGACACATACAGTATATGGTGTATGTGTGACGACGCTACTTTAATGGATTGGTCCTACATTGTTGAAGCAGATGTGAGTACCCAATTTAGCCACATGCCAAATCCTATTGGAAGGCAGGCAGGCAGGTCATTTCATGCGTAGCCATCATCGTACAGTCTGGTAGGCCCCTTGATGCATGCGTCCGAGCTCCAACTAATTACTAACTTTGTGGTTGCCTCCAAATTTAACTTTTAATGCGCCATTGACGTCGATGTAGATGAAGTGCACGTGGAATTCACGTTGCAGGGCATGTCAGAAAATTATCACCGCAAAATTGTAAAAATATGAACAGATGTGTTTGGTTTTTCTTTGACTGAATGAAATTTAAGTCTATATATGTTGTGGTTGAAAAGTAACGTAATTATTATCAGGAAGGTTTTCTTAGAAAGCCAAAAAAGAAAAAAAAGAACCTATCTCAACTCTACCTCATCTCCTGTCTACCTAAGAAAAGTGGCACGTCACACCAAATTAAAATTTAGCCACACCTGCTGGCTCACGTGCGCTTTACTTTCAATTCTCTACAGTAAGAGTTGATGAGGGTTGTGCAAGATCGGTTAGCTGTTTGATGAAATTCTAATGGCCAATAATTCTCATGCCTACAATACTATTGGTTCATCTGAGAAACAGGAATATCATCTAGTGCTACTCTATGTTCGGTCCTCTCCTCTTTTTTTATTGCTATTGTATTTTTCTACGTACGAAAAATATGTCAGTGAGGCACAGATGCATGAAGCATCCACTCACATACATGATGACCAAAAATTCATCAGAATTTCAGGGAGTTTGTTCATCAATCAGATTAGTTTTTTTAGAAATGAACAGGAGATGATGCACCACAAAAAAAAAAGCACTTATTTCGATTGGTTACATGAGGCTTTCGGAGAGTACGTTGTCACAGATGAGCTACAGAAAAACATAGTTGGCGTTGAAAATTCATCATTTTTGGATTGTGGATATCTGTTGGACATATGACAAACAATTAAAACCAATAGAAAATTAAAACGGTGTCACGATCGGGAATTGGACCACAAAGAGGCAACTAGCTGGCGTGAAGGATCGGTGCACAAGGCAATGAATAAATTCAGTGGAATATATTTGCAAGTATATGCATGGTCGCGTCCTACACAACCTTATCAAGTTTAACCAAGAAAGATTAGCCGCTAGAATTGCAGTTTCTTCACCTCCATATATATGTGTATCTGCAATTGATTACCACCTAGTTAATAACTAAGATATGGCAAGTGATTTTAACTACATCGTGCTTGCTCTTATCAATAGTTATTGGAAAAGTAAGCGCGGTAGATATATAGCATGTACAATTGTGTTGTGCTGAGAGGACATGGGAAGAAAGAGAGAGAGAACCTTACCTAGGCAGCACAGGAATTGGATGATGTTGATACATATCCATACAATCCTAGGAGAGACCACATAACTGGCGCAGCAGCATAAAGCATAGGCCAACTTCCAAAGGTCATCGGTTTGCATCAAACAGTACGTGTGAGCAATAATAGGGTGTGAATAGTGTGATTCTTAGCCCGCCACATATATCTAGTATAGTTGTACAAATGAATCGTCATTGTTGTTTTGTTGCATACTCCGACGATCCACACACATATATATTGTCTCCTGTCCTTTGATTATAAAAATTTGAGCTCCTCACTTGCTACACAAATAAATAAATAAATACTATTCTTAGTATTTATGAGTTGAGGTTTGAGGGATAACCAGCATAAGTAGTAGTAGCATCTTTTCAAGTATAATCTACTTTTTGAAGGGGAGGCAGCTGTCATCTATCTACCAAATTAAGCTCGCTAGCAGCTTGTTCCTCTTCTTCTTGAGCTAGCAGAATCATTTCCCTGCTGGATCGATCGAAGATGGCCGTCCATCAGCCCCACCACCTGCTGGAGCTGGACTTCTCGGCGCCTTCGAACGCCATGCCCATGGAGGCGCCGCCGCCCGCCGCCTTCGACAACAACGGCCTCTTCGCCCTGCAGGACATGCCTGCAGGAGGAGGCGTCCAGCTGGGCGGTGACACGGCGCCGGCGCCATGGCCACAGGCCGCCGTATCCCTCTCCTCTTCAATTACGGCGGAGCATCGGTCGCCGGCCATCATCATCATCAGCCGCTGATCACGGCAAATCATCAGCAGCTCGAGGTGGCAGCAGCAGCAGCAGCGACGAGCTTGCAGCAGCCGTTCCAGCTGATACGGAGCTCCAAGTACCTGGGCCCTGTCAGGGAGTTGCTCACTGAGTTCTGCAGCCTTGAAGGAGACTTCCACGCCATGGCCGACAAGCACAGAGGGGCTGTCCATGGTGGAAATAATAACAAGTGGGAGGACGTGGAGGCGCTGTCGTCGTCTGGGCTATGGGGCACTCCATCCCTGAGCTCCATGGATCTCATGGAGCTCGAGAGGAGGAAGGCCAGGCTCCTGTCCATGGTTGAAGAGGTAGGCACACTACTAGTAAAGTTATATTTATCTTTTTACTTTTATTTACATGCATGCAAACTGCAGTCCTGTCGTACTAGCTAGTTTCCTCGTTCAATTTACACTGCATGCTGTTGTTTTTTTTTCTTGGGTGCTCTGAAAAAGGAACTGCATATGGCTAATTCTAGTACTAGCTACTACTAGCAGTTACCACTGCTTCATCATGCAAGGAAACTTTCTATCCACTCCTGTCAACGTTCGTTTGAAGGTTAGTATTAATCACTGTTGCCTTTTCCTGAGTTTATATGGTTACAACGCCTGTTACGTTCCTCGTAAGGGATCCACACACATGTAAGCCCATGTCGACATTTGCAACAGTGGAGTGGAGGCACTAACGACATTATGCCACTATATATGTACTTTCGGATCGAAGCTTCTGTTCAAATTATCAGCTTTTGGCACAGTAGGAATCTCTTTGATATATCCCAGTTGTACAGATTAGACAAAGACCAGTAGCTGTTTTTGTTGACTCTTGGATCATTCCTCCCAAAAGCGCTATTAGTAGTACTGCAAGATTCTTGTTTCCTTGGTCCACTCTTATCTTTTTGTGCATATATGCAGTTTCTTCGTCTTCAGACATGTGAACAATAATTATCACTGACTGTAGTATATTAAAAATAGATAACAAAATCACTAGGTTCTCGTTGAAACTATAGGTGGACCGGAGGTACCGTCGATACCGGGAGCAGATGAGGTCGGTGGAGATGTCATTCGAGGCGGTGGCCGGCGGCGGCGCGGCGCAGGTGTACACGAGGCTTGCGCGGCGAGCCATGTCAAGGCACTTCCGGTGCCTCCGTGACGCGCTGGTGGCGCAGGTGCGTGCGGTGAAGGCGAAGGCGGCCATGGGATCGTCTTCAGAGAGGGAGGGATCAACGATGGCGGCGGCGGGCGCGACGAAAGGGGAGACGCCGCGGCTGCGGGTGCTGGACCAGTGCCTCCGGCAGCAGCGCTCCTTTCAGCAGCCCGGCGCCCTGGACAGCTACCCGTGGCGCCCGCAGCGTGGCCTGCCGGAACGCGCCGTCGCCGTCCTCCGAGCATGGCTCTTCGAACACTTCCTCCACCCGTAAGATCCATCACTCTCTAGTCTCTCTATATATAGGGCGGTATTTAGCTAGCTACTGGCACTTCCCATGTATATATGCAATTGCGGTAATAGAAATTGACCACTATTACTGATGACAAACGGAACGCACTGCAATTTCAACAACAACAGGTACCCCAATGACGTGGACAAGCACATTCTGGCGCGCCAAACGGGCTTGTCCAGAAGCCAGGTACAAGCTTTCATTATTGCAAGAATCTATCTTTGTGCATGTTCTATCTTTGTTCTAGGGCACCTCGATTATTGTTCAGTCTCTTAATTAGTGATGAATGTGACATGAATCGTTGTCTCTCTTTTGTTAATTTGCTTTGACGAAAGAAAAAACAAAATCTTACCCTCAATTATTGTGTGTAAGGTTTCCAATTGGTTCATCAACGCAAGGGTGAGGCTGTGGAAGCCAATGATCGAGGAGATGTACAAGGAAGAAGTGAATCAACAGTCGGAGACAAACCAACAAAACCCTATCGACACCACCACAACCGTCAAAGCCGAGAGGAGCACAACCAACTTGGGAGGAGAAAGCTACCACCACCATCAGCAGCAGCTTCTTCTCTCCAGTGTTGGAAACGACCCAGCAAACTCTTTTATCTCGTCATCCTCCATTGTGGCTGACGGCGACCACAATCACCTGTTCCACATTAACAGTTATTCAAACATGACGACGCAGCATGGAACTACTAGTCATGGCGCAGTGTCGCTTACTCTAGGCCTGCAGCAGCAGCCATTTCCATCGACAGTGACGACGATGCAGCAGCAACGGCGACCAGGAGGAGGATTCATCTTGGAAGCAGGACAGCATCAGGAGCAACAGAGCGTGCTGCCGTATAGAAACCTAATGGGATCGCAGTCGATGCACGATTTCGCAGGATAGCGGTTGTATACCTACCTAGGAACTTTATTAATTAAGGATGGAGAGAGATACAATGTGAAGTTCTGAATATACTTATATTTATAGTGTACGGTTACATGTTCTAAGTCGTTGTACTAGCTAGTAGCGTGGGTGAATCATTATTAGGTATTCTAAGTACTAGTCGAAGCGTGAGTCGAAGAAGGACTGGCCGTTGGTCATGAAGTTGTAGTTGAGGTCGCCCGGCTTGGCGCTCTTCTGCCTGCGTGAATGAAATATATAATGCAGTGAGCATCATCTACATATAAAAAGAAAAGAAAAGAAAAGAAGAAGAAGAAAAATAATAAGAAATTACCAGAGCTGGTCCTGTAGCATCTCGTCTGTGAATCCGAATTCTCTGAGCTCGTCTTGCGTGTGGTGTACGAGCAGGCTGTACCTTCCTCCTTGGCCGGTCTGCATGACGAGGCCGTCGCCATTGGCGAAGTTGTTGAGGCCTTCGAACTGCCTGACGGTCCACTTGTACCATCGCATGAGGAAGACGCGTAGCGTGAGGCCGTGCGAGACGATGACGACGTTCATGTTCTTGCTGTGCTCGCCGGGCGGCTGGAACCTTCCGATGTCGATGTCGGCGCGCAGGGTCTCGCGGAATCCGGTGATGCGGTCGTAGACGTCGGCGGCGGACTCGCCGTTGGGGAAGCGGTAGAAGAAGCGGCCGTAGCGGAGGCGCGTCTCCTTCTCGACGCGCATGCGGTCGCGGTCCTGGAAGTTGCCGAAGTCCTGCTCGCGGAGGCGCGGCTCCTCGCGGACGCCGGCGATGCGGTGGTGGTCGGACTCGAAGGCGTGCTCGATGCCGCGGAGCGTCTCCAGGGTCCGCCGGTACGGGGACACGTAGAAGTAGACCTTCCAGTCCGATGAGTTGTCCTCTGCTACTTTCTCCTTGTTCCCCGTCCCCGCCGCCGGAGACGACGACACGAGGCTTCTGATCCGGCGGCCGCATTCCTCGGCGTCGCGCCACCCCTTGGCGGTGAGCCCGATGCGGGGGTCGGGCACGCGCGTGTAGGCGGCCTCGTCCACGTTGCCCTCGCTCTCGCCGTGGCGGACCAGAATGATGCGGCGCGGCCGTGGAGGCGGGATCGGCACGGCGGGGCCCACGGCCAGGTCAGGGAAGAACACCTGCTGCACCTGCTGCGCGCGCCCTGGGATGCTCAGAGAAACGCCAAGCGTGTCCTCGCAGCAACGGATGATACGCATCGTCGTCGTCTTCCTCCTCCCCGGCCGGCGGGGCCGCGGGACTGCTAATGGCGGCCACTTGCTGCCGGTGGACACCATCATCGATCGATCCACGCGCTGCTTCCTCCTTTTGATTTTGATTCAGCTCTAATTCGATCGATTGCTTCTAGTAGAGCCAACTATAAGTAAATCTCGGTACTGTTGAACAAACAGTTTATATCCTGCGAAGCCAAGTTGCACGTGTTGCCTTCTTCTCCAAACAATTAGATAGATGATCCACAAGAACGCGGCTAGCTGCTGTGGATTGGTATTGGTTTGTGTGGCACCACACCTTCTTCGCGCAACCACCGTCCACTTGCCACCACATGTCGTCTCCCACATGGAAAACGAATCCAACGGAATCTTCCTTTCTCTTCTCTATTATTATTTATTACCTGCTGTCTGCTGACACCGGCACCGGCCCGCCACGCCTCACTCCACCCCACTGGACTCATCCTATCCTACTATGCCTCTTGGGCCTTTCCTTTCCTTTCCTATTGGGCTCTGCACTACACCTGTCAATGGTATTCAGGCCCATAACTTTTATCTCCAACTATACAAGGAGAAATTTTGCACCCGGCTTGACCGTGCCAACATTCCATTTCATCTTCCTTTCCTTGCTAAATAACAAGGTTCTGCAATGTTTATAATAAAAAAAAATCCTCAAGGCATGACAAACCCAGATCAAGTTTTAACATCGCCTCTTTCAGTCCCACGTGCTTCATACGCCAGAGACCAAAGAGAAAGGTAAACCATTCGGTTTGCAGCAAACAGTAGTACAACACAAAACAGAGCAATGGTAAACCATTTCCTATATTTCCATTCCATCTTCTGTAATATATAAGAGAGTACAACACAATCAGAGCAAAGGTAAACTCCATTTCCTTTGACAGGTTATTAACACAACTATCCATATCCATTCTTCTATTTACTCCCCCTAATCTAAATACAGTAAGCTTCTAGTACAACTGTACCGTCTTCATCTTCTGTCACTTTTTTTTTCCTCGACAGAGAACAAAGCATAGAGCAGAGCAGATAGCGAGCCCCTTAATTTTGACCAACCCAAACTCAAACTAGTGCAGACCACATACTGGACTGTATCGTCGAAATCACAAGATGAAAAAAAAAACCAGAAAAGATGCATCTCCGTCTCACCACTGAAGCTGCAATGGGAATTCAGATCCCCGGCCTGTCGTGTTAGTCAATGAGTGGGGGCAGTGGCAGCAGCAGCGGCGGCAGGAACGGAGACCGGCAGAGCGGGCAGGTGCGCTGCCCGTGCGCCGCCCATCTGTCGAGGCAGGCGCGGTGGAACACGTGGCGGCACCCGCGAGCTCGGCGCACCTGGGCGGCGCCGTGGAAGTCGCCGAGGCAGACGGCGCAGCCCTCGTCGTCGTCTCCGCCGGTGGCTGCGGAGGAGAGGGAGTCGAACCGCACCGCCGGCGAGTGCTCGTCGAGGTAGCGGTGGTGCTGCGTCATCAGCAGGTCGTGGTCCGAGCTGACGTCAGCGGCGATTTCGAGGCCGGCGAGGCGGAGCAGGCAGGAGGAGAGGCGGCGGAGGTGGGAGAGGAGGAACAGCAGGTGAAGCACAATCTTGGGCATCTCCGAGTAACCCACAGGGAACCCCATTATTCCTGCTGATCGATCGAGCTCTTCCTTAATAACAACACTATAGTATAGTAGTAGCTAGGCAAGCAAAGGAGTTGAGTCATGAGCTACTCACCATTATTTCCTTTTGCTGGAGAAAGTGGATGGAGGGTGCAGCGATCGCGGTCTTTAAAAGGACGGATGCGGTTCATGCATTTGATCTTGAGATGCACCCACAGGGAGGGAGAGAGAGAGAGAAGGCTGCAAGCACAAGAAAGAAACAAACAAACTGTGATAGTACTACTAATTGGATGGAGGCAGCAGACAAGGCAGCAAACAGCTCATTAATAAACTGATGGGGGCACAAGATGGTGACACAGATCTATACTCCACTTTTTTATTTCCACTAATAATAACTCTTCTCTCAAAGGGTACAGTACAGCATTGATATAACTGCTAGTATGCTCCCACCTGCCTGAGACACTGATCAGATGGGCCGACATGCACACAATGAACACAGAACACTGTGCTAGCTAATTAAGCTCTCTCTCTCTCTCTTTCTTTCTCTGGGCGACTGAGATATGAAATTGATTATTTTAAAATTGGAAGGAAAAAGGAAAGGAGCCAGCAAAGAACAGTGTTTGCGCCAAGATTGTATTGATTGGATGGGGGCGTACGTAGCTCTCACCGGCATTATCGCAGTGCCGGGCACGGCATATCAGATTCAGATCAGGTGAGTGCAGTGGATGGTGTGGACAGCATCAACGCATGCAGCTGCCACGTCGCTGCCCTTGCCTTCCCATGTCTCCTACCAATACGCCCTTGTTGCTTTCCGAGACCAAGACGCTTCCTCAGTCACATTTCCCTTTTGCATTAATTCAACTGAATGGGTGATGAACTGTAAAAAAATGATGATGAGTAATGTTAAGCTGGCCGACAAATGGAGCCTGCAGCCTGCACTAGCTGGACGCAGTGAAGCTTTATTTGAACAGGAGTACGTAGGCCGGGCTCAAATCAATCAGCTGGCAAGCATTTCAGATTATGAGAGTTTCTAGAGTTACTCTCTCCGTTCAAAAATATAAGGATTTGTTAACTTTTTAAGTTCCCGTTTGACCATCTAGAGGTACGATACATTGAAAATGCTTACCAATCTCAATTAAAATTGAAAATACTTTATCTTTTACTAGGACACAAGGAGCAGCCTAATCACGCATTTGGTGACTAGATGAAGCACACGTACCTGACAGGTGCTGCCTGTCTGTACCAAGATATTCCCTTGGTCTGCCATACTACTACTCCCTTTCTTTCTTTACCCTTTGATGCATCATGCTAGATCTCCTGACCTGAAAACCCACCATCACATGCAACCCACCAAACCTCTGTATGCATCTACACCAAGCACGTATTACCTACGTGTACAACATGCACACTAGACGTGTGTGACCAATACTAGCTGCTCATCACGCTTGACGTACATTTTTTTAGTGAAATTTATGCTGTGATAGGAATGTTCTTTTTTATAGCTCACCGTGGTACCATATTTTTTAGTACTGATTTGCCACTCCACAACTTGTTTTCACTGCCCTGAAAAAAATCTGCATGAAAATCGACGTGGCAACGAGCGTGGGTGTGGCTACTGTCTTTTCTTTTTTTAAAAAAAAAGAAAAACAAAGAAAGAAAGAGCAAACAGGACGCATGCGACGACAATTCAAGATCGACGATAGTTCCCTTGTTGAAATTATTTTGCTGAGCAACAATATAATACTCGCATGCATGCCGGCAGCTCGTGGAGACAAAAAGAAGACATCCCATGTGAACCATATGCATGAGCCTCGGTGCAAGGATCATACGTGTTTGTCGGGCATGGCGACAAGCAATGAGACCTACTAATAATAATACGCCGTCGTCAGTTATAAGCATGGACATCGATCAGTGTTGTAGATCTAGCTAGCGGACTGATCGATGTCCATTGTCGTCTCCCATATTCTATAGCAGCATATCGAAACATAACACATACTTAATTAGTGTGTGTTTGTTTCTTGGATCTAAACTTTATAGTTGAATATAAAAAAATCTTACTGTTTAACAGATACTTAATTAGAGTGTGTTCGTTTCCTCGATCTAAATTTTATAGTTGTCACATAAAAAGAATCTTACTATTTAGGAATATTAAATAAAGTTTAATTATAAAATAAATTACAAACACCTAGACTAACTTACGAGACGAATTTAATAAAGTTAATTAAATCATGATTAGAAGATGATTACTATATATCATCATTTTAACAAAATATAGATTAATTAAGATTAATTAAGTTTATTAGATTCATCTAAAAAATTAGCATCAATCTGTTAAAACGGTTTTATCATTAAATTGATCAAAATATTCATATATAGTAAGGTTCTCTTTGATATGACGAGTGTTAAATTTTAGAGGCAGAAAACGAACAGGGCCTTAGATTGGTTTTACTTAGCTGGCCACAACTTGCACGTCGGTCCCAGACGGTGACTCACACCGTGTAGTTTTAGATGCTTAAAACTTGGGTAAGCCACGTCCGTCCGAGACAGTGACAACCTCTCGCCACTTAAGACTGTTGTGTTCGTTTGCTAGGATTTAAACTTTATAGTTGTCACATAAAAAAAATCTTGCTATTTAGAAATACTAAATAAAATTTAATTATAAAATAAATTACATGCTCCTAGACTAATTCACGAGACGAATCTAATGAGGTTAATTAAGTCATGATTAAAGAAGGCGGTTACTGTAGCATCACTTTAGTAAAATATAGACTAATTAAACTCATTAGATTCATCTCGAAAATGAGCACCAATTTATTAAAAGGGTTTATCATTAAGTTAATCGAAATATTCATAAATGAAAATATTCTCTTTCGTTGTGACGATGCTAAATTTCAGAGACCAGAAAATGAATAGGGCAACTCCAATAAGGCATTGCAATTTTAAGAGGCAAAATCATGTTTGCATCAAGTGTACACGGAGGAGTGAAGGCAAAAGGTATTGTCTCCAACGGATAAAGCAGAGGAGGGAAAGTAAAGATGCTGACGTGCGAGGAGGATGCATTCAAGGAGAGAGGTAGTCCATTTTTGCATCTTCTCTTTTTTCACAAAGCAAAATGCCTCTTCATTTGGCTATTCTACTGGAGAGAGTTTTGGTGATGTATAATACCGATTATGATGCATAATTGCATTTGACTACCCATTGTTGGAGTCTGTCTAACGAACTATATGTACTGCATTTAAATTAATAAAAATTTAGGTAGAGACCTTCCCTCCCAAACTTCCTTAAAAAAGACAAATGGTGTCGGTTTTTCTAGATAGTGACAGAATATTATGATTGCTCGGTATTTCTTATGCAAACAGATTGTATTTTACAGGTCACTATATTTTAGATATGTGTAAACCATCATATAACTTTAGTATAAGTTATCAAATTTTGTGGACATCGATGTCTCAATGGTAAAAATAACAAGTAGAATTCTAAAGGTATTTTAACTATGCTCTACTAAATTTACCGGAGCTTTTCGCATCATATGGATGTGGTGGCTAATTTTTATTGTTATCCAATATAAATTTATATTGTTTTGGATTTTTTGAATAAAGATAAACTGGACTATGCAAAAAAACATGCATATAACTACATGTATTGGCCGATGCAAAGGTTGAAATATATTTTGTTTTCTAAAAAGAAAGAAAAGAAAAACCATGAGTTCAACATGAAATGAAATGTACAAATGATATTTTATAGTTAACTTATTTCATAATTTATCTATTTAGATGATAATATGGCATGACAAACTATCTAAGAGGTAAATCGAGGTCCTACCACCATCGAACCAAATGAATGTTATCATATCGAGGCAAAAAATGACAGGTCACCCCCTCCCCCACTCGTAACACCCCGATTTTTGGCCAAAACTAAACCATATTAAATAAATCAATTATTTTATTCAGGAAAAATATTTTTTGAAAATAACTAAGAATTTAAAACCTAATTTAAATCTATAGCTAGGATGCACCTAGGATTTTTAAATAAAATACTAACACTTGCAAACATGTTTGATTTCATTTTCATTTGCCCCGACCTCATTTGGTTGGCCTTATTTTAATTTAATTGGGTTTATTGGAATTTATTTGATTTTACTTGGATTTGACTGGAGGAAAGAAGAGATAGAAATTAGAAAAATAACTAAACCCTACCGGGCCGCCCTACCTCTTTCTCCCTCACCCGGCCTAGCTTCCCCTCCCTTCGGCCCAGCCCAACGCCCCCTCCCGCCTCTTCTTCCTCACCACGAGCGAACGACGCACGTCGCGCGGCGGCCCCCGTCGCTCTGTCCCCCAACTAGCTAACGTCGCCGCCTCCGCACTCTGCGCACCCCGGCAGCCTCGCTCGCGCGCCCAAGCCGTCACCCTCTCTTGGCCCCTTCCCCTCCCTTATCCCCTTGACCTCCGTGTCACGCCCCCCCCTTCGCCATCACTTACGGCCAAGCGCCGGCCACTGTCGTCGCCTTGTGCCGACCCGACTACCGACGCCTCCCCTCCGGCCTGCTCACCTCCGCGCCATACCCGACCCCCTCCTCTCCGCGCCTCGCCTCCACCACTATAAAAGGCCTCCCCACCCTCGTCCACTCGCCGGACGTCGCCGAGCCCAAGCGGGCATGCTCTGCGCCCCATCTCCCCTTCTCCCATCCTCCCTCGCCGGTCGCACGGCCGTCGGCCCTCCCATCTTCCCCTTCCGTCGCCTGGTCGCCTCGGCCCTCCCCGCCCAAGCTAGGACCCTAGCCGGCTTCGCCACCCTCGGGCGCACCCCCGGGACCCATCCTTTTCCCGATTCCGCGCTCGCATACGCCCTCGCCCATCACAACCGCCGCGACGAACTCGGCAAGTGAGCTCGTCCTCGTCCGGCACCACCGCGAGCCACTATCCCTACCCACACCTCCGCATCGCCCTACCAAACACCGGCATGCCCTCGGACCGCTCTCCGGCCAGCCATGGCTACCGAAATCCTCGATTACGGCAAGCCCGACGGCGCTTCCCTGCCGCACCACGGCACCGTCCCCCGCCACCACCATCGGCCACCCCTAGCCGTTGGATCAAGGCTCAACGGTCAAGATTAGAAAGGGCACCTCTTCGCCCTATTTAAATCTCGACCGTTGATCTAAGGATCAACGCTCTACAAATTTCCAACCCCTTTCCGAATTAGAAAATAAATCCTATATACCCTAGAAATTCACTTTTACATAAAGCCCCCCGACCTTTCCCCAAATTAGTTAAGAGCCCGTAGATTTTTACATAAACACCCCCGAGTTTTTCCAAAAATCATAATAGGTCTCTCGACCCGTCCAAAAATGCATTTTTTATTTTAGCCCCTCCACTTTTTAGAAATTATCAAAATAATTCCCTCTTTTAGTAGAAGCCATGGTCATTTTACAAAAATAACCCTACGACGACCATAACTATTCAACCGTAGCTTCGTTTCGAGCGATTCGACGCCGTTGGAATCGTCATAAAAACCCTAGCCCCTAGAGCCTTCCTCTTCACTACCATATTATATTGTTTTTCCTTGCTATTACTTTTTGTCTTTATTATTTTATATAATGGTAGCTTACGTATTCTAACGCCATCTGTAGACGAGGAGAATTAGGAGCAGGAGCCGGAGGACCCGAACTTCGAGGATGTGTTAGGAGACAAGCTCTATCAATTTCTTGATCATAATTGATCCTATTACTCTGCTTAATCTCGCACCTATTTAGAAGCTATTCTTATATGTATCTATCCTTGCAACTATTTTGCTAGAGCCCAATTGTTATACGATAGTGTTCAAATCACTATAGATATGAACATTATACCCTTAATTGCCATTAGAACACTAGATCAACCTAGATGCTATTGTTAACTATGTTAATGATAATGTTGTAATATCATGTTCGAGAACTGTTACTATCTATTATCATACACCTTGTTTATGAAAATGTGTGAAAATGAGTTTGGTGGTGTGTGTTGATGGGTGGGTGATTAGAGAAAGTTACCGGTTGTGAGCGAAACTCCTAGTACTCGGTGTAGAGTACTTGATGTTTATGTGTTGTCTAATTTGCGATGGACGAGTGTTTGCCCTACCATATAAGGACCGGTTCTTCGGACCCCAAATTAGTGATTTAGTGTACAACCATAAAACCTGTTATGGGCGGGACTGTGCAACAAACATTGGGTTACGTAGCAAAAAGTTCCACCGGGTGTAGTAGATGAAGGAGGTCCGGAGATCGTTTATTTGGTGAAGTCCAAGTACTTGGCACATATATGGTAGACGGTATGCTTGTGTCATACCCGTCGGATCCCTTGGTATTCGGGTGGACTTGTGAGCGTGCCTAGTTATGGTGGCAGCGTTATGTGCTTACTTGCAAAGAGCGCATAGCTTGCGGGTAAAGTGTACCGACCTTTGCGAGTGTATAAAACTATCCGGATGTCGCGTTGTCACGAGTATATTGACACGCCAAACCTTAAGCTCTCGTTGATTAGCCACAAATATTACACCCTTGATGTGTGAGTGGGCAGCCTTGCGCCCGTGGGTTTTGGAAATTGTTGGCCTATAGTGTCGTAGCTGTTATGACCTTCGGTCGGAAGGCTCTTCTAAAAATATTGAGAACTGTCGAGATCAATGAATATTTCCCCAGGTGCAGCTAGCCAACTAAAATTATAAAACAATTTTACCCTTTAAGAACCCTTTTGCTTCGTAGTAAGCTTCGTTGCATCCGCGCTTTCCACAAAACCTTAATCATACCTTGACCACATCCAAATGCATGTATATTTTATTCCTTGTTAGTGGTAGAGCTTGTTGAGCATCTTACGTACTCACTCGTTGTTTAAATCATTCAGATGGAGATGGAGATTATTATGAAGATGAGGAGTAGGTCGCGCCCTTCGCTCGATGTTGCCTGTGGAGTTTATGGAGGCTTTCCAGTGTGTTTTCTTTTTTGTGAGGCTGGTTTATCCACCTCTTTGCTTGTAATGTAGACCATGTATCCCCTAGTTGTATCTCTTTGAGGAATAAATAAAGGTTATTGTACTTGGATTTATATCATCTACATGTGTACCAACTACTGTTCCATGAATTGATACGTATGCACAGTGTAGTCCCCAAAGTGGAGCGTCACACCCACGCCCACACACACCACCACCACCACCACCACCACGTGCGCGCCGGTTTGGGTCATTGATTCCTACAAGTGCATTGTGACACGTGATGCTATTAACAACAAAACCACAAACACTTTGTTGTAATGACGGACAGTGGGAGGGGGCTCACGTCGTTGTAGGCTCAAAGTAATACTAACCATTACATCAATGGTCATCCTATACCTATAGGATAAATTGATTTTATTATTCAATTGTTTAGCATGTTCTATCATACATATTTAGGTGACTGCAACTGCATAGACCACATATAATTTTTTTTAGATAATGGGTTTACTTCCTGACTTTGCCCACCGTATAGGTTGCATCCATCATTATTACATCAAAGAGCAGCACATTCGATCACCTAGAATTGTGGATAAAAAGCTAAAAAGGGAGTACCTAACAAAATTTTAATGGAGTTAGCAAAAAACCCGTAGTTAGCAAAAAAATTGCATAACATATGGTCTTGATGGCCACCTTTTGCCAACCGCACCGACCCAGACAGCACGCCATGTGCATTTGAACATTCAACAACCCGTTTCGTTCTGAGTAGAACTGTGTCAACAATAGAGCCGGCCAACATACATGTGATATCTTGTCTGGGTGTGTTCGTTTCCAGGTATATAATTTTTAGAGAGTCAAATCAAAGAGAATTTTATTATTTTTGAAGTACTTAAATAAAGTCTAATCTTGATACTAATTGCAGACCCCTATCTAATTCACGAGACGAATCCAACGAGGGTAATTATGGTGTTATTAGAAGATGTTTACTGTAGCATCACTGTAGCAAAACATAGATTAATTAGGATCATTAGATTCGTCTCGCAAATTAGAGGGGGATCGTGACATAGGTTTTGTCATTAAATTAATAAAAGTACTACTAAATAGTAAGATTCTCTTTGATGTGATGGGTATAATTTTTAGAGGGCAGGAAACGAACAGGGCCTAATCGATCAATCGCCAGGTGAAACAAGACAAGCACAACTATTAGTTCCAATTGTATATAGTACCTTGATACTAGTAATTCTCCATCGATCAAGCTAATACTAATAGGGCATGCCTGGGGCGAGGGGGAAAAGGTGCAGTAATGCCGTACCTAAAGTAGTACTCCTACCTCCTATCTATGACCCGTAACACCAGTAGCAAGTGGTGCCCTCCATGTAATAGCCGCATATAAACAACCTGTAAAGCTATACTACATGAAACACACAAGGGGACAACGAGCTGACGTCAGGTCTAGTCAGAGCTTGAGATTGATCAATACCTACTTACATGTGGTGATATGCACGAGACAGGTTACTTAGATGAATGATGTTAGTAATGCGTATTATTATAGACATCTACTATTGTTCTTATTGTTCTTTATCTGCCATTTGGTTTGTTGCACGGTGTGTTCTCTATCATCTCTAGATGGGAATCAACATACTTTATAGAAAGTTGTGCAATAGTAATATGAATGCAGAAACATATAAATTTGATTAATACAGAGATTGGAATGCTTTCATTCGTTCAAAATCATTTGGTCCACCTGTCAGCGAAAGCAGATGATGGATGGGCCTAGTTGGCGACGTCGGTGTCCATCCCCATCATCTGGCCCAACTGTCACTCTCGCGCGCGTGCCTCCCATGTCCCATGTCTGGTGTGGGTCCTATCTACTTTGGCCCGCCTATCTTACCAATTTGGCCCATCAGAACACCGACCCCATCTTCGTCCATTTCTCTGTAGAAAGAAGGTTCCTTCCTAGTGCTAAGTGCTAACATGCATGCACAGTCAGCGTCGGGTCCAACAGGCCCAATAAAAATGAATTCATCGATCACAAAGCTTTTCTCGAAAAGGTTGAGTTTCTTCTGATCATCTTCTTCTTAAATGTCGACCATATCTAATTTAATCTTCTCTTCTTAAAGACAACTTTGCATGCGATTGCAACGTGGTTGCTGCTTTCCATGCCTCCACAAAAAAATGAAAATCGGCCATGCATATTTATATTCCCTAAGAGATAACTAGCTAGATACTAAGAGAAATCAATGAAATGGGCAAGATCCTGTGTCAATTCGTTATATTATTGGAAAAGTTAAAGAAAGTTTTTATCATGTTTTCGTGCTTCCATGTCATGCACTGATCGGTTACAGTTAACATTTAGCAAAGCTTCCGTACGAGCCGTGAAGCTGACATCAACCCAATCAAAAGTTCGCTACGTGTGGATGATTGCGACAACGAGAACTTTTTGTTGTTCATCATGGGCGGTTAAAAGTCCCTTTATGTGCTAATCTAGTAAGAGCGACGAACCCATCCAGTATATGTATATCTAGTCTAGCATTGCTTCGAGAAAAAGAAAGCATTTCGAATCTGTAGTGGGATCTTCTTCCTCGAAAAAGCCCTCTCTAGTTTGCGACATTACGAATGCAAAAGACAGTACAGATATAGCTTCTTTTGTTAACTATAAAGATTAACCTTTATCGTCACTACTAGGGAGCGGATAAGCACTCTCTCTGCTAAGTCGTTGGAGTAGGGCATGCTAAATTCCTATCCATTCTTTTAAATTTTCCTTTTATTAGCTTTTCCTTCCATGTGCTTTTTGGTGTAGTATATGTGTTTTAGATCTACCTCCTCCTCCCTTTGTACTGTGAAAATGTGATTAAGCAAATAAGATGTTACATCCCATTTGTTGCAGTTACAAGTGAGTGGTGTTCAAAGGGAGTGTGGCATCCCCGTCGCGCATCGGATCTAGAGGATTTTGATGATCTCTCAAAGGACACGTTTGATCGGTTGTGACTTGTGTGTAAAAGTAGGGGGTTTGTATGCGTGGTGTGCGTTGATGGGTTTCATTTTGTATGCATAAGAACAAATATTACATTTATACTCAGTTGTGAGAAGTTCAAAAGTGAGTGGTGTTCAACTTCATGACACGCCCCAGCATGAAAGCGTTTTGTAGTTCATGAGAACGGGGCAAGTGGCCATTGCACAAGCACGATCTGCCGGATCTCTCTCTCTCTCTCTCTCTCTCTCTCTCTCTCTCTCGTGTGTGTGTGTGTGTTGTGTAAAAAAATTGAGGTAAAAAGATCCATCTCTTTTTGGCTTTTTGTGGGGCAAAAGAAAAACAAACTCTACCACGTACTCCCACTAATATTTGAACAACGTACGGAGCACTCTGTAATTGATGAATACTTACTGGAACAAACTCCAATGAAGTTCTGACGCCACAAGCATTGCTCTCCTTCATGAACGAATGCAATTGCAGCCAAGTGCAGTGTGACCATGGGATGCATCACGACAAACGAATTGAGGAGTTCCACATTGCAACTGGAAGTTGTTGATCACCTTTCAGTTCCATCTTTATGTGCAACGACATATGGGATAAAAGCAGCACATTAGGAGTTCCACGTTGGCTCATACATGTTATCTATCGTATGAGCCAATGCCGTCTCTCAGAAGCACTTTTGTAACTGAAACTGATACACTAGCGCAAGTAGGGACGAGAGGATAATTAAACAGACGAGAGAGCGATGAGGTGAATTTAATTAAGGTGGTGTATGAGGCAGAAACTTTTCATATATCGTACAAAGGTGATCCCTCCACTACCTCCCCTGCTTTCCTATGGATTCCATAGCAGCGTCTTTATTATTATTATTATTATTATTATCTGTAACTGTATGGCAAGCAGGACTTTTCAACACTCACCAAACTGTGCAAACGACCCACCAGATCTTTTTGATGCTTCGGTGAGCTTCGGTTTAGTAGTGCTCCTTGGAATTCTTAACCACTCTCCAATGTCTTCCACCTCTACTCTCAAATGAGAGACATTTGTGCGGTCAAATATCTTGCAATTATATGCAGCACCATGAAAAAAGTTACTGAGATGCTGGGAAAAAATGTCAGTGTCAACTTTTGCATAATTTTCAGTTTCACTTTTACACGCCGATCGGGTTCGGGATGTCTCACAATTAATATGCTCTTTGCCAGTAGAACTTTTTCATTTTTGATTACAACTGTAACTGTGTGTACTGTGCAAGCGTCACTTGTGTTTTCTTTCAGGAGCACCACAAGCACGACGAGCGAGGAAAAGGTCTATAAATAGTCCATGGCAAGAGCGTTGTCCTAAGACAATTCTCAAAGGCAATGTGGGGGATGGCGCGCATCGATGAGTGGAAACCGGTGATCGCCATGCTAGTCTTTGACCTCATCTCTGCTGCAACAACGGCCCTGATCAAGAAGGCACTCGAGGAGGGCCTGGACCGTCTAGTACTCATCACGCTGCGGCAGCTGGTCGCCACTGTCTTCCTTGCTCCGATTGCTTACTTCAAAGAACGGTACATGCATAAAATTATCAGAGCTTGGGCTATTGTGATTCCATTTGCTGAATCTGAATTTTTCACTGACTTTCCAGGAGCACAAGGCCAACGCTCACACTTGAGATCCTTGTGTATCTCTTCTTCAGTGCAGCATTTGGGTACAGTCAAAGATCACATGACCCCACAAGCACTTGTTAATCCTATTTTTCCCACACATGATTATTCTGTTTGATTGTTTTATTTCCCTTTTTTAATTTATCCAGCGCCGCACTCTCTCAGTACACCTTCTTCTACGGGTTGCAGTATACAACCGCAACGTTCGCCATAACTTTTACCAACCTGTCTCCTGTGCTCACGTTCCTCATTGCAGTATTACTAAGGTATTCATAATATGGTCCTGGGATTATTTCCCGCACTTGGTTATTCCTTCCTATATTGAGTGACTGTGTGAAATATTACTGCTCCTTCCTGCAGGGTTGAGACACTGAACCTGAAGAGCAAGGCAGGGGTCGCAAAGGTTGTCGGAACGCTCATGTCGTTCGCCGGCGTCATGCTCCTTACCTTGTACAAGGGTGTTGCCTTGACACACCAAGTTGTGCCTTCAGTGAGCCCAGATCACCGTGCAGAGCCTAGCAAGAAAAGCTGGACGCTGGGTACTGTAGCATTACTGGCAAACTGCCTGTGCTTCTCTTTCTGGCTTCTCTTGCAGTCCAAGCTCACCAAGAAATACCCGGCGCTCTACTCCAGTACGGCTTACATGTTCTTGATCAGCTCTGTGCAAGGCGGAGGCCTGACGGCGGCGATACAAAGGCGAGCTTCGGTATGGGTTCTGACAAGGCCACTGGAGATTGTTGCGGTGTTATATACAGTAAGATTCTTGTCATCTATTTTGGTATCTGTACTCTTTTTTTTTCTTGTTGATTAAAAAAATGCCTCGTTTACCAATTAAGTTAAGCCTTGCTACTTGCTAGGCATGGCATCAATAGTACTTTGATGGATTATTTCCAAGTAGCTTTATACAGACAAAAGGGCAATCTGATAATGACTTGAGTCCTTAAAGAAATAGGGACATTAATACACCATTTCATAAACAGAAAGAATCTTAAATTTGATCCTGCAAAACACTCAGTAGACAATTCTTGGAAAGGCAAATAGTACTACAAGGATAAAAAAATTGTTAGAAAAGCATCACAGGACGAATCCTTGACCCTTCCCTAGATTTACTCAATAGCATCTTAAACCAAATCAAGACTTCATCATGACTTAAATTTTTTTTTTTACCGAACATGACTTATTATATCATTGTTTGCAATTGTAGGAGAAAATAGTATAAATGTTCCTTTTATGTGAAATCAAATATATTTTTGCAGGGAATTATGGGGTCTGGAGTGGGCTACCTACTGATGACGTGGTGCGTCGAGAAGAGAGGGCCAGTGTTCACTTCATCCTTCATTCCCATCATTCAGATCATGGTTGCCATCATAGATTTCTTCTTTCTCCATGAGAACATCTATCTCGGAAGGTAAACCTACCTTTCCCTTCAGCTCAATGAACAGTTGTTTGCCAGAATTTTCCTCACGCCATTAAAAAGAATAAAATGCAAAGATACAATGGATGGCTGAGTTTTTGCAGTGCTGGAATTGCAATGGATGGCTCAAATGGCTTCACTTTTGTGTTTGGTTGTTATCCTTGCAGTGTGCTGGGATCCATACTGATGATTCTGGGGCTCTATATTCTTCTGTGGGGAAAGAACAGGGATGCTTTGACAGTAGCTGCCAAAGAAGAGGAACATGATAAGGAGAAGCAAGTCAATTCATGAGGACCCAACCACAGATGCTTGAATTGTGAAACATCATCTGTGATTTTACTAGCTACCCACTAGATGAAAATACTGAGATAAATAGTACAATACTGCTGCTGTTAGGATTATTTTTTGTTTTGCTTTTCTGAGGGTAAACTAATAGTCCTGTATTGGACGACACCACCTTCATCAGAGTTACCTGCAGAAGAAGATAAGCTAATTTGCATCATTGTGAGTTACCACGGAAAGTAGCAACATTATTCTATCAAAAATTCAATCAGTTATCTTTAAATGCTATAGAGAATGGTGGCATATTTTACACATACTTCAAGACGTCGGAATATCATTTTGTGTCACATTGAACATGAAACATGAGAAAAATATACATATTCTTGTGCCGAAGGTTGTACGTAACCCATGCTCCTATGAGGGCGGCGAATCAATGCTTTGTGATTTGATTTTGACTTAAAGCAATCTTTGCTGATCAAAGCAGAGACAGTGGGCATTGGATTTTTGTGCTTTCTCACGGAAAGATGTTTCTCTACATGTTCTCAAAACGGGTTCATGCTAGCGTTCCAGTGTGCTGTAGCAGCATCCAATGCTCTACAGTTGAAGTGATTGATGCAGGATCACAAGTCATACCTGCTTGCCAAAACTGATAAAAAGTTGAGGAGCTTTGAAATGTTCCACTTCCACTGCGCTATCTAAAGTCATTCACTCGTTTGAGCAATTTGCTCAGGAATGCAGTATCAAATATTCTTGCGTCAGCAAACCGGCATCAGCAAACTCTTGGTCACGTGTTACAAAAAACGAAGCAAATCAGAAGCATGGTTGCATATGCCTGCCATATGAGGACATCAACACCCCTATAAAACCACGAGACAGCAAAGACAAATTATTCAGACCAAGCCATCAGATCAGAGTTGAGCCCTTGCTTGAGACCGATGTGGAGTTCAGGATGCACGGAGCAGTGGATGCCAACGGCAGCAATGGTCGCGACCAACATTGTGATCGCCATCATGACTGCACTGCTCAAGCAGGCACTGAACCTGGGGATGAACCGACTGGTCCTCATTACTTATCGGCAGATGGCAGCCACGGTGTTTCTTGCTCCCATTGCCTACTTCAAAGAAAGGTAAAAGACGTCAAACAAAGGCAATGGAAATTCAACCGACTGGTCCTCATCAGTTTTTTTTTAATCATTGTTTCCCTTTTCAGGAAGACAAGACCAAAGCTCACACTTGAAATCTTTATGTACATGTTCCTAAGTGGACTTATTGGGTAATACTAATGAGCACTATCCACGCACTGATGATGTCGTCAGTAGTCCTAGAGTGTATTTGACATGCTTTGCTGCAGGCCGGTGCTGCTTCAGTACACTCTGTTCGTGGGACTGGAGTACACAACAGCAACATTTGCTGCAACTTTCTCCAATATGCTTCCAGTGGCCACCTTCCTGATATCACTAGCTTTCAGGTGAAAAAAAAGACTCCTAGAGCTGGTGGTATGAGCTCAATAACTCACAATTATTCAAATGATTTCCACTTCACCAATACAACTGAATACTAATTCTTTAGGTTTGAGACGCTCGATATGAAGAGTAAGTCAGGCAGTGCCAAGATCTCAGGAACACTGATATCACTCAGCGGTGCTATGATGCTCACCTTCTACAAGGGCTCAATTCTGACCCACAAGTCGTCGTCCTCCGGCACCGCTTCCAGCAATGGCCAAGGTCACTCTGGAGAGCATGACACGATCCGGTGGGTGCTCGGCTCCGTGTCGATGCTGGCGAACGTCGTCGGGTTTTCACTGTGGCTGCTGCTGCAGAGAAAGCTCACCCAGAAGTACCCGGCTGTTTACTCGGCGACGGCGTTCATGTCATTGTTCAGCTTCTTTCAGGCAGGAGCCCTGGCATTGGCCATACAGAGGAGCACCATCGCCGTGTGGGCCCTCAAGGGGAAAATCGAGATCGTGACCGTTGTGTACTGCGTAAGATTCTTGAACGAACTCATACACAATTTTTTGTTCAGAAAGACCATACATAATTCGTACTAGTGCATGATCACAAAATTATGTGGCCTTTGTCAGGGTGTGGTGGCATCTGGTATTGGGTACCTTCTCTTGACATACTGTGTGGAGAAGCGAGGCCCTGTGTTCACATCTGCCTTCAGCCCACTGTCTCAAATCTTCGTGGCCGGCATCGATCTGTTCATCCTCCATGAGCCGCTCTACCTTGGAAGGCCAGTGACATTGCAATTGCTTGCTGCTCTTGTCCCTAAAGCTGAAGCAAAACAATCCAATGATTTTCTGTTTTCGAGTAGTATATGAAATGTTGAAGCATTTTTTTTACTGAATACTGACAGTCATGAAAAACTGTAACGCGCTGTTTGTCGGTCTTGCAGCGTGCTCGGTTCAGTGCTGGTGATCATAGGGCTGTACCTTGTTCTGTGGGGCAAGAAACAGGAGTCTGGCAGTAGTGCCACGGGCTCAGCAGATAAGCCGGTGCAGGCGGACGTTTCAGCAAAGCCTGTGCAAGAGGAGCCAGTGTGATTCATGTTGCTTCACAGGAAGCTATACATGTTGTAAATAATAATTATATATCATTGAGAACGTGTTTATATAGCGTCTAGTAATACAATTTGAAGCCTGCCGGAACAGCTAGTGCGTAAGGTCAAAAGATTCTTGCACTCTCCCATTGCTGTAGTAACAAAAGACAGAAAATTCTGTTCAGACTTGAGAAGAGGAAGCGATGCCCACGTGTCAGTGGGAAGTAGTGGGACCGGCCGGATAATGAGAGACCGATCGTCCTCGTCTCCTTGTCCAAATTAAGATAGCAACGAGCGGACAGTCGTCAGTCCCTCCGAGAAGAGCTCTTGGCCACCATCAAGTCAAGCACTTTATATAATTAATTAAAGAAGAAGCAAATTAATGTAGTGGATCGCAAGAGAGGAAGGAAGATGAAGATGCAGGTGTTAACGACGCTGGTAGTGTGCCTGGCCTTGGCGCCGGCGGTGTGCACGGCGGCGGCGAACAGTAATAGGGCGATCCAGGAGGCGTGCCTCAAGGCCGCTGCTGCAAGGAGGACCGCCACCACCACCACCACCAGCGATGGCGACAGTGATGACGATGTGTACGGCGAGTGCGTGCGTTCGCTGTCGTCGGACGCCCGGAGCCGCGACGCGGCGGACCTGCACGCCCTGGCGGCGCTGGCGGCGAGGATCGCCGTGGAGCACGCGTCGGTGACGGAGGCGAAGATGGAGGGGCTGAGCGAGGTGGAGGAGTCGCCGCACGCGCGGGCGCGCCTCCACCACTGCCTGCAGCTCTACAACGCCGCCGCCGACGTGCTCCGCGACGCGCTCGACAACATCCACGCGCGCATCTACGGCAAGGCCTCGCAGCAGCTCGCCGCCGCCGTCGGCGCCGCCGAGAGCTGCGAGGACGTCTGGAAGGGGAGGAACAGGTGCCCGTCGCCGGACACGACAGGGAGTACGGCCGCATGGCCTTGCTCGCGCTCGGCCTCACCACCGCCGCGTGATCATTCCTCATTCATTCCTCTGCTCGATCATCCACGACGCCGCAATGCGAGACGTTTTTCTCATTATCTTTAAAAGATAATAATATTAATAAAGGTACGGTGGTCATGATGAGCAACATCTCATCATCCATCGTTAACTACTTACACATTATTGTTATGCTCATAAAGATTGTATGTATATAGATAGGATCGTGTCGTAGCTAGGAGCCATGCATACATGGTTCTGCATGCATGTACGTATAAATAAACTCGCTCGTCGCTGCAATAAACCTGGAACGCTATTACCATTCTAGCTATCTTCTTTCAAGTCTGATCGATGAAATTAACAGACTACTTATCACAAGTAAAAAAACGACACAGTATCGGACCACGGGAAACCAACAACAATCCTAAACATAACAACAAACACTCCCTCCCAAATCTGAACAAGTCACTCTCAACAAACATTCCCCAGCATCAGTGGCCAGACCAGAACAAGCCACCAGTACCGTACGAGTCGTCCTATCAACTGACAAAAATCTTTGCTATGGCCGTTTCAGCGTGACAATACCTCTCCTCTATGTTCATTTACAATCTTTCCTTCTTTTCAATGGACTGAAACTTTCTTTCAATCAATATAATTTTTTGTAGGGTTATGTAACATATGGTTAGAGAGAGAAAAATCCGCTAATGTATAGACCATAGGAAAAAAATTGTAGACCATCCAATTTTGATCTAGCTGGTGCCAACTTTCAATCGATTCAAAATAGGACGAAATCAAACTTTCAATCTACATGCTACATACACAATCAAACTTTCAGTGGACTTGCTAATCTATAAAAAATATATTATTTCTATAATTATACATTAATTTTTTTCTCTATCTATATGCTTCATAATCCTAATAAAGAAATAATAATTCAAATTCTAGTA
Source organism: Chloris gayana (assembly GCA_031894775.1). NCBI lineage: Eukaryota > Viridiplantae > Streptophyta > Magnoliopsida > Poales > Poaceae > Chloris > Chloris gayana. The sequence continues at coordinate 474,558 of JAUNZO010004934.1, forward strand.
CTAGTATAAATTATATTGATGAGAAGTTTCTAAGCTTTTGACTGAAAAGGGGAAAAGATGTTGATGTAATGCTCACATTGATCTCCTCGTCCACTAAGATATTTAGTTACAAAATAATATGGTGTTTCAAAATTAGGCTCTAGCAATTTCAATAAGTAATTACTTCATTAATGAAGAACAAC